>CM028247.1:46977630-47300379 GCA_016432835.1 Brassica nigra
TTCATTCCGTAGTAATCTAGAGCCATCTGATATTTCAGTGCGATGCTCTTCGAAGAAGAAAGTGCAGCAGCTGCACTTTGTTGAATCCATGGTGTGGGCAGTCCGCTGGTAAGACTTGAATCTGATCCAGGTATCCTTAAATGACTCTCCGTGCTCCCGATTGAATGTGGCAATTTTCCTCCAAGGCTTCAGCCGATCATCAAAGAAGTTACGAAAATGCGTTTTGATATCGCTCCAGGATGTAAGAGATCCTGGTGGTAGCTGCTTAAGCCACTGTAAAGCTTCTGGAGATAAAGAGTGTTTGAAGAGCTTACAGAGAAGGTAGTCCACAGGGACTCCATTGGCTTTGATAGCAGATAGAGATCCTCGAACCTCTCTAGATGGTCCATGGGATGCTCACTGGACAGCCCATAGTAAGGTATCCACAAGGGTGTAGTACTCGGCTTGAGCTCGAAATTGCCTCTCTGAATAGCAAGGGGACGAATGGCTGATCTATTGGTGTAGAACTGATCTGGACTGTTGCAGTCAGCTAGTGTTCGAGCAGCCTCTTCTACAGGTTGAACAGCTCCTGTAGGTGCAGTTTCTGGCTCAGGGATTACTTCATTCTAAGCGTTGAGCTTCTGACCTGCTTCATTACGAAGGTGACCTTCTTGGTTACGCAAGTCTCCATTCTCATCTCGTGTGAGAATAATAGGCGCAACCATGACTCGCGGAGTAGTATCGATCGATATAAGGTTAGGGGTATCGATCGATATAAGGTTAGGGTTATCGATCGATGTCGGATGAGTAAGGATGAGATTACTCAGTTGAAAGGATTTGGTTTTGAAAACAGTAAAGAAAAGTAGTTAGATTCAGGGTAAGTATTCAAAGCATCTAAGTAATAGATTACTCAAGAAGGTTCAACGTCTTGAGCTGGAACTTGAAGATATTCGCAACGCACATAACCATAGCCAGAAAAGATCAATATCGATCGACGGAATAACATCCACATTGATCGATACGGAGCCCACACCATCGACCACTTACTCAAAACATGAGGTTGATGAGTTTCTTGGAGATATCTGGAAAGAATTGAAGAAAGCAGAAGCTCGTCTCAGCATCAAACAAACCACAACCTGTGAGGGGATCTTGCACAACCTAGCCGATCTAAGAATCTGCACAAAAGAGATGAAGAGATCTATCCGCCTTATCAATGAAGCACATGCGGAAGCGATCGACGAAGGCGACTCAACATCGATCGATACACATCGCGGTCAGGTATATCGTTCTAAATTTTTTTTTTGGTACAGTGTACTTTATTATTGCCTATGCCTTCACTGGACTGGTTATACACTGGGGACAGTGTATGATTTAAGCCTGGGGGGATGATTACTGATGATGTTTACCTTTTGATTTCATCCAAAAATGTTTTCAAAATGGTTTTTATTGAGTCAAGAAAGGGATAATGATAATTTAAATTTTCACTTTTTATCTAACCAATCTTTTAGGCACCATTCTCAGATTTGTTGATACAGAATGTACTATAGATGCTAAAGTTGATCACCTATCAGTTATGACAACACTTTCATTGATTGTCTAGAGGAACCAAAGCTGATTTCCAACCTAACCTGACAATTCTTTGCTTGTCTTGGGGCTTGGTATACATGGGATCGGATGCTTCAAACAAGTCTGGAAGGTAAAAGCCTTGTGTAGATAGTTTTATCACCCTCTCTCTTTCATTTTCGAAATTAGATTTAATTTTCATAAGAAGTTTACTTATTTCAAAAAAAAAAAAATCGAAAATTATCTTAAATTTTTGTTCTAGGATTAGTTAGTTATTAACTAGGAAGGAATTCGAACAGGGCTTGGTGGTTACCCCCCTCATGACTTGATTCATAAGAATTCTATAGGTAAAGGGTTCGAACAGGGCTTGGTGGTTACCCCCTTCAAGACTTGCTTCGAAATGAATCCTAGGATACAGGTCAAAAAGAAGTGAACAGACTTGGTGGCTGCAACCATTAAGGCTTGATTCATGGAAGCATGTCCAATCTTGGTCAATGTCTTGCAAATAAAAGCAGACTTGACTTGGAGAGAAATAGTAGAGAGAGAGGATAGGAACTATCTTTTACCTGCAGGTCCAGATACTTGTTTGAGCAACCTTGCATCCTGTGATCGATACTCCCAAGGTAAAGCCTGCACTTTTATTTTGATGTACAGAAATGAAATCAGTAGAGGGGTTAGTCAGACATGATTGCTAATTTGTTGGCTAGATGATCAAGGTTGTTCAATTAGGATATTGCATAATGTGCTTCTGTGATTGACAGACTCTTAGATGTGGTTTGCAACAAAGTAGAGGTTATGATTCTAAGTTTGAATTTGATTTAGTCTCTGCTTTTCAAAACCTCTTTCATAAAGACTGTCTATGTGTTTGCTTGAGGACAAGCAAAAGGTTAAATCTTGGGGAGTTGATATACCATGGATTTTACCCGCTTTTACCCATGGTATATGAGTGTTTTTACTACTATTATCTATGTTTTGGAGTCTATTAGGTATGTTCTCAGGTTCAGAAGCATTTTGGAGAAAAGCGATGTTTTAGGTGCCTTTTTGGAGCTTAAAGAAGAGTTCACCAGAGATCAAGACCAAAGGTCGACACCAGAGTTACACATCGATCGATGCACACTCTGTGCAATCGATCGACACACATTAGCCAAAGGACGATACATCGAGACCATAATCAATCGATGTACACCCTGTACTATCGATCGATACTGAGGCGGCTGAAAGACAAGTTGGACCTGGCCGAACTTGAAGCCCAAGATATCACATTTTACAAGAATGCCCCTGACGAGTTTTTTTAACCTAATGAACTCATATATTTATATGCCTAAGTTTTTATAAGTTAGAGACAAGCTTTTTATACAAGTTTTTAAAGTTTCATAGTTTTAAGAGTTTCTTCTTCTTCTACTCAATTTCTTTTACTGTTTCATTACTTTGCAAGTTCTCAATAAAAGTCTATTCAGTTCTTTAATTGTTAATAAAGGTTATAGGATTCTAGACCTAGAGGAGAGATCCAAAGATATTTGTGATTGGAACCTAAGTGTTCACCCTCTAATAGGTCTATGAACTTCTATTATTACCTTGTTGCTATGAACTACTTAGCCATGTCTGAGTAGATTCATTTGTTAGATTTAGGGTTTTAATAGGATATGAGGGATTAGCCCCAGCCTATAATTGCTATAGTTGTGATATTTATTGTTAGGATTATTCACTAATGCTTTTCTAGCTTAGCTACCTAGAACATGAACTTGATTGCATTGTTCATTACATGCAATACCTGATAACATCCTAAACATGCTATGACCCTCTTGAGATATGAAAGCTGATATAAGATCATGGTGAGCATTGTATCAACTCAAGATAAAGCTTGCTTAGAGTTTATCGATCGATACTCCTATAGAGTAATCGATCGACGAAGTTATAGGTGTATCGGTCGATATTCCTATCGAACTATCGAGCATACCAGCGTAGAGTAGCCGATCGCAACACCATTTAGCATCTAAGTAATAGATGGTCTAAATAATGCGAGAGCTGATGGATTCATTTAATAAGTGTTGAGCTCTGACATATCATGCAAACAGCTTGTTAGCCTTTATAGTATTTATAATCCTGAATTTCTGAATACTTACCCTGAATCTAAATACTTTTCTTTACTGTTTTCAAAACCAAATCCTTACAACTGAGTAATCTCATCCTTACTCAGCAAACCTGCATTTTACTTTAAACTATTCTCAACCTACCATAGTCATTAAGATTGCATCTTATTTGTACACTAGCTCTCTGTGGATTCGATCCCTAAGTACTACAACTGAACCTCTTATTTGAGAGAGTAAAGTCACTCCTTAGGGTAATTTGAGTGATATCAGCCCTTTTCTGAAATCTTATGCCCAAGCACAATCCCCTCTTTGACCATGAAGTGACACTTCTCCAAATTCAGCACAAGGTTGGTGTCTTCACATCTCTGTAGGACCCTGCGCAAGTTGGACAGACAAGCAGAAAACGAAGATCCGTAGACAGAGAAATCATCCATGAATACCTCCACTATATCCTCAATGAGATCCGAGAAGATAGACATCATGCACCTTTGAAAGGTTGCTGGAGCATTACATAACCCGAATGGCATCCTTCGATAAAGAAAGGTGCCATAGGGGCATGTGAATGTTGTCTTCTCTTGATCATTGGGATGTATGGGGATTTGGAAGGACCCTGAATACCCATCAAGAAAGCAATAGAAAGGATGGTTTGCAAGTCTCTCAAGCATTTGATCAATGAATGGCAATGGAAAATGATCCTTTCTAGATGCAGAGTTGAGCTTTCCATAATCAATACACATCCTATGGCCAGTTATGGTTCTAGTTGGTATCAATTCATCCTTGTCATTTTAACCACAGTGATACCACCTTTCTTTGGGACTACATGCACAGGAGATACCGATTTAGAATCTGAAATAGGGTAGATAACACCAGCATCTAAGAACTTAAGAATTTCCTTCTTTACAACATCCTTCAGGTTAGGATTTAACCTTCTTTGATGCTCTATGAAGTCATTGATTCATCCTCTATATGTATCCTATGCATGCACAAAGAAGGTGATATCCCATTAATATCATCTAGTGAGTACCAATTGCTTTTCTAAACTTTTTAAGTGCATTTAAAAGTTGAGAAAGTTCAAGTTCAGTAAGCTCACTACTCACAATGACAGGATATGACTCATTAGGGCCTAGAAATGCGTACCTTACACCATGGGGAAGAGGTTTTAGCTCCACTTTTGGTGCCTTGAGCTCACTCCAATCATCTTGTTGGGTGTCCTCTTGTTGAGTGGCTGAAACAGCTTGGTGCACCTCTTATTTAAGCTCCTCATACTGGCCTTCATCATCAATCTTCTTGCAAGAACCAGCATAGCCACAATAGCATCACTCTCTTTGTTCTCAACCACTTGGACCTCTTTATCCACTGTCAAAGCATGTTGCAAGGGGTCCTTTATTGCCAACTCTCCAAGTGCCAATTCCTCAAGAAGCTCATCAGCAAGATCTTCCATCTCTTCTATGTAAAACACTTGGCCTTGCACAATTGACCTCTTCATTACCTCATTGATGTCAAAATGGAGAGTGTGCTCTTTCCCAAATGAAGATCAATCTTTCCTTCCTTTACATTGATAAGGGCACCTGCTGTGGCTAGGAATGGTCTTCCAAGGATCAAGGGGTCTCTAGCTTCTTCATCCATCTCTAGCACCACAAAATCAGTAGGAATCTCACAATTTCCCACCATCACAGGGAGATCTTCAAGGATACCAATAGGGAATTTGACTGAGCGATCAGCAAGCACCAAAGAGAGTTTGCACTTCTTGTATTGGCTGAACCCAAGCTTCTTGGCAACAGATAGAGGCATGAGACTGACACTAGCTCCCAAATCACATAGACATCTCTCAAACATCAATGGACCAATGGCACAAGGTAGAGTAAAGCAGCCTGGATCATCTAGCTTCTTAGGGATTGTCAATCTCTGGATCATGGCACTACAATCATGAGTAAGAACCATCATGCCCTCCATTTCCTTCTTCTTAGCAGCCACATCATCCTTCAAGAACTTGCTGTATTGAGGGACAAGCATGAAGGCATCAATGATGGGCATTGTGACTTGAACTTCACTCATTTGCTTCTTAAAGAGTGCTTTGTACTTCTCCAAAAGTTGCTTCTTGAATCTTCCAGGAAATGGCAGCTTAGGTTCATAGGGAGGAGGAACAAAAGAAGAGTCTTTTGTTGGAGTGGCAACTTCACCATGTTTTAGTGTTTTCTTCTCTTCTCCAACCTTTCCTTTACCCTAAGCTTCAACAATCTTTTCTAGAATCTCCTCATCAACCTTCTCATCTACAATCACAACATCATCATCAATGTTGATGGCCACCCCCCACCTAGTGTCTCACCATCCTTGGGAGAGCTCTTGGAGGTAACTATCTACCACTTCTCAAAGTGATTGCTTTCATTGGCTCCTTGGCGTTTTGCTCAGCCTTTCCTGGTATTGTTCCTTGTTGGCGACTTGGCTGAGAGTTCATAGAAGCAAACTGATTCTCCAAAGCTCTTATCTTGTTGTTTAGCTCAGTATTGCTGCTATCAATCTTGGAGTGAACAGTCTTGAACTCATGGCTAATGTCTTTGGCTGTTCTAGTTTGACCTTCCAGTATTTGTTTGAACATAGCTTCCATAATCTAATCTAGAGCTTTGGCTTGGGAAGAGCTACCTTGAGCTTGAGTAGGCTGATTGACTTGATTGGTAAAACCAGGAGGAGGGTTCTGCCTAGGCTGGTAGTTCCCTTGCTCAGTGTTTTGCTTGGGTTGATAGCCTCCTTGCTGGTTGTTAGGATACGACCTCTGCTGGTAGTTGTTGTACTGAAAGTTAGGCTCCTTCCTGTACCAAGTACCATTGTTGTTGATGAAGCAAAGCTCTTCCTGACCTTCTAAACCATCAACTTCATTAACCTTAGGAGGAGTTTCTTGACTAGGACCACCCACAAAGTTGATCTGCTCCTTTTTGGCTTGGTTAGCAATCAGCAAGTCTATCTTCTCCTGCAAGGATTTGATTTCCTTCTTGGTCTTGTTGTCATCAGCTCTGGTGGTTCTATCAGCTCTGTCATGCTCTCCACTGTAAACTGAGTCACTCTTCACCATGTTGTCAACCAGCTCCTCAGCATCATCTTCAGACCTGCCCAGGAAGAAACCATTGCTTGCTGTATCCAATCTAGCTCTGAACTCAGAAAACTCTCCTTTGAGAAGCCATGGTGTGGGCATTTAGCTTGATAGCCTTTGAACCTCTCCCATGCTTCACCGAAGCTTTCCAAATTCTTCTGCTGGAAGCTAGAGATCTCATTTCTCAGCTTGGCTGTCCTTGATGTAGAAAAGAACTTCTCCAAGAAGGCTTTCTTGCAATCATTCCAAGTGGTTATGGAGTCACTAGGCAGAGATTTCTCCCATTGGCGTGCCTTGTCTCCTAGAGAGAAAGGAAACAGCTTGAGCTTGAAGGCATCTTTTGACACACCATTGGTCTTGGACAAGCCACAATAGCTATCAAACTTGTCCAAGTGTTCAAATGGGTCTTCTACAGCCAGGCTATGGTACTTGTTGTTCTCAATCACACTCAACAACCCTGACTTGATCTCAAATTTGTTAGCTTCCACAGCTGGGCTGGATACCCGCCCTATGACCATGAATGTGAGGACGTTCATAGGTGCCAATAGCTCTAGCTGGCAGCTGTGGTGTTGTTGTTGCTGGCTGTGGTCCAAGGTTGTCAGCTCCTTGACCATTTCCATCTTGAGGTTGATGCTGGTGTTCATCCATCTCAAACCCCAACCTCTGAATGTGAGCCTGTTGCTCTTCTTCTCTTCTCTTCTTGTTATTTCCTCTCAAGTGTAACTATCTCTTCAACAATGGGAACCAGGTTTGCACCCCCCTGCTTCTTGTGTTCATACACCTGAAAATAAAAGGAAGAGGCAAAAGGGAATCAATATCACAAGAAAAGAAAATGATTTAGTCTTAAGCAAGTGACTAAATCCCAATGTCACAATCAACTTAGAATTTGCGCCAATTTGATGAAAGGACTTTTCAAGGGTCCTAATCAAATGATGTAGTATATAAGATTGTCGAACCAGTTCTAAGTGACCACAAAGCAAAGGGAATACAAGTCTATGCTTAATCTAAATGCAATCATTAAAGGAGATGATTAATTAAACTAAGACAATATCTAAAATGCAAGAAAATATAAAGCTTTCTTTATGAGGAGATGAGACCCATAGATATGGGACTTGATCTTAAATGATTAAGGTTCAATCCAAGATGCCAACTTTTCAATTAATCTAATTCCTTATGCCTAGACAATATGTTTGAACAAACTCTATCCCTAGATGAATGCTCTTTGCAATGATCACCCAAGTACATCAAATCCCTTTGACTGTAATGATCAAAGCAAACATTAAGAATGAGTCTAATAGCAATCCTAACTTCTTTAACAACTAATGCCTTAGGCAAAGCAAGCTAAAAGCATAGATGAGTTGGTTCAGGCATTTCATAGAACACCTTCCGGCATGAAATGCCTTTGGCTCTATGTTTGAGAGGCCAACTCAAATATAGCATTAAGAACACCAAATCATGAAAGGAAAGGATAGATCTAACACTAAGCACCTTGGATCTACACTTAATCACTCTCAATCACCCTAACCCATGGATCTTAAATGGAGCTACTCACTAATCCACATGCTTACTCTTAAACCCATGAGAGATTCAAGCTTAAACATTTATAGAAAGAAAAGAGATGAAATCAAACAATCAAGAACACAAAGATGAGATGAGATTATGATTCAAAGATAAAACTTTACTCAAAGGTTTGTGTTCTTAGAGAGAAAATAACATATGTCCCAAAATAGGGATAACTAGAGTATTTATACTTGGCTTACTACAAACATAAAACAAAATGACAAAAAAGTCCTTGAGCCAAATGGGTCTCAACCAATAGAAGAAAGCATGAAACTCGGTCGGGGTAAACCGAATGGTCCAACCCGGTCATCCCACCCCGGTCAAACTCCTGTTCTGGCCGCGCTTGTCTCGACTGGGTTCACTAAGCCGGTCTGTCCTTCCCGTCGCCTGGACGTCCTGCTCGTGCTGCTTCCCAACCGGGTTCATCACACCGGTCCATTGTCCCGGTCCACTTCATGCTTCTCATCGTCCGGGTGCACCAAGCCCCATTGTCCCCGGCCTGTCCGTATGCAGCTTCCTCCCGAACGGGTGTCCCTTCCCGGACTGATCTACCCGGCCGTTTGTTCTGCTGTCATCCTTCCCGACCGGCTGCTCGAACGCGGACGGATCTACCCGGTCATCCGGACGTCCTGATCAATCTCCATTCGACCGGGTATGTGTACCCGGTCTAGTCTCCCGGTCCAACTCTCCATCTCTTGATTTCACTCTTCTTATGGCCAAACTTGAATCTTCACTTCTTTTGGGTCATAAGGTTCCCAAACACCTCAAATCACACCAAAGTACACTCCAACACCTGATAAGGACAAATGAATGCAAAATGATCCTAAACATGCCTAAACCTTAGCCTACAAGACAAAGAATACAATAAAAAGATGGCTAAATAGATGAAAATCTGTAAGACATCAGCTGCACGATTTACTTTTCGAGAAAGATAATCTTTCCGAGAATCAAGGGCTTGAAACGTGTCCACGGACTCACTTACGATTTTGGGGATCCAAGCCCAATAGAGCTATGACGATTTATCCTAACTAGCGGAAGAAGGATAAATGCTAAGTTTCTATGGATAAATGTCAAGACTCGAGGATAACTACGAAGATCGACGGAAAATAGAATATTCCCAAAAGAGATAAAATTGGACCCAAAGGCGAAAGGGTAAACGGGCCACCGACCTAAAACGACTATATAAGGAGGGCTGGAGCAGAAGAGAAAGGGTCCGAAAATCCGAGAATCTAGACTTAGAGAACTCCTGCTAGCTTGGAAAACTTAGAACTTAGGTGGTTAGGCCAGCGAGGCAGGACTTAGAACGTCTGGCCGCCTCTTGTTCTAGTTTTATCTTCTCCGCAGACCTTTGTTCATCTCAGAAGTATCTAACAATTCTTTAACTTCAGAGCTCCGCACATAGAAACCCTAGGCTTTATCTTCGACATGCCTGTTTCTATGACAAACGTTCATACTAGACGAACTCACCCAGGCAGTTCGATCTCTTGTTCAATTCTTTCTAACTGAACTACGTCCGACTTGATCCTCGAAAGGGGTACGTAGGCAATCTTTCTTAAGGTCCAGTCCCAAATCTTAACAAAACCTTTTCCGCATTTATTTGGTTACTTGTCGTTGACTGTCGCAGAGAATCCGGACCTCAAGGAAAGTAGGGTTTTCCTTACTTTCCTCCATCATTATTCATTAAAATTCGACGGTGTGAATTTCGGTTCCCACAATAGATTTTAAAAATTAGTTTATAATTTTTTTTAAAAAAAATTAACAATTGGTATAACAGCTATATTATTTATAAGAATTTATAAATAATCATTACAAGAGGTTTATATATCATTTATAAAAGTCACTGCAAAATATAGAGACAGAAGGAAACCTTAGAAGCCAAGAAAGTGCAAGAGATCGATATTTCAAATCAGCGTAGGTAGTACAAAAAGTTTGTAAGGATTTACTTGAGGGCCATTTGAAGCAGGCAATGGTAAGCTTGTAGTATAAAGGTGTTGATCTTTCTGAGCATAAGGAATAGGCAACTGCGTCACTGCAAAACAAATATATGACAGAAGGAACCTCTTAGAAGTCAGAAAAGATGCAAAAAACCGAACTCTTTTGAATCACTGAGTATAGTAACTAAAGTTTTGTCAGTCTTTACCTGATGGACCATTTGCATCAGGAGATGCAAAGATTGCAGAATACAGGAAACTTGGATTAGGCATTGCAAAGCTTGCAGGACTGAGCACTTGATCTTCCTGATTATAAGGATTCTTCGACTGTACAACTTCAGAAACAGAGAAACAAAAGTAAGTCTTTGGAAGTAAAAAATGCAACAGATATGACTTTCAGTCACTGAGTATAGTAGCAAAGTCTGTAAGGCCTTACCTAATGGACCATTTGGATTAGGCAATCCAAAGCTTCCAGAAAGACTTGATCTTGCTGATTATAAAGAATCTGCGTCTGTGCTACTGCAAAACAGAGATACAAAAGGAAGTCTTTGGAGATAAAAATGCAAGGAATCCAACTTTCAGTCACTGAGTATAGTACCAAAGTTTGTAAGGCTTTCACCTGATGGACCGTTTGCACAAGGCAATGCAAAGCTTGCAGAACTCAGCTTTGTCTTGGAAGCTACGCAATGCAAAGAGTTTTCAAAGTTAGAGACTATGATTTGAGAGAGCTTTAGATGTTGTTTCTTTTTTATACCTAATGTCTCCAGAAGATGAACTCTTTCAGGGTGTTGTTGAGGAAGAAGAATCCTAACAGAAGCTGCACAAACAGAAAACAATAGCCAAATCTTTCATAAAAATAGTGAATCCAATTGAGAAGAATGTGCTGTGTCATACGTACGTGAAGCATCAGAGATATCAAGAAGTCCATTCTCGAACATCCCAACAGCTTGCTTAGTCAGCATATCGTTGAGCATCCTCATCTGACGAGCCATCTGGAATCTCAAGTCGAAGTGGTTGAAAAAAAACTGGATTCTCTTCTCGAAGCTGCTCCCAAACTAAACAAGAAAGTTAAAGACTGTATAAGAGAAACCCATTGACGGAATCAAGAAAAAGTAATCAGCTTTGGTTAAGTTTCTTTTTACCTAAGCGAGTGACACTTTTACTAATCCGGTGAGTCTTCTCGAGGTACTTAGCGGTTACGTCCAAGCTCATGTAGTTCTGAATACAGAGCTCGACCTTGTTCCTCACCTGAAAACAGAGCAATAACAGAGATGAAAACAGAGATAATCTTGTGTAGAGAGAGAGAATCGTTACATAGTATGCGATGTCTGAAACGTTACGGCAGCTGGAGAGTGATTCTGGTTGACATGGTTCTTCCATAACTCTGGAGGATTACGGGAAAAAACAAGATTATCTCTTTTTCTTTGACTTAATAAAAATACACGAACACATAAGGAAACATATCTAAACGTCGTCGGCGTTTACAGAGTGGCAAAACAGAGAAAAAATAGATATAAAATTAACTGGGAAGAACATGAGTTTCAATAAAATTCGTGCAGATGGTGAATGTCGATGAAGATGATGATGAGTTTCCAAGAAAAAATACCCAAAATTTTCTCGAGAAAACTACAGCTCAGATAGAAGAAGAAGAAGAAGAAGAAGAAGAAGAAGAAGAAGAAGAAGAAGAAGAAGAAGACATCAAGAGGCCATAGATCTAGCCGGATACATGCGCCCATTCCGAGAATAGATCTGAAAACAAAACCGCTTCATTGACCCTCCTCTCCTACATCAAATCTCATTTTTCACCAGATCTAACATATGAGAAGTGGATCTACACCAAACTCAAACCCAGGGAAGAAGATATATCGATTCATGGGGGAGAAGCAAAGAGAGGCAAAAAGAAAGAAAAAATTAGGATTCCGCACCGTGTATTCGCCACCACCGAGAAGCCGGAGGCGTAAGGATTGTCTGCAAGTTTTTCTACTTTCTCTCTAGATAGATTGGGTTTAGATTTAATTAATTAGGGATATAATGATCTTTTTCTTATCAAAATTTAAAAGGTATAAGTGAATGACGTAAAGATGAAAAGTGGTAGTAAGAAAGTGGTATATTAGACAATTCCCTATCATTCTTCAGGTTGGAACCTATTTTGATATTGATATACCATTTTAATATTTTTAGTTTAAACTTTCAAAATCAAGGGTTTTGCAAATTTGACTCAAAACTCAAAGTCAAACACAAAATCAACCTCTTTTTTTTTCTTTTGCCCTATTCACCCCACATGTTCACATTATTTGCCATTAAAATTTTTTTTTTTCTTTTCGAAAATGGCTTTTTAACTCTCTCTCAACCTCATCATCTTCATGTATTTACAAGATTGCCATTGCCATCAATACCCAACTACCATGAACAACCAATTTGAAGCTCTTAATACACCTAAAATCGATTTACACTCTCTTTCTCAATTGTTATGAACTAAAAACTACAGCTCTATCACTTTGTCTCCATATTCATCCAAAAAACTCAAGCTTTTGATTCAATTTTTTTATGGTTGATAGAGCCATTCAAGCATATGGTTCTTGGTGGGTTACTTTCGTTTGAGGTTCTGGTGGTTGGAGAAGACTTCCGTGTGCTAAGGAAGTCATCTCACTAGTTTAAGGTATGAAATTGAAATATTTTCCAGATCTGTTCACGTAGAAGACTTACCCATAAGTCGTCTGGCTGTAGAAGACTTACGGGTAAGTCTTTTGGTCAAAAGGACAAGTAAGTCGTCCACCTTTCTTTGTTAAAAAAAATCTAGAGAATACCCTAGACGACTTACCAGTAAGTCCTTTAGGATAAACGGGTTATTTTTGCACTTTACCGAATTGTGTCAGATATTTGACTTTTCCCGGACGACTTATGAGTAAGTCGTCTCTGGAAAAACAAAAATTTTAATATTTTACTAAAGCTAGACAACTTACTTGTAAGTCGTCTCAGGTTAGTTTTGCATTTGGAAAATAAAACTTACATATTTAACTTTTCCCACACGACTTACTTGAAAGCCGTCCAGGATAAGCAAAGTCGTCCAGATTTTTTTCCGAGATTCTGGTCAAACCTTGCTTATCTCGGACGACTTTCTCGTAAGTCGCCTAACTAGACGACTTTCTCGTAAGTTTTCTATGTAAGTCGTTTGGGAAAAGTTAAATATTTAAGTTTTATTTTCGAATTGCAAACTAACCTGAGACGACTTACAAGGAAGTCGTCTTTCTTTAATAAAATATTGAGTTTTTTTGTTTTCCCTGAGAAGACTTACTTGTAAGTCGTCCAGGAAAAGTCAAATATCTGACACAATTCGGTCAAATGCAAAACTAACCCGTTTATCCTAGAGGACTTACTAGTAAGTCGTCTAGATTTTTTTTTTTAACAAACAAAGCTGGACGACTTAAAAGTAAGTCGTCCATTTAAAAGTCAATTCCAAAAATGACCTGTTTGGACGACTTACTGGTAAGTCGTCTAAGTCTTCCAGATGACTTACTGGTATGTCGTCTGCGTCAATGTTTATTAAACTTTCATTTTTTCTATGTTTACTAATGTGTTTTATTTTGAATTTTTGCAGATGATGCGTCAGTTACATGCAGTGTATGGAGAATGGTTGTTGAAAGATGGCTGTTGGGATTTTGTGGTTGATAATTTCAAAGGAGGGAGAATTTTTTTTTTGAGTGAAGGTTCGACACATGCTGAACTTGTTGCAATGGCTCAAGAAGATTATAAACTGGACATGAGCACAGAGTCTGTGGAGATAACCTACTCATTACCAGCAGAAATGATGCATCAGATGGCTCCAGACACCCCTCCTATCCATGTTACAAGTGATCGACAAGTTCGAAACTTACTCGAGATAACCAAAACGCATGGAGTACGGCTTGGTGTATCAAGCCGTAGCAAGGTGGAAACGGTTTCAGAGGAAAGGGAAGAAGATGATGAAGCTGATGAATGTTTTGAAGATGAAGATCATGATGGGGAGAAGGATGCTGATATCTATATTATTGCTGAAGCGGACGAGAATGGTGGGGATTACAGTGTTTATGGAAAGGTTAAAGATGAGGATGAGGAAGAAGATGAAGATGATGATATGTGTTTTGAAGAGTTCAAAGAGACATATGCTATTGAAGGAGGAAGATCGAATTGTAACAGTATCTATGTCAACCTGAGTTTTGTTAGCAAGGATGCACTGCTTTCAGAGCTGCGGTTGATAGCAGTGAGGAGTAGGTTCCCCTTCGGAATATACAAGTCAACGAAAACTCTCCTTGTGGCAACATGTCGGGTTAGTGGTTGTGGATGGAAGATCAGAGTGAGTGTGAAACATGGGACAAACACGTTTTGAGTAACAAAATATGTGGAAAAACATATATGCTCAGTGGGAGACCGAATCGCTGAGCGTAGACACTGTACTCCGAAGTATGTTGGTAGGCTTTTCATTGAACGTGTTGGAATCAGTGATAGGTTGACTCCGCAGCATATCACTGATGCAATGAAGAACATGTTTGGCATGACGATTGATTACACCACTTCATACAGAGCACTGTTATATGCACAAACATTGGTGAGAGGATCAGCAGAAGATGGGTATTCGCGTCTGCCATCATATCTCGAGCAAATCTCCTTAGCAAATCCCTATTCTATCACGTCTATAGAACTTGATTCTGAGAATAGATTTAAGTACCTATTTCTGTCTTTTGGAGCTTCTATCAAAGGTTTTAAGAATCAGAGAAGGGTCATTGTGGTGGATGGGACTCACCTAAGTGGGAAGTATGGAGGTGTTATGTTAGTTGCAGCCGCACAAGATGGGAATTTTCAGATATTTTCATTGGCTTTTGGGATCGTAGATGCTAAAGATTAACCTTCTTGGGAATGGTTTTTCACAAAATTGGCTGGTTGTGTATCTGATGAGCAGCCTCTGGTGATAGTCTCAGACCGGCACATGGCCATTAAAAGTGTGTGTGATAAGGTGTTTCCTTGGGCAACCCAAGGAATATGTTATTATCACCTTCAAGATAACATTGTCAAAAAGTATAAAGGGAAACATTTCTTGTACTTGTTGAAAGGTGCTGCTTATGCTCATACGGTTTCAGATTTTAACCGATACATGGCTGAGATACGGAGTGCGAATCCGGACCTTGCAACGTATTTCGAGAAAGCCGACGTCAGCCTATGATCAAGGGTTTATTGTCAGGGGGACAGGTACAATATAACAACAAGCAACATCGCTGAATCTATTAATTCCGCACTGTAGCGAGCTAGAGGATTTCTGATTCCGTTCCTGTTGGAGTTCATTAGGGAGAAGCTACGAAGGTGGTTTTGGAAAAGGAGAGAAGATGCTTTAAGTCTCCCAACTCAATGATGTCTTGCATATTTACATGTTTTTAGCATCCATATCTTATGCATTTTGATCATATAAGTTAGGCATTAGGCATGTTTTGGTCCATTATGCATTCATATGTCCTTATCAGGTGTTGGAGTATGCTTTGGTGTGATTTGAGGTGTTTGGAAGCCTTATGGCCCCAAAAGAGATGAAGAATCAAGTTTGGCCATGAAAAGAGAAGTCAAATCCATGATCTGGTCAAGACAAAGATGAGCATGGACAGAGGCCTTAGAGATGTTTCCTGCTGCTAAGATTTTGTGGAGACACAACAAATTGAGTTAGCTTTCCAATGGAAGTGGTTTCAAGTCATTTGGACCTGTATTGGAGGAGTTATGATCAATTCACTTGAAGCATGTCAGGCTGGCCGGGTAGAGACGGCCGGGTTCAAGCTGCCGCCGGGAAAAGAGCAGCTGGATGGAAGTGGTCCGGGATGACTGAGCCTGGGAGAGGTACCCGGTCGTTTAAGTGGTACTGGAGGAGACCAGACCGGTAGATCAGTCCGGGAAGGGACACCCGTCGGCAGAGATGGATCAAGGGACACCCGGACGGCTGGGAAGGACGAACCGGGTACTGAACCCGACGGGCTGGAAAACGACCAAGAAAAGCTTGGACCGGGTTGGCCAGACCGGTTGGACCATGCTGGTGCAACCCTGACTGAATTTCTTCTCCTTTTCCCATTGGTTGAGACCAATTTGGCTCAAGGACATTTTAGTAATTTTGTTTTATGTTTCTAGGGCTTTTAAGCCAAGTATAAATACTCATGTTATCCCTAATTTGGGACTTATGTTATTTTCTTTCTAAGAACACAAACCTTTGAGAAAGTTTTATCTTTGAATCTTAATCTCATCTTGTGTTCTTGATTGTTTAATTTCATCTCTTTTTTTCTCTACATGTTTAAGCTTAAATCTCTCATGGGTTTAAGAGTAAGCATGTGGATTAGTGAGTAGATCCATTTAAGATCCATGGGTTAGGGTGATTGAGAGTGATTAAGTGTAGATCCAAGGTGCTTAGTGTTAGATCTATCCTTTCCTTGCATTGATTTGTTGTTCTTAATGCTATATTTGGGTTGGCCTCTCAATCATAGAGCCATATGCATTTCATGCCCGAAAGGTGTTCTATGAAATGCCTGAACCAACTCATCTATGCTTTTAGCTTGCTTTGCCTAAGAGATTAGTTGTCAAAGAAGCTAGGATTTCTATTAGACTCATTCTTTATGCTTGCTTTGATCATTACAGCCAAAGAGATTTGGTGTACTTGGGTGATCATTGCAAAGAGCATTCATCTAGAGATAGAGCTTGCTTAGTTTTATTGTCTAGGCATAAGGAATTAGATTGATTGAAAAGTTGGCATCTTGGATTGAACCTTAATCATTTGAGATCAAGTCCCTATACCCATGGGTCTCATTCTCCTCATAAGAAAGAAAGCTTTATATTTTCTTGCATTTTAGATATTGCCTTAGTTTAATAATCATCTCCTTAAATGATTGCATTTAGATTAAGCATAGACTTGTATTACCTTTGCTTTGTGGTCACTTAGAACTGGTTCGATAATCTTTTATACTACATCATTTGATTAGGACCCTAGAAAAGTCCTTCCATCAAATTGGTGCCGCCAAATTCTAAGTTGATTGTGACATTGGGATTTAGTCACTTGCTTGAGACTAAATCATTTTTCTTTTCTTGTGATATTGATTCTCCTTTGCCTCTTCTTTGATTTTCAGGGTATGAACACAAGAAGCAGGGTGTAACTAACCTGGTTCCCACTGTTGAAGAGATAGCTACACTTGAGAGGGAAATAGCAAGAAGGAGAAGAGAAGAATAGCAACATGCTAACATTCAGAGGTTGGGGTTTGAGATGGATGAACACCAGCATCAACCTCAAGACAGAGCTGCTCAAGATGGCAATGGTCCAAGAGCTGACAACATAAGACCACAGCCAGCCACAACAGCCTCAGCCAAGCTAGAGCCATTGGAGCCTATGATCAACCTCACATTCATGGTCATAGGTTGGGGATAAGAGCACCGGCTGTGGAGAACAACAACTTTGAGATCAAATCAGGGCTGCTGCATTTGATTGAGAACAACAAGTTTCATGGCCTTGCTGTGGAGGATCCCCTTGATCACTTGGACACATTTGATAGCTACTGTAGCTTGTCCAAGATTAATGGAGTCTCTGAAGATGCTTTCAAGCTGAGTTTGTTTCCTTCTCTTTGGGAGACAAGGCACATCTATGGGATAAGGCTCTTCCAAGTGACTCTATCACAACTTGGAATGAGTGCAAGAGGGCATTCCTAGAGAAATTCTTCTCTACCTTAAGAACAGCCAAGATCAGAAATGAGATCTCTAGCTTTCAGCCGAAGAACCTTGAGAGCTTTAGTGAACCATGGGAGAGGTTCAAGGGCTATTGGTTTCAATGCCCACATCATGGCTTCACGAAGGAGAGTTTGCTTAGTACCTTCTACGGAGGTGCTCTACCAGAGTTCAGGAGCAGATTGGACACAGCCAGCAATGGGTTCTTCTTGGGCAGAACTGAGCAGGATGCTGAGGAGCTAGTGGAGAACATGGCCAGGAGTGACTCAGTCTACAGTGAGGAGCATGATATGGTCAACAGAGGCACTGATGAAGATGATACGCACACAAGGAAGGTCCTGAAATCTCTCCAAGAGAAGTTGGACAAGATTCTTGCAGAGAAGGCTAAGCAAGAGCAGATTAATTCCATTGGGAACCAGCAGCCTGCTAGGACTACTCAAGTTAACGGTGTAGAAGGTCAAGAGGAGCTGTGCTTCATCAATGCTAATGGCACATGGTATAGGAAAGAGCCCAACTTCAAATACCAAAACAACTACCAGCAAAGACCTTACTACAACAATCACATGGAGGTTACCAAGCCAACCAGCCTCCTCAGCCCCAAGGAAGCTCTTCTCAAGCTCAGGTTCCAAGTTCAAATATGGAGTCCATGTTCAAGCAAATCTTAGAAACTCAAGAAAGAAATGCTAAGAACATTGGTGATGAGTTCAAGAGCATCCATGCCAAGATTGATGGAACCTATTCTGACCTCAACAACAAGTACATGCAACTTGCCTCTCATCTCAAAGCTTTGGAGAACCAGGTTGCTTCTATGTCTTCATCCTCCAAGAGCCCAATGGGATCTCTACCAGGAAGACCAGAGAAAATTCCAAGGAATCTTGCAATGTCATCCTCTCTACTATTTCTTCAAAGATTGATATGTGCACTCATGAGAAAGAGAAGGATGAGATTGAAATGTTTGGCACTGAGTTTGGGGATGTTGAGAGGTTTGTTGTGGCCACAGCTGAAGCACATATTCTGAGGGATGCTACCAAGTAGGCTGAGGTAAAGAGTTTTCAGCAAGCTGAGCCTAGAGCTGAGGCACCACCTGTGCAAAGAGCAGACAACAAGCTGAAAGAAGTGGAGCAGGAAGACAGTGAGTTTGAGCTATCACCATATGATAAACTCCCTTTCCCCAAAGAGTTCTCACCAAAGCTCAAAAGAAGGTGATCTCAAAGTTAAGGAAAGATCTTAGTGATGTTGGAGTCAAGCTTCCGGAGATATCTAGTATGCTGAAGCTCATGTCCAGATGATGCTCATCAAGGACATTCTAGACCACCAGGCTGAAGTGGCTGAGATTTTGGACATCTCCATTCTGAAGATTGATCCACCCACCCTCCAAAGTCCCTCCCTAAGCTTGAGTCTCAAGGGAAGTTCACCTTGTCTTGCTCCCTTGGTAAACTAACTATGGATGATTCCCTTGTTGATAGTGGTGCTAGTGTGAATGTCATTTTCTTTGATATGGTGAAGAGTATTGGGATTGAAAGCATGGAACCAGATACTCCTCCTCTCACCTTTGGGGATTCTTCTTCTACAACCCCACTTGGCATAATCAAGGACTTCCCCTTGAAGATTGGATCCTGCACCATACCTATTGACCTCACTGTTTTGGAAATGGCATCTGACGAGAGAGTCCCTTTGATCCTAGGCACTCCTTTTCTCACAACAGTTGGAGCTTGCATTGACTTTCCCAACAAGATGGTCACCCTAATGAATGTCAACAAAGCTATCTCCTATCCTCTCCAACCTCCATTGAAATCAGACTATTGTGGGACAATCACTTGTGATGCACAAGCTGTGGACAAGCCCCAAGATGAAGTGGCTGTTTGTAAAAAAGAAGGTCTTGATGGAGAGTCTTCTAAAGAGAAGTGTGGTGAGCACTTGGAAAGTGCTAAAAAGGAGGGGATGAGTGGAGCCTCAAAGGCCACTCATGGCAAGAAGAAGATAGTGAATGAGCCTCATCCTCCACCTCTTGATTTTCTCCCACACACCCTCACTCTCCATCCTAGGCAGCTCAAAGATGGTGTCATTGAGTACAAGATCACGCACAAGGGCAGGTCCATACCATTCTCAAGTGCTAGAGCCATCATCACTCCTCAGCTCCAAGATGACCAAATCAAGCTTCAAGAGCTTCTCTCTCTCAGGTCCTCACCATCACACTTGAAGGTGGGAAGGATCATCCTTCTCACTAGTTCAAGAGACAAGGTAGTCAAGCTAAGTGACTCAAAACAAGCTCATTTGGGAGGAAGACCCATGGTTATCCTTGTACATAGCTTTGCAAATTTCAACTTTCCTTTTTACTTTTTTTTTAATAAAATGGTCAAGGTTTTCAGGTTGAGCCAAGCACTAGAGGAGAGAAGATAGGTGATTAACCACCTGAGCCTTATGATTGCCATGTAGCAGCCTCCTCTAGTTGCTATGAACCAAGCCAGCTCCTAGCCCCACACCAAACACCACGCCCAAACCTCCTTCTTAGGTATCACTCCAACCCTTCTTGTATATACATTTCCTTTGTCTTGTTGGGTATCTCCTTCTCTCTTACTCACAGAGACTGTGTGATTTAAGTGTGGGAGGTACCAAGTATTTGATCATGTTTGCTTTGTGATTTTGAGTCTCATGCATTGCATTGTTCATTCATATTTGCATTAAAATTGTTTTTTGAATTTTTGAGTTATGTAGATTGCATCACTTGCATCCTTAAGATTGAGTCTAGAGCATATAGGTTGCATTCATTTGCATATGGAGCATTGCCTTGTAAAGAACACTTGTTTGCACTGAATTTGGCACCCTATTTAAACATATCAAGTAGCTTAAGAATCTTTTGAAAGGCTTTCATGCTTTGAGCCTTGAAAACTCTTCTTGAAACTTGCTTGCTTGCTTGATATTGGCATTGTTCTTAAGACCAGCTCCATCCTGAACTTAGACCTGAATGAACTTAATTTCTCTTGCATATAGGCATTTGCATACTTGATCATGGATCTCATACACATTTGGGTTATCTTTTCCCATTGTACCACTCTTTGTTAACCCAAATGGCACTTCCATACCCTTGAACCCTATCCATTCTTTGAAGCCTACATTGATTTGCTTGAGTGAGGCATTTTCTGATAGCTTGTCATGTGCAAAATCTTTAGAGTATTGGGAGCGACATGGATTTGTTCTCATATCTTGCTAGCATAGGGTCATCATTTGAGCTAGCTTCTAGAATGGTGAGTGGGGTCTTTGTATCTTAATGGTTTATATCTTTGGTTTGGGATGTGACAATGTTGAGATTGATGAGCAAAAGAATATATTGAGAAAGAAAAGCCCTAAGGACCTAGATTAGAAAGTTAAGAAGCTCTTGGTTGATGTTTGAGACCTTCCCCCTACATAAAAAAAAAGAAGATAAGAAAAGAAAAAGAAAAGAAAAAAAAAGAAGATAAAAATAAAGATTCAATAAGATAGTGGGGAAAGGAAAACAAAAAGTGTTAGAGCTTAGAAATGTGAATTGTGAATAAAAGGGTCCTTAGTGGTTGAATCTTGAAGAAAGAAAGTTGTTCATTGGGTGAATGATGTGAGAGTGTTTTCATTATGGGTTATGGGATGAATAAAAGGAGTGTAGATCTTGTAATCACTTAGGAATTGGGTAGAATGATGAGGATGTATCCATGTATGCATGAATTTCTCCTAGTCTTAGATAAATTTTGCATAATGATCAAGCTCCTTGAATTTTGAGTGATTTCCACCTTGAAATGATGCATTGAACCCTCATTTTCATCCATATTAGACCATTTGATCACCTAGCCAAATGATTGAGATCATGTGCCCATATGTGAGACTTCACCTTGTGTGTGTGTGAATCAATGTGAGGGTTGGTTAAGAGAACTTGTTGTTTGATAAGCATTGCATCTTGTAAAGGCATAAGAGTCATTGATAGGAAGTTTTGCTCATGCTATCTGCTATATTTCTTTAGGATGTCAAGTTGAGTGCTATGAGTGTTTCTTTTGGCTTTTCTCCCATCTCTATGTCTCTCCTCCTTATGTTTTGAAAAGATTACTTGAGGACAAGTAAAGGTCTAGTGTGGGGAGTTGATGTCTTGCATATTTACATGTTTTTAGCATCCATATCTTATGCATTTTGATCATATAAGTTAGGCATTAGGCATGTTTTGGTCCATTATGCATTCATATGTCCTTATCAGGTGTTGGAGTATGCTTTGGTGTGATTTGAGGTGTTTGGAAGCCTTATGGCCCCAAAAGAGATGAAGAATCAAGTTTGGCCATGAAAAGAGAAGTCAAATCCATGATCTGGTCAAGACAAAGATGAGCATGGACAGAGGCCTTAGAGATGTTTCCTGCTGCTAAGATTTTGTGGAGACACAACAAATTGAGTTAGCTTTCCAATGGAAGTGGTTTCAAGTCATTTGGACCTGTATTGGAGGAGTTATGATCAATTCACTTGAAGCATGTCAGGCTGGCCGGGTAGAGACGGCCGGGTTCAAGCTGCCGGCCGGGAAAAGAGCAGCTGGATGGAAGTGGTCCGGGATGACTGAGCCTGGGAGAGGTACCCGGTCGTTTAAGTGGTACTGGAGGAGACCAGACCGGGTAGATCAGTCCGGGAAGGGACACCCGGTCGGCAGAGATGGATCAAGGGACACCCGGACGGCTGGGAAGGACGAACCGGGGTACTGAACCCGGACGGGCTGGAAAACGACCAAGAAAAGCTTGGACCGGGTTGGCCAGACCGGGTTGGACCATGCTGGTGCAACCCTGACCGAATTTCTTCTCCTTTTCCCATTGGTTGAGACCAATTTGGCTCAAGGACATTTTAGTAATTTTGTTTTATGTTTCTAGGGCTTTTAAGCCAAGTATAAATACTCATGTTATCCCTAATTTGGGACTTATGTTATTTTCTTTCTAAGAACACAAACCTTTGAGAAAGTTTTATCTTTGAATCTTAATCTCATCTTGTGTTCTTGATTGTTTAATTTCATCTCTTTTTTTCTCTACATGTTTAAGCTTAAATCTCTCATGGGTTTAAGAGTAAGCATGTGGATTAGTGAGTAGATCCATTTAAGATCCATGGGTTAGGGTGATTGAGAGTGATTAAGTGTAGATCCAAGGTGCTTAGTGTTAGATCTATCCTTTCCTTGCATTGATTTGTTGTTCTTAATGCTATATTTGGGTTGGCCTCTCAATCATAGAGCCATATGCATTTCATGCCCGAAAGGTGTTCTATGAAATGCCTGAACCAACTCATCTATGCTTTTAGCTTGCTTTGCCTAAGAGATTAGTTGTCAAAGAAGCTAGGATTTCTATTAGACTCATTCTTTATGCTTGCTTTGATCATTACAGCCAAAGAGATTTGGTGTACTTGGGTGATCATTGCAAAAGAGCATTCATCTAGAGATAGAGCTTGCTTAGTTTTATTGTCTAGGCATAAGGAATTAGATTGATTGAAAAGTTGGCATCTTGGATTGAACCTTAATCATTTGAGATCAAGTCCCTATACCCATGGGTCTCATTCTCCTCATAAGAAAGAAAGCTTTATATTTTCTTGCATTTTAGATATTGCCTTAGTTTAATAATCATCTCCTTAAATGATTGCATTTAGATTAAGCATAGACTTGTATTACCTTTGCTTTGTGGTCACTTAGAACTGGTTCGATAATCTTTTATACTACATCATTTGATTAGGACCCTAGAAAAGTCCTTCCATCAAATTGGTGCCGTTGCCAAATTCTAAGTTGATTAGACATTGGGATTTAGTCACTTG
This sequence comes from Brassica nigra, assembly GCA_016432835.1. Classification (NCBI taxonomy): domain Eukaryota; kingdom Viridiplantae; phylum Streptophyta; class Magnoliopsida; order Brassicales; family Brassicaceae; genus Brassica; species Brassica nigra. Next base: position 47,001,342 of record CM028247.1, read on the forward strand.
CTTGAGACTAAATCATTTTTCTTTTCTTGTGATATTGATTCTCCTTTGCCTCTTCTTTTGATTTTCAGGGTATGAACACAAGAAGCAGGGTGTAACTAACCTGGTTCCCACTGTTGAAGAGATAGCTACACTTGAGAGGGAAATAGCAAGAAGGAGAAGAGAAGAATAGCAACATGCTAACATTCAGAGGTTGGGGTTTGAGATGGATGAACACCAGCATCAACCTCAAGACAGAGCTGCTCAAGATGGCAATGGTCCAAGAGCTGACAACATAAGACCACAGCGCCAGCCACAACAGCCTCAGCCAAGCTAGAGCCATTGGAGCCTATGATCAACCTCACATTCATGGTCATAGGTTGGGGATAAGAGCACCGCTGTGGAGAACAACAACTTTGAGATCAAATCAGGGCTGCTGCATTTGATTGAGAACAACAAGTTTCATGGCCTTGCTGTGGAGGATCCCTTGATCACTTGGACACATTTGATAGCTACTGTAGCTTGTCCAAGATTAATGGAGTCTCTGAAGATGCTTTCAAGCTGAGTTTGTTTCCTCTCTTGGGAGACAAGGCACATCTATGGGATAAGGCTCTTCCAAGTGACTCTATCACAACTTGGAATGAGTGCAAGAGGGCATTCCTAGAGAAATTCTTCTCACCTTAAGAACAGCCAAGATCAGAAATGAGATCTCTAGCTTTCAGCCGAAGAACCTTGAGAGCTTTAGTGAACCATGGGAGAGGTTCAAGGGCTATTGGTTTCAATGCCCACATCATGGCTTCACGAAGGAGAGTTTGCTTAGTACCTTCTACGGAGGTGCTCTACCAGAGTTCAGGAGCAGATTGGACACAGCCAGCAATGGGTTCTTCTTGGGCAGAACTGAGCAGGATGCTGAGGAGCTAGTGGAGAACATGGCCAGGAGTGACTCAGTCTACAGTGAGGAGCATGATATGGTCAACAGAGGCACTGATGAAGATGATACGCACACAAGGAAGGTCCTGAAATCTCTCCAAGAGAAGTTGGACAAGATTCTTGCAGAGAAGGCTAAGCAAGAGCAGATTAATTCCATTGGGAACCAGCAGCCTGCTAGGACTACTCAAGTTAACGGTGTAGAAGGTCAAGAGGAGCTGTGCTTCATCAATGCTAATGGCACATGGTATAGGAAAGAGCCCAACTTCAAATACCAAAACAACTACCAGCAAAGACCTTACTACAACAATCACATGGAGGTTACCAAGCCAACCAGCCTCCTCAGCCCCAAGGAAGCTCTTCTCAAGCTCAGGTTCCAAGTTCAAATATGGAGTCCATGTTCAAGCAAATCTTAGAAACTCAAGAAAGAAATGCTAAGAACATTGGTGATGAGTTCAAGAGCATCCATGCCAAGATTGATGGAACCTATTCTGACCTCAACAACAAGTACATGCAACTTGCCTCTCATCTCAAAGCTTTGGAGAACCAGGTTGCTTCTATGTCTTCATCCTCCAAGAGCCCAATGGGATCTCTACCAGGAAGACCAGAGAAAAATTCCAAGGAATCTTGCAATGTCATCCTCTCTACTATTTCTTCAAAGATTGATATGTGCACTCATGAGAAAGAGAAGGATGAGATTGAAATGTTTGGCACTGAGTTTGGGGATGTTGAGAGGTTTGTTGTGGCCACAGCTGAAGCACATATTCTGAGGGATGCTACCAAGTAGGCTGAGGTAAAGAGTTTTCAGCAAGCTGAGCCTAGAGCTGAGGCACCACCTGTGCAAAGAGCAGACAACAAGCTGAAAGAAGTGGAGCAGGAAGACAGTGAGTTTGAGCTATCACCATATGATAAACTCCCCTTTCCCCAAAGAGTTCTCACCAAAGCTCAAAAGAAGGTGATCTCAAAGTTAAGGAAAGATCTTAGTGATGTTGGAGTCAAGCTTCCGGAGATATCTAGTATGCGTGAAGCTCATGTCCAGATGATGCTCATCAAGGACATTCTAGACCACCAGGCTGAAGTGGCTGAGATTTTGGACATCTCCATTCTGAAGATTGATCCACCCACCCCTCCAAAGTCCCTCCCTAAGCTTGAGTCTCAAGGGAAGTTCACCTTGTCTTGCTCCCTTGGTAAACTAACTATGGATGATTCCCTTGTTGATAGTGGTGCTAGTGTGAATGTCATTTTCTTTGATATGGTGAAGAGTATTGGGATTGAAAGCATGGAACCAGATACTCCTCCTCTCACCTTTGGGGATTCTTCTTCTACAACCCCACTTGGCATAATCAAGGACTTCCCCTTGAAGATTGATCCTGCACCATACCTATTGACCTCACTGTTTTGGAAATGGCATCCGAGAGAGTCCCTTTGATCCTAGGCACTCCTTTTCACAACAGTTGGAGCTTGCATTGACTTTCCCAACAAGATGGTCACCCTAATGAATGTCAACAAAGCTATCTCCTATCCTCTCCAACCTCCATTGAAATCAGACTATTGTGGGACAATCACTTGTGATGCACAAGCTGTGGACAAGCCCCAAGATGAAGTGGCTGTTTGTAAAAAGAAGGTCTTGATGGAGAGTCTTCTAAAGAGAGTGTGGTGAGCACTTGGAAAGTGCTAAAAGGAGGGATGAGTGGAGCCTCAAAGGCCACTCATGGCAAGAAGAAGATAGTGAATGAGCCTCATCCTCCACCTCTTGATTTTCTCCCACACACCCTCACTCTCCATCCTAGGCAGCTCAAAGATGGTGTCATTGAGTACAAGATCACGCACAAGGGCAGGTCCATACCATTCTCAAGTGCTAGAGCCATCATCACTCCTCAGCTCCAAGATGACCAAATCAAGCTTCAAGAGCTTCTCTCAGGTCCTCACCATCACACTTGAAGGTGGGAAGGATCATCCTTCTCACTAGTTCAAGAGACAAGGTAGTCAAGCTAAGTGACTCAAAACAAGCTCATTTGGGAGGAAGACCCATGGTTATCCTTGTACATAGCTTTGCAAATTTCAACTTTCCTTTTACTTTTTTTTTAATAAAATGGTCAAGGTTTTCAGGTTGAGCCAAGCACTAGAGGAGAGAAGATAGGTGATTAACCACCTGAGCCTTATGATTGCCATGTAGCAGCCTCCTCTAGTTGCTATGAACCAAGCCAGCTCCTAGCCCCGCACCAAACACCACGCCCAAACCTCCTTCTTAGGTATCACTCCAACCCTTCTTGTATATACATTTCCTTTGTCTTGTTGGGGTATCTCCTTCTTCTTACTCACACAGACTGTGTGATTTAAGTGTGGGGGAGGTACCAAGTATTTGATCATGTTTGCTTTGTGATTTTGAGTCTCATGCATTGCATTGTTCATTCATATTTGCATTAAAAATTGTTTTTTTTGAATTTTTGAGTTATGTAGATTGCATCACTTGCATCCTTAAGATTGAGTCTAGAGCATATAGGTTGCATTCATTTGCATATGGAGCATTGCCTTGTAAAGAACACTTGTTTGCACTGAATTTGGCACCCTATTTAAACATATCAAGTAGCTTAAGAATCTTTTGAAAGGCTTTCATGCTTTGAGCCTTGAAAACTCTTCTTGAAACTTGCTTGCTTGCTTGATATTGGCATTGTTCTTAAGACCAGCTCCATCCTGAACTTAGACCTGAATGAACTTAATTTCTCTTGCATATAGGCATTTGCATACTTGATCATGGATCTCATACACATTTGGGTTATCTTTTCCCATTGTACCACTCTTTGTTAACCCAAATGGCACTTCCATACCCTTGAACCCTATCCATTCTTTGAAGCCTACATTGATTTGCTTGAGTGAGGCATTTTCTGATAGCTTGTCATGTGCAAAATCTTTAGAGTATTGGGAGCGACATGGATTTGTTCTCATATCTTGCTAGCATAGGGTCATCATTTGAGCTAGCTTCTAGAATGGTGAGTGGGGTCTTTGTATCTTAATGGTTTATATCTTTGGTTTGGGATGTGACAATGTTGAGATTGATGAGCAAAAGAATATATTGAGAAAGAAAAGCCCTAAGGACCTAGATTAGAAAGTTAAGAAGCTCTTGGTTGATGTTTGAGACCTTCCCTACATAAAAAAAAGAAGATAAGAAAAGAAAAGAAAAGAAAAAAAAGAAGATAAAAATAAAGATTCAATAAGATAGTGGGGAAAGGAAAACAAAAAGTGTTAGAGCTTAGAAATGTGAATTGTGAATAAAAGGGTCCTTAGTGGTTGAATCTTGAAGAAAGAAAGTTGTTCATTGGGTGAATGATGTGAGAGTGTTTTCATTATGGGTTATGGGATGAATAAAAGGAGTGTAGATCTTGTAATCACTTAGGAATTGGGTAGAATGATGAGGATGTATCCATGTATGCATGAATTTCTCCTAGTCTTAGATAAATTTTGCATAATGATCAAGCTCCTTGAATTTTGAGTGATTTCCACCTTGAAATGATGCATTGAACCCTCATTTTCATCCATATTAGACCATTTGATCACCTAGCCAAATGATTGAGATCATGTGCCCATATGTGAGACTTCACCTTGTGTGTGTGTGAATCAATGTGAGGGTTGGTTAAGAGAACTTGTTGTTTGATAAGCATTGCATCTTGTGTAAAGGCATAAGAGTCATTGATAGGAAGTTTTGCTCATGCTATCTGCTATATTTCTTTAGGATGTCAAGTTGAGTGCTATGAGTGTTTCTTTTGGCTTTTCTCCCATCTCTATGTCTCTCCTCCTTATGTTTTGAAAAGATTACTTGAGGACAAGTAAAGGTCTAGTGTGGGGGAGTTGATGTCTTGCATATTTACATGTTTTTAGCATCCATATCTTATGCATTTTGATCATATAAGTTAGGCATTAGGCATGTTTTGGTCCATTTTGCATTCATTTGTCCTTATCAGGTGTTGGAGTATGCTTTGGTGTGATTTGAGATGTTTGGAAGCCTTATGGCCCCAAAAGAGATGAAGAATCAAGTTTTGCCATGAAAACAGAAGTCAAATCCATGATCTGGTCAAGACAAAGATGAGCATAGACAGAGGCCTTAGATATGTTTCCTGCTTCTAAGATTTTGTGGAGACACAACAAATTGAGTTAGCTTTCCAATGGAAGTGGTTTCAAGTCATTTGGACCTGTATTGGAGGAGTTATGATCAATTCACTTGAAGCATGTCAGGCTGGCCGGGTAGAGACGGCCGGGTTCAAGCAGCCGGCCGGGAAAAGAGCAGCTGGATGGAAGTGGTCCGGGATGACTGAGCCTGGGAGAGGTACCCGGTCGTTTAAGTGGTACTGGAGGAGACCAGACCGGGTAGATCAGTCCGGGAAGGGACACCCGGTCGGCAGAGATGGATCAAGGGACACCCGGACGGCTGGAAAGGACGAACCGGGGTACTGAACCCGGACGGGCTGGAGAACGACCAAGACAAGCTTGGACCGGGTTGGCCAGACCGGGTTGGACCATGCTGGTGCAACCCTGACCGAATTTCTTCTCCTTTTCCCATTGGTTGAGACCAATTTGGCTCAAGGACATTTTAGTAATTTTGTTTTATGTTTCTAGGGCTTTTAAGCCAAGTATAAATACTCATGTTATCCCTAATTTGGGACTTATGTTATTTTCTTTCTAAGAACACAAACCTTTGAGAAAGTTTTATCTTTGAATCTTAATCTCATCTTGTGTTCTTGATTGTTTAATTTCATCTCTTTTCTTTCTCTACATGTTTAAGCTTAAATCTCTCATGGGTTTAAGAGTAAGCATGTGGATTAGTGAGTAGATCCATTTAAGATCCATGGGTTAGGGTGATTGAGAGTGATTAAGTGTAGATCCAAGGTGCTTAGTGTTAGATATATCCTTTCCTTGCATTGATTTGGTGTTCTTAATGCTATATTTGGGTTGGCCTCTCAAACATAGAGCCATAGTAATTTCATGCCCGAAAGGTGTTCTATGAAATGCCTGAACCAACTCATCTATGCTTTTAGCTTGCTTTGCCTAAGAGATTAGTTGTCAAAGAAGCTAGGATTGCTATTAGACTCATTCTTTATGCTTGCTTTGATCATTACAGCCAAAGAGATTTGGTGTACTTGGGTGATCATTGCAAAAGAGCATTCATCTAGAGATAAAGCTTGCTTAGTTTTGTTGTCTAAGCATAAGGAATTAGATTGATTGAAATGTTGGCATCTTGGATTGAACCTTAATCATTTGAGATCAAGTCCCTATACCCATGGGTCTCATTCTCCTCATAAGAAAGAAAGCTTTATATTTTCTTGCATTTTAGATATTGTCTTAGTTTAATAATCATCTCCTTAAATGATTGCATTTAGATTAAGCATAGACTTGTATTCCCTTTGCTTTGTGGTCACTTAGAACTGGTTCGACAATCTTTTATACTACATCATTTGATTAGGACCCTAGAAAAGTCCTTCCATCACTCAACATAGTCGGGGTGTTGAATATTTGCTTGCTGTTCGATCGGAGATAGCGGATACGATGAGGGTCCAACCAATTAATGGATGGCGATTCTTGGTGAAAGGTGGCAAAATAGACTGTGTGGTTGATTTGGAACATGGAATGTGTGATTGTGGTGTATATGCAGTGGAGAGAATACCTTGCTCTAATGCTATAGCTGCTGGAACATATGCTAGTTTGCATATCTCCACACTTGTATGTCCAGTGTACTCAAACGATTATTTGTTTTCAGGATACTCGGAGAATATATATCCTTGTGTTGGACAACAAGTTGAGGAACGCACATGCTTTCCTCCGGATGTAAAGCGTGGTCCGGGGAGACAGAAGAAATCAAGATGGCAATCATGGTTGGAGCTATCCAGGATGAGAGAACGCAAACCCCGGAAGCAACCCAGGGTTTATAGATGCTCAAACTGCAAAGAAACTGGCCATACGAAACCACAATGTAAGAAACAACGTGGAAGACCTTCTAGTAAGTCGTCCAAAAGACCTTCAAGTTAGTCGTCTAGGGTTTATTCTTCCAGGCGACCTTCTAGTTAGTCGTCCAGGGTTTTGTCTTCCAGAAGACTTTCAAGTAAATCTTCCATAAGACCATCAAGTTAGAAGTCAAGTGTTTAGTCTTCCAGAAGACCTTCAAGTAAGTCTTCTAGAAGACCTTCAAGTTAGTCGTCCAGGGTTTATTCTTCCCGAAGAATTTGTCTATGTCAACTGATGAATTTGTCTTATAAATTTGTCTTATGAATTTATGTTGTGGGATCTGTGTCAACTTATGAATTTGTCTTATGAATTTGTCTTATGAATTTATGTATTAAGAATTTATGTGTTATGAACTTACATGTGTCAACTTCTTTGTCAAATTGCACTACCAAACAAATTTAAGAAGGTCTTTTATATTATCCGAAAGGTTCCAAAAGGTCACTGCACATAAGACTTTCCAGACGACGTAATTATAAGTCTTCTACTAAGTTGTCCAGGTTGGAAAACTTTCCAAACGAGTTAATTATAAGTCTTCTGTCAAACATCAGCACACCAAAATAATCAAGTTCAAATACACACATCAGCCTAATCTATCATACAAAATAGTCTAATGTAGCCTGTTTATCACCTCTCATACGTTGCCAGATTGTCATCATTGTCCATGTTATCTTTCTCATGCTGGCCAGGAAGCTCTTTAAATATATCCACCGCCATATTATCCCTCATAGCCTTCCCATTGGCCTTAGCAAAGTCTTTTTGATAAAATGCAATCCCAAGAGCATGACATTCAATGTACTTTAGAGCGTACACACCACAATCACCAGATCGGGCCTGAGGTATATTGGTTGGTCTCTCATATGTGAATGGCTCCAGGGTGTATTGGGCACATTGTTCGTCGGAGGAAGCGCACTCAACAAGAAGATAAGGGACCATGTGGAGAAAAGGCTCCATTACCACATCGAGTTCTTCTTGGGAGAAATAGGTACAAATGCTGTCCCAGACGACTATGTGCCTCTTAGGGATCGATATCCACATAGAAATCCAATGAGTGTCTTTGTAGTTCATTGGCGCATAGATATCATCAATATCCACCCCCCCAAACTTGTTCGGTTGGCAAAATGATGGTTCAATGCCTGAATAATAATTCCACGCCCCTCCAGGGAGTCTTCTTCCTAAACCGTTGTGATCGGGCTCCGAGTCCTTAAAATCCTTGTACTGGTATCTCCATTTCTGAGAAAAGAGATGATCAAGGAAGCACATTCTCTCGCTCCTGAAATGTTGTGGCTTAGCATCGTACCTCTTCCTCAGCACATTAATCCAAGCATCCATATGCTGCATATAAATAATACAAGTCAGAAGATATCAGACGAATTACTGGTAAGTCGTCTACAAAGAAGACTTATCAGTAAGTCATCTGGTAAGTCTTCTACATAGAAGACTTACCAGAAGACTTACCAGTAAGTCGTCTGATAAGTCTTCAATGTAGAAGACTTACCAGACGACTTACTAGTAGAAGACATAAGTCATAGCAGAAGACTTACACAGTCGTCCAGCCAGGATAAGGAGGTCCGGAGGGTGTGATACCACCGAGTTGGACTTTTACGTGGTTTTTTTGTCCAAAGGTGTTCTATAATTACTGGAAACACAAAATGTAGAAAAGCAATTAGTTTTTGTAGACTAAAGCAAGCTATTATGGGAAAAGCAATCACTATTCAACCAATCAGCGAGCTCCTTCAATTTCTTCTTGTCAATTGGTGCAAAAGGATTATAGCCTGGGAAAAGCTTTTTGTTTGGAATGATCACTTTGGTCGTGCTGTTTGCCATATAAAGAGATTGCTGTGAGGCAGCAAGTTTCCTTGTTCGATCACTCTTTCCACGGCAAACTGCCAAAGCAGCATCCCTCTTTTGCTGATATCTAGCTTCCTCCTGCTGTAAATCCACAACAGTGGGTACGTGTTTGTCCAATAGAACAAAGCTCGGTTCTGGAGCTTTATCCTCTCGCAAATCAGCTATCACTAGACTCAGCTCTTTCGAGGAACTAGCATCTGCGGACACATCTGGAGTTTTATCCTCCAGCAAGCTCTTCCTTTCAGCGTTCGCCCCTTTAACACTTTCACTCTGCAATGTACAAGATGGGTTTTTAGAATATAAACCAAAACAAAACAATCACACTATAAACAAAGATCCATTTCAAACATGAAACAAAATCCATAAATAGAAACAAAACAAGAAACAAAGCAAATCCAACTTTCAATTCTTATTCTTAAGACTTTGAAGATCATCAGATTATGTCCCTTTCCCTTTGTTGGTGAGATCATTAGATGATGTCCCTTTCCCTTTTTTTGGTGATACCGACCTTCTTCTCCACAGCTTCAGCTTTATCCTGCGGCAAGCTCTTATTTCCAGCGTTCGCCCCATTACACTTTCACTCTGCAATGTACAACATGGGTTTTTACAATATAAACCAAAACAAAACAAGCACACTATAAACAAAGATCCATTTCAAACATGAAACAAAATCCATATACAAAATCCATAAATAGAAACAAAACAAGAAACAAAGCAAATCCAACTTTCAGTTCTTATTCTTAAGACTTTGAAGATCATTAGATGATGTCCCTTTCCCTTTGTTGGTGAGATCATTAGATGATGTTCCTTTCCCTTTTTTGGTGATATCAACCTTCTTCTCCACAGCTTAGGCGGAGAGGTAGTGTCTTGAAGATCATTAGATGATGTCCCTTTCCCTTTGTTGGTGAGATCATTAGATGATGTCTCTTTCCCTTTTTGGGTGATACCAACCTTCTTCTCCACAGCTTCCACCCTATCCGACAGATGCTTCATCTCCTTAAAGCACGTCCCAAAACCATCCCTCAAGGCATCAGTTATGTCCTTGAAGCATCTTTCAATATCCTCTTTGGTCATCCCACCAACAGTCGTAGTCATCTCTGAACGAGCCTCTGTAGGAACCTCTTCACTAGCCTCTTCATGTGCCTCAGTAGGTGCCTCTGCAGGTGCCTCTGTAGGGGGCACAACAGTAGCCTCTTTACGAGCTTTCTTCCAAGGTCTTGGACTGTCTTCCTTCACCACAACTATCTCTTTCTTCGCTGGACTCACAACCGCCGGCTTTGTATTGACCCAAGTACCGGTGACTTCCCAGCAATCCATGGTCCACTTCCACAGTCTCTGATTAAACATTACTTCAATTATGTTCTCTGCAGCCGGGTCCTCAACATCAGAGTCCCATTGTGGAAACATTTCACCAATGTCCTTCTAAACAAAGTTGATCACCGTAGTCTGCAGTAAATAGAAGATATGAACTTAGATATTTGACGGATTACGAAAGATGGAAAGAAAAGACTTCGCAGAAGACTTATAATTAAGTTGTCTGGAAAGTCTTCCAGCTGGACGACTTAGTAGAAGACTTATAATTAAGTCGTCCAGTTGGAAGACTTTCCAGACGACTTAATTATAAGTCTTCTGCGAAGTCTTTTGGATTGAAGTTTAAATACCTGTCTGCAGATAGCATCTTTAAAGCATCTGCGTCCTTTGCCACCCATGTAAGCCAGTATCGGTGGAGACGGTCTGTTTGGTATGGGATTACCCTAATTAGCACCTAATTCTGGCAGAGCTGTGTACACCCAGACCTGGAGAGCTTGTACAAACCCATCAACAGTGTAACAACCCGTAATATATTTGCCCTTCAGAGAGTCCATCAGCACCTTAAACGCGACTCTCCCCCATGGATAATTCTCAAACCGTTCGAACTCCATCACTAGCCTTGCCAGACTAGCTCGTGTAGGGGTTGAGACCTTTCTCCCTTCAATGTATCCAGTGAAGATGGAAAGGTGCCCGAGCCGCTTGCGATCATCCCGAGACCACCCTTCACATCTCTCAAATACTGCTATTATCTGCTGAGTAGATGCCCTGGTTCGACATCAACTCCCAACATCTCCCAGAAAGAAGCCAACTCCTTTGTAACAACACAGTTCGGTCTCTCAAGGTCCTCGATGTACTCGCAGTTTAGACCTGTGAGGTTTTCAAACTCTAACAGTGAAAACCTCACAGGTTGTAGACCAATGAGACACCACAGCTCATACAACTTCTTTATGTTCAGCTGAAGACCGAGCATGTAGTGAACCAGCCTTGAAACCCAACAATATCCCAGCTCTTTGAACTTGATGAAAACTCCCAACTTCGACTCCTTCAGCTCTTCATATTCGTCATCATGAAGCGCATTCTTTAAAGCAGTATGCAACTTCGAACAATTCGTGTGATACGAAATGCTCTTCAGTGCGGGGGGCTCTTCCCCTAATGTATGTATCCTCCGGAGGAGTTCTAGAATATCCATTTTTTTGTCTGCAAAACAATCAAAGATAACCATCTCAAACACACAACCATCCAATATAACATTTTAATTATAAGTTAGGAAGACTTTCCAGACGACTTATAATTATGTTGTCTGGCAAGTCTTCCAAGACTTCTAGAAAAACATTTTAAAGCTGGCCTGAAAATTCAGAGAAGATATAGTCGCCTTCCACAGCGGTTATAGATCTGCAAAAATAGACGTGAAAAGAAGAAGCGCGGTGAGAACGACTGTGAGAACGACTATAGATACACCTTAAGTCATAAATTGATAGAGACAACATTTTATGTTCATATTTTCCTCAATCAATCACTCGACAGTAAGAGATATAACTTACTGGTGGCGGAGTTCAACGAGACGCCTCTGAGAGAAATGGCGCTAGGTTTTATAGAAAACCGGCGGTGAGAACGAGACGCGAAACGACGCTAGGGTTTACACAGAACCGGCGGTGAGAACAAGACGCGAAACCGCGATAGGGTTTACAGAGAAACGGCGCTAGGGTTTCCTCTCAGATCTGAAATAGAGGAAGCGGTGGTGAGAACGATTGTGAGAAAATCGGTGATAACGGCAGAGAGATATTCGGCGGTGAGAACGATGGATTAGAGAGAATCGACGGAAATGTCCTTTGAAATCACCTTTGAGAAAAACGGCGTTAGGGTTTTCTGAATTTCGCGAAAAAGTGAATAAAAAAATCATCTTATATATGTCCGGTAAATAATCCGGTTTGGTTTAAAAGTACATTGGTAAAATTAAAGGTTCGTCCGGTTTGGACGACTTACTAGTAAGTCTTCTTTTGAATACTATACATCAGACGACTTACTAGTAAGTCGTCTACTGTAAATATATTCACCAGACGACTTCGTCCAGACTCTATATTTAACCCCTAAACTAAATCGACTAAATTAAATAACTAAATACGTTATAAAATCAAATTAAACTTAAATAGTGTTTACTATACACAGAAATAAACACACTTAGGTAAATTTTAAACTTTTCAAAAAAACATTTATGCTTTCCAAAATCTAACCCTAAGAACACATACAATACTACAACATATGTTGGCAAAACCCTAAACCAAAGAATATCATGACTTACTACTTTCACTCATCTATGTTGAAAACAATTCACTTTTGTTATATCTTAATTTATATCACTTAAAATTTTAAATATTTTTAAGAAGAACTCTATCAGACGACTTTCCAGTAAGTCGCCTGGACAGAAGACTTGTGGGAGTTAGAAACGTAAAAAAAAATTCGTTTTTTTTGTTTGTTCACAAGGGGTTGGTTGTAATCTCAAAAGCCTTTTAGGTTATTTTTGCATTTGATTAAAGTTTTGGTTTACTTTTGCATTAGAAATCAAGTTGTGAGTCATAGTTTGCAATTTTCCCTTAAATTAAATATGAAAGTTAGAGTTGTATTTTATTGTCTGTAACATGACTGTGGGAACCGAAATTCGCACTGTCAAGTTTTGTTGATTTGGAGGAAAGCCAAGTAAACCTAGCCTTCCCTGAAGGTCCCGGTTATCTGCTGGGCCACACACGACACAATCAATATAACGGAGAAATAGTAAATCGGAATGTTAAAATCGTAAGAACAAAAGATAGAGCAAAAGATCTAATTTCCGAATTCGCGTTTAAGCGTGAACAACAGGAAAGAGATCGGCTACAAGAGCTGTCGACGAGTTCGCTAGTCCAGCCACCTATATCTATCCTAGTTGAGTCGCAGCTCGCTAGTAAAAACGGAAAAAAATGTCTAAGTTGCTCTAAGTGCTATGTTGCTCTCAAAAGTTCTCCCTTTTTTGCTCCTCGCCCCAAGCTCTCCTTATATACTCCTCTTAGGACGGTCTATTCCTCCTTTGGGCCGAATCTATCGCGAATCGGGCATCTTCCATTTTCGTCGGTCTTCATGTTTATCGGGAAACTTGACATTTATCTTCGGGAAACCTGACATTTATCTTCGGAAAACTTGACATTTATCTCTTTATGTAAAGATAAACATGGGCCGTCACGTCCATTTCGACTTGATCCCCTGGAAAGTCGTAAGTGGGCCGCTTGGTCGCGTTCGGGCCGTTGTTTTGACTGTGGACGTTTTACGATTTCACGAGAAACTAGTCTGTTATGATACTTGCTTTGCCAAAGGAACCCCAACTCCTCGTATAGTCGAGATGACTGGTGTTTTTAGAATAACCGTGACCGTTTTATACGATGAATCGAAATCCATTCGTCAACCGAACCTTTGGTGGTCTTCCGAAGCCTTCCCGATTTATTTCGACCAAAACGAAATGGGGTTCTTAGATTTCATGTCTTCAAGGAGTTGAACGGTGAGTCTTTGAGAAAAGATACTAAACGCGGAATTGGACTAGCTGTCGAGACGGTTTTGCGGGGAAAAGGTCGCACCTGTCGAGTAGTCCGCACGCAGGCGCCCGGGACTTGGACATGGGTGCTTGTGCTGGCGCCCGGGACCAGCACGGGCGAAGGGCGCGCCGAGACCAGCACGGCGAAGCTGGCGCCGGCGCTGGCGCCGGCCGGCCAGCACAGGCGTGCGGCCGGGCAAGCACGGCGATAGGCGCCAGCGCCGGCCGGCCAGCTGGCGAAGGCGCCAGGACCAGCACGGGCGTGCCGGCGCCGGCCAGCACGGCGAAGCCGGCCGCGGCCAGGCCGGCGTGCTGCGCCGGGCCGCTAGGCCGTGGCAGCTCCTGCTGGTGTCCGGACTACGATACGATCATCCCTTCCGACGTTTCGTCGAGTAACTAGTTTTCTTGGTTTTATTAGTCACTTGATTCCTTCCAAAGACTTTCGGGCATTGGTTGCATCTTTGACCGATTTGGACCCCAACAATTATATTCTCAATCGACAAATGTGCCTCCTCTTTACGTAGAACTCTTCTTTTCGAAATACAATTTCTGGGACGTTAAACTGCATGTAACATATATTTGTTTTTATATCTTAACTTTAATTCACATTTGATTAACTTATTAATTTGGTTTAAAATGTAGGAAACGTTCTTGTTAAAGATGAAAATGTAACACCTGCATTTTCCAAAATAAAATAATAAATAAATAATAAATAAATTATCTTGAAATCTCCATTTATTACTCTGCATAAATCATGTCCATAATTCATAAATCTAATAAATAACCATAAATACAAATAGTAAAATAAATCTCAAAAATAACGATAAAAACAGAAAAATCTCGAGTCTGGAAAAACAAGAAATAAAACTCCAAAATGCAGCGATCTGATAGCTAGCACTCTGGCTGGTCAGTCTCACATGAAAGGAGAATAAAAGAGGGGTGAGCAACAGGGGAGTCTGATCTCACTCAAATTACCCTAAGGAGTGAATTACTCTCTCAAATAAGAGGTTCAGTTGTAATATTTTGGGATCGAATCCAAAGAGCTAGGGAACCAATTAAATTTAATCAGACAATGAATTCTAGGTGAATTGTGGTTTTTATGGTTTAAAGCAAAGTAAACAATCCTAATTAAGCAAGGAAGTTGCTTGACTAACAAGATGATTGGTTTGAAACTTTATTTGGAAAACGCTGGACTTAGGGTTTTATTCAGGTATTCAGAGATTATAATCCTATAGATGCCTAACAGTTGCATGCATGATATATTAGAGCTCAACTACTATATTTAACAACAAGCCAATCAGCACTCACAATTTCTTTGACGAGTCTGTTAACCGGATCTAATGACCAGAACAAGAATGTTCGGTCACTAGCAGTGTCGATCGATGATCTTATAGAGATATCACTACAGGAAATTCGCTCATTGATAGCGTCCTATAAACGCTATCTATAATTATCGTAGCGTTGTTAGAAACGATGTGTCTTCGACCGCCACAATAGGTCTGAGAGCTATGGTAGCGCTTTTCTGTAATTCTACAATAGTTACTTTTCAGATAGCGTTTTATTATTTGCAATTGTTTATTTTACAATAGCGTTTAGTTTTCGCCATTACTTTTATTATTAATGTTATCGTTGGTACTTGTATCAGACCATACAATATTTTTAATTGCGTTTGTTTATACGCTATTGATATGTATTTGTGATACAATAGCGGTTTTTTATGTAATTAATTTGGGTTACACAACATCTTAGATAGTGTATTATTAAGCGCTATTATTATGAATTTTGTAATACAACGTATTCTTATTTGTGCAATAGGCTAATATACAATACAAAAATCAATTTTGCAAATTATTTTTGGAATTTTTGATCATAGCCGGACAATTTTAATTTTGATATATAAATTAAATATCAAATCTGAAATTAATATATTAAACTTTATACGAAAATTTAATTCCAATCCAAATACAAAACATAGGTTAGCATAATCAACTTCATACTACAATCAGCTTTTGCTACATGAAAAAAGAACATATTACATTCAGCAAAACCTCCTTAAGCTCGCCGACCCTGGCCTCTGGAAGACTCTCCTTCCTCTTGTTTCGGGCGTCTCCGTTGAGACGAGGTTGCTGCCTTGTAAGTTTGCCGAGTCATAACTTTTCGGTACATTGGATCGATGTCTTCTTCATCTTCCTCAATGCGGATCAAGTATCCAAGAGCTCTCCGGTACTGTCCTTATGTGAGCTCGACCACATTATCATTTGCTTCTTGTCGTGCTCTCCAGTACTGTCGTTCTGTAAGCTCGACCACATCATCATCTGGTTCTTGTCGTGGCTGTTGGTGGGGTGGTGGAACATTACATGCTTCTTGTCGTGGCTGTTGGTGGAGTGGCGGAACATCAGATGCTTCTTGTCGTGGCTGTTGGTGGCGTGGTGGAATGATCCCGTGCCAAAAGTGCTAAGACTATTTCTTTCCTAGCTTGCATTTCTGAATCATAGAATAGCAAAGGAACAATTAAATATTTGAAAAATATTTTAACAACAATTAAAGGAAATTGTCAATTAGAAATAAGATTACCGTAATATGAAATCCTCAATTAGAAACCTGCAAACAGAGAAACCTAAACATCAGTTGCTATGTAGAAATTGTCTCATCTAAGGTTCATATGTAAGAAAGACCCAACCTTTAGGAGTCCCTGCCTCCTTTGCTTGTTCGACCTTTAGGAAAACTATAAAAGAAACGGATCAGAAGAAGTCTTGGATAAAAATAGACAACTATTATTCTTGCTGCCAAAACACCGATCTGATTACGACCCAAATCTCTTCACAAGACAAAAGTAAGGGTTCATCGGGGTTACAGATATCGACAAAGAGGGTAAGGGTTACAGAGATAGCCTAAGACATAAGAGAAGGTCAGAGAGCTTAAGAGAAATGAGCTTAGAGAGAGAGAGAGAGAGAGAGAGAGAGAGAGAGAGAGAGAGAGAGAGAGAGAGAGAGAGAGAGAGAGAGAGAGAGAGAGAGAGAGAGAGAGAGAGAGAGAGAGAGAGAGAGAGAGAGAGAGAGAGAGAGAGAGAGAGAGAGAGATTTTAGAAATCCCTCCAAAATTAATTTTTAGTAGATTTAAATCCCCCGAATATGACAAAACCCCTCCAAAAGTGAAATATATGTCATGATTGAAACACTTGACACAAAAATGTATACAAAGCCATTTAGGGTATAGATTTTAGAGTTTGGGTTTTGAATAATTGAAAAATATTGTAAGATTAGATTTCATGTTATTATTGTTACAGAATTTAATTTACACTTAACTTTATTTTAGTTTTAATAAATTTTATGGATTATGTGTCAAGATTGAATACTATACCTAAACTCTATACCCCAAACTATAATGGGTTGAGAGTTCAGGTTTTGAATGATGAAACACATTTGACGATATTTTCATGCTATTATTATTTTGAAAAATATATTTTTAAATAAATTTGATTATGAAATTTGTGTCAAGATTAAACACTATACCCTAAATTGTATGCCCTAAACCATTTAGGGTTTTCGATTTAAATTTTCAAACATTACTTTTATTATTATTAATGCAAATGTTTTATTTAGTTTATTTATAATATATGAATTTAATAATTTATATTTTTGGTTATTATTATTGCATATTTTTCTTAAAATTATAATAACCAAGCAACACAGACATAAGCTTATGTTTTTTAAATTACTAAAGAGCATTCACGTTTTTTAAAAGAACAACAACATAGTAGATTTCTTATGCGACATTCCTTGAACATTCATATGTAAAGGAGTTTGTCATTTGGCCAATCAATTATACTTCCTTGAGCATCAGCAATTATTTGAAGTTCTGAATTAGTTCTCCAAAGTGGTGCATCTTCAATCAGAGGAACATCAACCCATATCTTGCTTGCATCGGGTCCTAAGCGAACAAAATGAACGACATCATCTGGATTAGCCGAGAAAACTCGACCTTCTGCAACCTTTTCCCTTGATCCCTTGCAATCTAAGAGGATGCACTTCCTTTTCTCATTCTTGCTAGTGTTAGGGCTGTTACTTGCACTCTAAACAGAAAATCCATGCAACAAATCATTCAGCCACAGAAGAAAATTATCAACAACAATCAAGACTGAGAATGTTTAGAGTCTTACTGCATGTGATCTACTTTTCGACATCAGTTCATCTCTGTTTGCTTGTACAGTAGCCTTAAGAATCTCATGGATAGGCCATGGGATGTTCTCACCGAGTGCATCACCAATCTTCAACTTCTCCACATTTGGTCTCCTTAGAGAACCATCTTCATTAACTACCCTATCTACTTTGACAATAGCAGCACTAGGACCTAAAGGAATGTTGTTAACCAGTTTTTTTGGGTCAGTTGACTGGAGACGACCCTCAGCAACAAGTACATCCTCTTTTCACCAATCATAGATTAGGATTCTATCGCTTTCTGCATCTGTAGCCTACAAAGCCATGTTTAAAAAACACAAAACCAACACTAGATTAGTTATCAACATGATTCCGCAGCATCTTTACATATTTACTTACCGTTGAATCAGCAGTCTTATTATTTGCTGAGTAGTCTTCATCCAGAATGAGCTTATCAAGCTGCCATGCTATTTTCAGTCCTATGGCTTGGCCAAGTGTGGTAACAGATGTCGTAGGCCTCCAGATAGGTGCTTCTTCATTTGTAACAGACTTAACTAAAATAGCACCAGCATGCATACCAAGTGGAATTCGTCCAATTTTATATGTTGGTTCTGATGAGCAGAATTCTCCTTCTGCGATGACAACATCATCCACTGAACACCAGTCTAAAATCTGACACCTAGGTCCTTTGCTCAGATCACTGACCTCAGAATTGGAGACACCGTCAAGATGATTCTGAGAGAAAAAGAAAAGGAAAAGTTAAACACTAATGTGACATTTCAACTTATAATAACCAAAATTGATGTTAACATAAACTTTTTGATGCAGTTAATCCACGAACTACGTCCTGCAAACCACAAAGTGCATCCTGCAATTCAGCTTGTTAGGCTTCAAGCATCAGTACATGTGAGTCTCTGGCCTGCATGAATGATATCTTCGTAGCAGTTATTCCTCTGCCCATTCCTCTAATCCTTCCTGGTTTGTGTTTTCCTAGTACCTGACTCACAGCATCGTCGTTAACACTCGTACTGGCAGTGGATTCCACTTCACTATCAATCGTTCTAATTTTTTCCTGATTCCAAAGAATAAGACATTAATAGCATAAGAAACTGAAGATTCAGACATCAAGAACAATAATACAGTAAAAGATTTGGAATGTTTACAATAGTATCTTCAAACTCAGGCCTCATAGGTCTCCCATCTGAATGTGTATGTCCTGCTATCCAGACCTTACTCCTAGTCACTTGTGTGGCGTTTGAACTGTTTTTCTTCTACAAGTGACAAAAGGGTATTACAATATTTCAAGTACCTGGAATATTTTATTAACAGAATCATACCATTTCATGAGCCAAGCGAACCATTCCCCTGCGACTAGTTGTGTGGGAAATCTGGTTTCTCCTCAATTCCCTGAATTTGTCACTTTGGACCTTCAAATAAAACGAAACAGTAAGATTAGAATTCGACATATGCAAATAAAACCAAACAGAAAGATTGGTTAAACCTAAACAACCTTAAAATCTTTGCCTTTCTTCATCTTCACCCAATTCATCCAAGCTGACGCATATTGAACATTGCTTGGTTTTAATTTAATAAGTTCTTCCATGCTCCCTACATTTCGCACAAGGCTAACAAGCCTTGACTTTGAAGACCTCCATATACACCCCATCTGCTTTAACACAGCTTTTTGCCACTATTCTGTCAGTTTGAACCTCGCCTACAAGAGTTTCAGAACTTAACACAATGCTAGAAGTTATGTAAGGCGAGTTCTTTTACTATTTTCAGGTGAGAAAATACCTTAATTTCCTCCCACATTGTATCCTTGATCTGTTCATCAAGGTGCCTCCAATCTCCAAGAAGGACTGGTACATGCTCTCTCACAAGAGGACCAAGAAATGAGGAAAGTGTTACTGATCCATCCCCTACATGTTCACCGAGAGATATAAATTCAACTTCAACCTTGTCTTCAATGTTTTTAGCCACTATACTCATCCTAGTACTCCCTCTTCGTCTCTTTGTCTTGTTCTCTGGCTTCTCACCTTGGCCTGCTTCAGTTGGATGCTGCGTATCATCTGCGTCTCCTTTTTCTAGTTCTTCTCCTGCGTCTTCTGGTGATTGTCCTTCATTTTCTGGATCTTCTCTATCTTATTGTTGTGAATCTCCTTCGTTTTCTGGATCTTCTATATCTTTTTCTAGAGACCCTCCTTCGTTTTCTGGATCTTCTATATCCTTTTCTGGTGATACTACTTCTTCACGAGGATGTTCTTCCAATGCAGATTCCTGAGTACCGATCTGCATATCAGTTGATGTTTCTTCTGCTGTTTGACCAGTAAGCTTCCTGGGTCTTCTCTGAGTTTTCAGTGGCTCAACACTCGCATCTTCACCTTTCTGGCGCTTACTGCGACGTTTAGGTACATCAGATTTCTCCTTCATAATGTTTCACCTGAAACTATAATCATTTGAATTACCATCCCTAATTATATAGTACTACTACCTACCTTATAATACTCACTATCTAATAATGCTAACTACTAACTAACGACCTAGCCCAATTATTCAACTACTAGGACCCCATCACAATCAGCCCTAACACAGAAACTATCATCAACAGAAGATTCATTCCCCAAATCATCATTGTCTTCGATGGATATTGGCGCAGCTATGAACTCTTCTTCGGTTTCTAACTCGTGATACCCTCTTGGCGGTGCCCTCATTACAACACTCCAATTTGATGAGTCATTTTCTCTGGAGTAAAATACTTGTTTTGCTTGAGAAGGCATAATGTATGGATCTTGGAGAAATGCTGCTTGGTTAATGCTGAAGTTCACAAGCATAAAGCCATCTTCTTCCTTGAGACAATTCCCTTTGTTGGCCCACTTACACTTGAATAATGGAACCTGGAACATGTGGTAGTCTAACAATATTATCTCTTATACCACTCCAAAGTAAGAAACGATATCTGCCACGTGATTGGTATCTTTCACACTTGATCTACACATAGCAAAATCTTCATATGCTTCTGCTTTAAGCATTCAGTGTGAAAACGATGTCCATTGATGATATAGCCATTATAGGTTTGAGCATTATGTCTTGGACCAAATGCTAACCTTCTTAGTTGGGTCGAATGCTTATTTGAATTAGTAGGGATCTGATATAAACAAACACATTATGATATTAGTGTTAATATCAATACTGAGTAAAAGAGAAAGAGATGTATAGAGAACTTTGTAAATACCTTTTCTTTTAGCCACTGTGAAAACCGTTCCCCATGTAACTTCCACAAAAGAGTTTGATTTCTTCTGCAACAGACGTCCTTATCTTGTAATTCTTCAAGATGCATTCTGATTTACAAATCCAAAGAGTTAGAATAATTAACTAAACCTATCATATATTAACTATAAATTATAACTTACTCAACATATGGATTTACAACTGCCGTGTTCATTAACACATATCTGTGAGCAATGTCAAGCTCTTTATTAGATATTGTAACTTCTGTAGCCTTATGAATTGGACGCCCTTCAAGTATATGCTCATCCAAATCAACATCTTCATTACTATTTGCAGACTCTATAACTGGTACAGATGTTTTGAGAAACTCCAAGCAAAAAGCAATACATTCAGCTGCCAAATAACCCTCTGCCATACATGCTTCTGGCTTAGCGAAGTTCTTAACATACAATTTTAGTGTTTTCATGTACCTAAGTGTCCATCATAAGAAAACTTTGTCGGATATTTGCTTCTAACAAATATAACATCAAAATAGAAAAACCAGAAAACACTATGTACCTTTCAAATGGATACATCCATCTAAAGTGTACCGGGCCACCCAAACGTGCTTCTCTAGCTAGATGTATTCAGAGATGGAACATTATATCGAAAAGAGATGGAGGAAAAAACCTCTCCATTTGGCACATCGTCTCCACAAGCTCAGACTCCAGTGTTATTAGCTTCTCTGTGTCAATTACACGCTGACATAGTCTACTGAAGAAGTTGCATAATCTACTAACTGCAGTCCTAGGTTCTTTTGGCAGCAACCCTCTCAATGCAACTGGTAACAAGTTCTGCAGAAGAACATGATGATCATGAGATTTCAGACCACCAATCAGAGGAGGATCAAGTGAGACACAGTTTGCAATGTTCGCACAGTAGCCATCTGGTCCTCTGAATTCTGATAATCTCTTACAGAATCTCTTCTTCTCTTCCTTGCTCAGCCAATAAGCAGCAGGAGGCAAGTACGTTTTCTTCCCCCATTGTTGAGTGTGTAAGTTGCATCGAATCCCTATGTCCTCGAAATCTTATCGTGCTTTCACACCATCTTTTGACTTAGCATTGTGCATCAAAAGGGAAAGAATGGCATCAGAGACATTCTTTTCCACATGCATTACGTCGATGTTGTGACGCACCGGCATATCCTAACTCAACAAACAAAAACAGAAATTAGTCACAGAAAATTATAAGCAATTTATACATTTTTATTTTGATAGAGTACTAACCTTTCAGTAGGGTAAATCAAATAGAATAGAACGTTTCTTCCACCTCCATTGGTCAGAGTCTTCTTCATATTCTTCATGGCTATGCTCCTCAACATCACACAAACCTGATCTTTTCCTTTTGCTTTTGTTCTCCAAAGGTTTTCCAAATTCATTCTTATAATCCTTAAGAAGCTCAAATATTTCAGCTCCTGTCTGACTTCTATTAGCAGTCCCTTCCTCCGTAGTGTTGTCGAACCAAACTCTTCGGCGTCGGTAAGGATGACCAGGCCTGAGTCGTTTCCTATTGCCTAAATAGACGTACTGACGACTAAACTTCAACCACTTAGAAGGTGAATCCTTCCCAAATACATTACATCCTTGTTTCCCTTTTACTTTACAACCAGACAAGGTCCCCAAACCTGGATAGTCGCTGATACTCTACAATAGTATAGCCTTCAGTGTGAATTTCTCCTTGGATAATGAGTCATATATCTGGATACCTTCATTCCACAAATCATTCAAATCATCAATCAAAGGAGCAAGATAAACATCGATGTTGTTACTTGGGGCAGTTGGACCAGGTATCAAATGGGTCACCATTATGTTCTCTGACTTCATACACATCGTCGGAGGCATATTGTAGTTCACCAACATAACTGGCCATGTGCTATACTTGGTATTCTGGATAGAGAACGGGTTCATCCCATCTGTAGATATACCAAGTCGTAGGTTTCTTGGTTCAGCGGCGAAAAGTGGCCATCTAGCATTGACCTGAGCCCATGTCAATGAGTCAACCGGGTGTCTCATTGTTCCATCTTCAGAAGCATTACGGAAATGCCATTGCAAATCCTTAGACATTGTCTCCAATCTAAACATCCTCTTGAAACTTTCTTTTATAGGGGAATACCTGAGTATCTTTGCTGGAATCTCATTCTTTGTCTCACCAGAATGCTTATCAACTTCCCATCTTGAAGCCCCACATCTTGGACAGCTACTCATCGCCTCGTACTATTTCCGGTAAAGAATGCAGTCATTCTTACACGCATGGATGATATCATATACAAAACCGAATATCTTCAAGAACTTCTTTATCTCAGATGTTGATGTTTGAAGAACATTACCTTTGGGAAGCATGTCGTGAATCATACTTAAAAGCTGATCAATGTAATTCTCTGAAATCAAACTCTTCACTTTGATGTGGTAGAGACCCATAATTGCTGCAACTTTGGTGTAGTTTGGGCACTCCGAGTATAGAGGAGCTTCTGCATCCTCTAATTTCTTCTTAAACTCAAGTTCTTCTTCACTCCCAACAACTTCAGGCTGTTCTCAATCCTTATTCGAGGATTCTGAATTATCTCCATTTTCAAAGAAGGCAGATCTAAACAACTCATATGTTTCTAACTCAGCACGTTGATCGTCAACTATTTTCTCAGTCCTCCTCTCTCCATGGATACTCCAACAAGCATATCTCTTGTACTTCTGATCCATTCCCTTAATTACCAAATGATCCAGTACTGTGCCAGCGGTTTGATGACACGCATTCCGAAAATCGATACAAGGACAGAACATCTGCAGAGGATTACCCAATCTCTTTGCTGATGCATACACAAAAGCACGTGCACCTTCGTCATACTCAGTGCTTGCCCTGTAATTTATCAAAACGATTAGCACAGAAAGTTGTAGAGAAGTTCAAGATGAAAACAGAATCTTGTAGACGAGTTCATACCTCGGAAGCCAAACCCATGACTTATCCATTACCACAATACCGCAACAGCTCCCAGACCAACGTGAAATCAGAAAGTATTGAAATTAGTCTCAGAAACCCCTAATTGAAACAAATAGAAATTGAAACCCCTAAACCCCCAATTATAGTTTCTAAAACCCTAAATCTATAAGAAATCGATGAGACAGAGCCAAATACAAACCTTTCGTCGAACACTTTCTTCGCGAACTGATAGATCTAGGTTTAGATCTTCGGCGGCTTTTGAAAGTCATTAAAAATAGAGCAGATCAAAAATGGATCACGAACCAACTGAGAAATCTCTTATCGTCTTCACTCTATCAATTTCTCTAAGTGAGATGGAAATTTCATGAAACTCGATCCAGAAGTGAACGGAATGTAAAAATCGTAAGAACAAAAGATAGAGCAAAAGATCTTATTTCCGAATTCGCGTTTAAGCGTGAACAACAGGAAAGAGATCGGCTACAAGAGCTGTCGATGAGTTCGCTAGTCCAGCCGCCTAAATCTAACCTAGTTAAGTCGCAGCTCGCAAGTAAAAACGGAGAAAATGCCTAAGTTTCTCTAAGTGCTATGTTGCTACTAAGATTGCTCTCTCTAGTTCTTTTCCTTCTCCTCGCCCCAAACTCTCTTTATATACTCCTCTTAGGACAGTCTATTCCTCCTTTGGGCCGAATCTATCGTGAATCGGGCTTCTTCCATTTTAGTCGATCTTCATGTTTATCGGGAAACTTGACATTTATCTTCGGGAAACCTGACATTTATCTTCGGGAAACTTGATATTTATCTCTTTATGTAAAGATAAACATGGGCCGTCAAGTCCATTTCGACTTGATCCTCTGGAAAGTCGTAAGTGGGCCGCTTGGTCGCGTTCGGGCCTTCTGGGGCCGTTGTTTTGACCGTGGACGTTTTACGATTTCACGAGAAACTAGCCTGTTATGGTACTTGTTTTGCCGAAGGAACCCCAACTCTTCGTATAGTCGAGATGACTGATGTTTTTAGAATATCCGTGATCGTTTTATACGATGAATCGAAATCCATTCGTCAACCGAACCTTTGGTGGTCTTCCGAAGCCTTCCCGATTTATTCCGACCAAAACGAAATGGGGTTCTAAGGTTTCACGCCTTCAAGGAGTTGAACGGTGAGTCTTCGAGCAAAGATGCAAAAGCGGAATTGACTAGTTGTTGAGACGGTTTTATGGGAAAAGGTCGCGACTGTCGAGTAGTCCGCACGCAGGAGCTCGGGACCTGGACACGGATGCTTGCCCCGGCGCCCAGGCCAGCACGGACGAGCCGGGCCGCCGACCAGCACGGGCGAAGCCGGCGCCGGTGCCGGACCAGCACGGCGACGGCCGGCCGCCGGACCAGTACGGCAAGCCGGCGCCGGTGGCCCGCACGAGCGAGCCGCTCCAGTGCCCAGGAACAGCGGGTGAGCTGGCGCCGGCCGGATCGGCGGCGAGCAGCGCCAGTGCCGACCAGCGCTGGCGAAGCTGGCGCCGGCGCCGACCAGCATCGGCGAAGCCGGCCGGGCTGGGCCAGGCCGGTCGTGCTCGCACCGGCGCCCGGGGCTTGGCCGTGGCCTCTCCTGCTGGTGTCTGGAACTACGATGCGATCATCCCTTCCGGCGTTTCGTCGAGTAACTAGTTTTTCTTGGTTTTATTCGTCACTTGATTCTTTCCAAGGACTTTCGGGCGTTGATTGCGTCTTTGACCGATTTTGACCCCAACAGTTAGCCTCTAGCTAGCTAGGACCGTGGTTTTTTGGTAACAGGTCCTAGCTCGGGGTATAGCTAGATAGGAAGGTGTGGAGACGCAATCGTTTGAAGTCGGAGTAAATAGTAACTTTTCCTTTTTTATAAAGATGGAGTAAGAATTTTTAGTCATTCATACTTTATCACAAGAATTTCACCTTCTAAAGTCTCTCTCTCAAGAAAATATGTCTTCAAGATCAAGATACTCTAAGAAGAATTCTTCTTCTCATTCATCTTCGGTGATTCTCCCGTCGACGAAGTGGTTGCTCCAAAGCACGAGGAAAGAGTTGAGGAAGATGCGAGGGAGACATACTATAAAGCTTTATGTGGCTCGCCTCGCCTGACATCCCTATCCCCAGGAGACCTCTGAGGGCGCGGCACTTCTCACCAAGCATGGTCTCTCCCGAGTACCTCAAGATTCTTCGAAACTTTTACCAGGTTCCGAGTGGGGTTACGTTCCGGATCCCGACCGAAGGCGAGAGTGCAAGGAATCCTCCGCAGGGCTTCTTTACTTGTTATGAAGCCTTTCTCGTGTACTGCCGCATGGACCTTAGCCCTAGCGATTTTGGGGGATTTTGGTATTCTAAGCCAACGGGGATCAAAGGTTCGTACTCCATGATCCCATGGAAGAATATGGCCATAATTCAGGGGACTACTTCGAACCCCAAATCGTGGTTCGAGCGCTTCTTCTTTGTCCGAATAGACGAGGAGTCCATTGAGGAAAGCTGACTTCGCCTATTCCCTCAGGAGTGGAACTTCAATCGCGGTAATACGACTAATTCTGTTTTTTGTTTTCGTACTTTGAACGCGCATGAAGATAAAACTTGTGTTTATCGTGCAGTGAACAGGGTTGTTGCGCACACTCATGCTGATCTTTTCGACAAACGAGATCTTCTTCAGGAAAGGTCGTTCTTCTCGAGTACCTTTTCCGTCGAGCAGATTTGAAATGCGGTGGAGCTCCATCGATCCCGAGTCATTCTTCAGCCTTCCGATGTTCCGTGTGATGTCGAGCTGATTGCTATCTCGCCTGTTCAGAGGCGGAGACATAGGTATCGGAAAGGCAAAGAGGTCGAATGCGAGACGGTCTCGGGAGATCGTTCGCTGTTAGGAGGAAACCCCAGCTTTGTTCCAGGGGAAGGGGGTGGAACTAGCGAGTTTCCCTTGCCTAGCAACTTTTTCGATGGTCTCCCTCCAGCGTTTTCTACCGATGAGTCGTTCGAGGATGAAGCGAAGAAGAATGTGTTTGCCGAGGGTTCTCGTCTAATCAATGAGGTTTATCCTTTGAACTTTGATCGTATACATTACTATTGTTGCATATATATTTTTCTGATCCTAAGTTCGTACAGGGAATGAGGGTGTTTGGAGCGGCGCTTGATGGAAGCTTTCGAGGATTGAGGATCTCTCGCTTCAAAACCGAGGAAGCCGAACGCGAACTCTTCCGTTTCCGGAAAGAGGTCGAGGAACAAAGCCGGAAGCAGACCGAACTCCATTCTCGAGCCCTCGTGCGTGCGGAAAGGAGAGGAAGAAGAGCGATCGTTGCCGAGATGGCACGGAGGGCTGAATCATTCGCCACCGAGTTCGAGATCATGAAGGAAGCTCAAGAGTTTGTGGGTGATTTTCGCGAGTGTCGGGGATCGGTTGCTAACCCTTACAAGTCGCAGAACCCGGGCTTCTCCTTCTCCTACGAGATCGCCGAGATGAAAGGTCTTATGAGCGAATATGCTCACGCTGAATCCTTGGTTCCTCCGATCGAGGGAAGGGTCCGGAAGCTTTGGGACCCCATCGAGGTTTCGGAGGACACGGTGGAGACCGGATCAGGCGGAAATGCGGAAGGCGTAGATGAAGAAGTTGATCAGCCCGTGAATTCGTTCGGGATCTCCATGTCCGGACTCTTTGACTTTGATTACTAAGGATCATTGGGATTGTATCCCTTTATCTTGATGGTTGTATGCTTGGACGGGTGTGGCCGTTTATTTGTATATTCTGCGACCGTAGGAGGTTGCGTAACTTTGTATTTTGCGGGACTGGCCGTTGGTGGCTTTGAATCCCTGCCGTTTCCGCGGCTTAAATATATATTATGTGTAGATTTTGCAGAAATTTGCCTTGTGATTTGATTTATACTTTCGTCAAGTGTAGAGGGTAGAATTCGAGTAGTCACTTCGTATTCTAACTCTTATTTTTTCGTTAGGTCCGTGTACTACTTTGTAGCGAGTGTTTTAGGTGTTAGCGATGAGAGACATGTTTTTGGATCTCGTATCTGGTGTTGATACTATGTCTGTGAGATGTTAAGATCCAGCAAGGCTGGGTTTAGGGCAATACCTAGGCTTACTCTCAGCTTTAAGGCTATGCGATGACGGATCGGCTTTCGTTTTACCTGTTAGTGATTTCTTCCTGTTTCTTCCTGATTAAAGTCCGCGACTTGGCGCCGGCTTATGCGACTTGTGTAGCAAGAATCGAGCTATCTCCAGAGAATATCCGAGGGCTAAACAAAAATTTCGGATTTTCTTGTATAGCGCGCTATGATATTCTTGTCGGATGTAAGAGGACCTTATTCTTGCGAAAAGGTCTGACTACGGATTTGTATTAGTGAAACGCTTGTTCGTCCGGGGCCAATCGACGGCGTTGTTTTACGTTGCAGGTGGACTGTTTTGACGGATGATGCGATTTTGATACCTTTGGGAAATTGCGACGTCTCGTGTTTCTCAGGAGATATGATTTTTGTTTTTCCAAAGTTTTAATGCGTTACTGTATTAAGTACGCATTGAAAGATTGATAGAAAGAATTTTATTGAAAAGTTTCAAAATTTCGAATACATGTGCGGTATTTCGCCTTTGTGGGAGTATAGAGTATATGCACTCCCCCCTTTGGTGAGGGGATAGCTGAACTTGCCGGTTTCGACGAGCTGCCTACGCACTCTTTTGAGGATCAAGCCATCTCATAGTTCTGATTGTTGCTGCGGACGTTTTTACTCCCCGGGTGTTGCCATTCCGATCGTACTAGCCGGATCGGTGGTCTGTGCGGGGTTGAGTTGTCTGCTTTTACGGCGATGGACTCGGACACTTTGTCGCTGTCTTGAATCGTTGCCTGTTTGGATGATTTTGGATCATCTTTTTTCGAGTTTTCAGGAATGTTATGTGATTCCTTTGCTCGTTTCGGGTTAGCCGCAGGGGTGTTTGATGATAGAACTTTTCTAAGGTTCTAATCAAATGATGTAGTATATAAGATTGTCGAACCAGTCCTAAGTGACAATGAAACAGAGGGAATGCAAGCCTATGCTCAATCTAAATGCAATCATTAGAGAGGAAGATGATTAAACTAGAACAATAAGCAAAATGCAACAAAAGGTAAAAATTTCTTTCTTATGAGGAGAGTGAGACCCATGGGTATAGGGACTTGATATCAAATGATTAAGCTTCAATCCAAGATGCTAACTTTTCAATCAATCTAATCCTTATGCCTAGACAACAAAATTAAGCAAGCTCTATCTCTAGATGGATGCTCTTTGCAATGATCACCCAAGTACACCAAATCTCTTTGGCTGTAATGATCAAAGCAAACAAGGAGAATGAATCTATTAGCAATCCTAGCTTCTTTGACAACTAATCTCTTAGGCAAAGCAAGCTAAAAGCATAGATGAGTTGGTTCAGGCATTTCATAGAACACCTTTCGGGCATGAAATGCCTATAGCTCTATGTTTGAGAGGCAAACTCAAATATAGCTTTAAAACACCAAATCTATGCAAGGAAATGATAGATCTAACACTAGACACCTTGGATCTAACTTAATCACTCTCTATCACCCTAACCCATGGATCTTAGAAGGATCTACTCACTAATCCACATGCTTACTCTTAAACCCATGAGAGATTCAAGCTTAAACATATAGAGAAAGAAAGGAGATGAAATAAACAATCAAGAACACAAGATTAGATGAGATAATAAATCAAAGATGAAGCTTTACTCAAAAGGTTTTTGTTCTTAGATCATAAATAACATAAGTCTCAAACTTGAGTTTATGAGAGTATTTATAGTAGGCTTAAAAGCCCTAAACACATAGAATTAAAATGACTAAAAGCCCTTAGAAGATTAATGGTCTAAACCAATCAAAATGCTCCAAAAGGAAAAGCTTGGATACCCTGGTCGGATAGGCTTCCACCAGGCCGGTATGGCGCCAGATGAGGAAGCTCGTCCGCCTGTCCGACTGCTCGGGTTGTCCTCCCGGGTGCTCTAGGCCGCGTGCTGTCCGTGTCCAGAAGCAAGCAAGACGTGCGGGTCCTTCAGGCCGCATTCTTCCAGTCGAGTGTGCGGGCGGCGGGTCGCCTTGCTTGGGTGTGGACGTCCGGTAAGCTTGCACGCGGGTGAGGGAGATCGGGTGCTCTAGGCCGCGTCCTGATCCTGGGCATTCTCCACTGTCGGGCTGTGCGGGTCGCCTTGCTCGGGTGTGGACGTCCGGGTAAGCTTGCACGCGGGTGAGGGAGATCGGGTGATCGGCCGCCCTGATCCTGGGCGTTCTCCACTGTGGGGCCGTGGGTCGCCTTGCTCGGGTGTGGACGTCCGGGTAAGCCTTCACGCGGGTGGGGTCCAGTCGGGTGCTCCAAGCCGCGTACGCTGTTCGTTCCCGTGGTCAGTACGTGCGGGTCATTGAGGTCGCGTACGTCTGTCCGGTGCGGCACCGTCTGGTATTCATCCTCTCGTCCGCGGGTTGGTCAGGCCGAGCGTGCTGACCCGTGTACTGACATGCTTCACTCAAACAGTCATAACTCCTCCAATATGGCTTCAAATGGTTTGAAACCACTCCCAATGGAAAGCGAACTCAAAATTCCATGTTCCCACCAAATCTTAGCACAGAAAGACTTCTTTATGGCCATCGTCCATGCCATCTTTCACCCTCCTTTTGTAACAAAGTACCCCAAACACCTTAAAATTCTCCAAAGTGTACTTCCAAGACCTGATAAAGACTTATGAATGCAAAATGAACCTAAATATGCCTAATGCTTAATCTAGAAGGGATAAAATGCACAAAATGGAAAGCTAAAATAGAGAAAATATGCAAGACATCAACTCCCCCACACTAGTCCTTTACTTGTCCACAAGTAAACTTGCAAGGACTAAGGAGGAGAGGTTTGAAGGAGGGGACTCATAGCCAAAAGAATGCTCTTCTTAGTTCTCAACTTGATAACCTTGCATAATCATACCAACTAGCTAGAGCAAACACTCAATCCAACTCTAACTTCCCAAGGCCTATCTCAACTCTTTTGATCCCTAACTTTACTCATCATGAATCCACAATCCACAAATCCACTTGCTCTCTTACAATCTTAAGCAAACTCAATAGAAATCTTGCAAATGGTCAGATGGTCCAAGACATTTGGTTTGGTGGAACAAGGCTTTATGTAAGTGCAACAAGAGGTTCAAAGGGATCTTTCAAAGGGTGGTTCACTCTCAAAACAAGTAGCCTTGACATTGCACATAATATATCTAAGAAAGGGATCAACTCATGCATACAATGCTCAATCTCCATAGTTCTACCCTTTCCCTAAATACATAAGTTACATCCTTATTCCCAATGCCAAAACACCACTCACATTTCTCACCCAAAGATTTCCCCCCAAATACTCAAGATATTTTCTCATTTGAAACTCTTTCTTAATGAATCCAATAAGGGATTTTTCACATTTTAAACTCTTTTAAGCTCTTTCTAAACATTGCTAGCCCCCTTTCCATTTTTTTTTTCTTTTTTTTTTCTTCTTTCTTTTTTTTTTATATATATATATGGCCAAGACTTATTTTCTAACTTAGAGCTTACAATCTTTTGTTTCTCTTATCCCTCATAGACTTAGCCACTCAAAACCTTAGAGTCTCATGAGTCAACCTTTTCATAAACCTTTCACTTTCCCAAGATCACACCATACAACACTCACCCCATCCTAAAAGCTAGACATCATGAGTGTCTAATCTAGCTAAAATGGAGACCAAGCATTGTCGTTCCCAATACTCTCAACATTATGCACATGTAAAGCTTTCCAAAGAAGGCCTCACTCAACAAATAATGAAGGCTTGAAAGGAGGTAAGGGCTTTAGGGTGTGGAGTGCCACTTGAGTTTGTCCAAAAAGATAGGCAAAGAATGGGAGGGACAACTCAAGTGTTCTATCCATGACTTAGTACACAAAGGACCATGAGCAAGAGACTTAGAGTCTAAATATGACAGGAGCAAGCTTCAAAGAGAGAGCATCAATCAATCAAATAAGCTTTAGGAAGAGATTTCAAGGCACAAAGTTTATAAGCTATCCTAAGACTTGCTCAAGCTACTTGCTATGATTATGAAGGTTATCACTTTAAGAACTTAGCATGAGCATCTTTACAAGGCAACTATCATCCTTGTCCCCTTATGCATGATGCAACCTATATGATGATTTTTTTTTTATTATGCAAGTGAATGATCTAGACTCAATCCTAATGCAACTACATGATTCTTTTTGTGCTTTTCAAATTTTTCAATTTTTTTTTGGTTTTTCTATGCAATAACTATCTACAAGTGCATGCAAATGTCATAAAACACAAGACTATTAGCAACTTGACACCTCCCCCACACTTAATTCACACAGTCTCGTGTTTGTTAAATGTAGAGAAGGGCCGAAAAGGAAATAAAAGAAATGTAAATGCAAAGATGAATGGTATATACAATGATCAGGAAGTGGAGTACCTCATGGAGCGTGGGATGAGGCTGATGCCTCACCCTCAGAATCATCTTCATCAGCAGTGGTGCTTAGGCTTGGTGACTTGTTTCGGACGGATGGGGCGATGTAGGGTTCCTCAAGCCACGGAGGGCTTGCTTCTCGGTTTGTGGTGCATTTGGGTCAAGAAGGGGTAGAGGAAGGTGCAAGGAAAGTCTCAAGATCGAAATCCTCAGCCTTGCAGCCTGCTACAGCTCCCTTAGTCAGAACATCAGCAACCTTTCTCATGAACTTAGCTGAAGCTTCAGCTTGTCTCTTCACAGCTTTCCTCAATTCCTTGCACTTCTTGGTGAGCTTGAAGATGGTCCTATCTTGAGCTCTGTTCCACCTTTGTAGTGTGCTAATCTGGTCATGAGCTTGGCGAATGGGACCAATAGGCACTTGTGCATTGCTCAAACTTATAGCGAGGAGGACCAAAGAGATGAGCTGTGGCTCTGCTGGAATATCCCTGATCAAACTTAGCTGCCTTTGCTGCTGCTTTCTCGTTCATGTGCAATGTCATAGGCCGAGAGTTCCATGACTGCCTAGGAGATGCTGCTCACTGATATCAAAACTCATAGTTCCTGGTGTGCTCAATGAAGTGAGCTCATAGTTAGGAGAAGCAGCTCAACTGTGGTGGACCTCTCAAGCACGAGTAAACACACTTCCCATTGTATCTTCCAGAGAAGTAATGAGCTGACTTCAAGTAGGTGAGATCAATGAAAGAGGGACCGGATGCATCATCTCCCAAGGTAATACCCTGGTGCTCAAGCAAAGGTGTGATCAAGCTGCCTATTCCAATCTGAGCCTCTGATCCCTGTTTGTCCAAGCATAATCCTTGTAGTACATGAGGCGCCTCACAAAGTATCCAACCATACCAAACTCAGCGTAGAAATCAGTGGGAACTTCAGGTAGGTGAGGAGGTAGGCAAAGTGTTGGATGGCTTGGTGCATGAGGTTCAAGTCTTCCATTCACGTTGCTTGGCTCTTTCCTTGGGTAGATGGTGTGGACAATCAGCCTATGGAGGTAGCGGACTGATGGATGCCTGATAGAAGCATTCTTGTCTCTGCTGGACACTCTATCCTTGCCGGATAAGAACTTGTAAGTGAAGTGGGAAGGGTCTTTCCTTTAGGAAGCCCTTTCAGCTTAGGCAAAGAAGACTCCTTCAAATCCTTGAGGCCTAGCACCTCTCCAATCTCAGTAAAGGTCATGAAATAAGGCTTCTCATCAATCTTGAAGCTGATTCTTCCCCACCCTTGTTCCTCATGTAAAGAGGAGTGGAATGTGACCTCCAAGGATGCCATGAATTGGCAAGAGACCTCTTTATATGTTGGGTGAGCCATGGAATAGAAGCTGTCCATGTTCATGAGAGCAAGCAAATCCTTCATGTCTTGGTCAATTTCTAGCTCCCTCATTAGCCTCACATCAGCAAATCTGGTTGGAGGCCAAGATACTCCTTGCCTCATCTGCTCCAATAGTTCAACTTCAGTCGGCTTCTTTTGTCGATCTCTATGAGGGTTGAACCCTAACTTTTCGAAAGTTTCTTGCTCAGCCACACTTCCATTTGGAGAGGATGCTTCTTCAACAGTTGCATCTACTGGTTCCAAGGGTGGAGGTGCCAATGTCTTTGGGTTTGGTGCCTTGATTCTGATCTTGGTGGGAGGAGTGGGTTTCTCAGCATCCTTCTTTGTGTTCTTCTCCAAAACAAGAGGTCCCACACTGTGAGATCTTGAGCTCTAGCCTTCTTTGAAGGAGTGTTCTTATGATCACCAACAGCCACTCTCTTTCCATCTTTCTTGGCCTTCTTGTAAGCATCATCAAGCACTTTCTCATCACTAGCCAACCTCTTGCCATCCTCCTTGCTAGTCTTATGACCAACATCAACCACTCTTTTCCTTCATTCTTGCTTGCTTGTTTGCCCCATCAACCATTCTGTGTCCAGCCTTCTTGGCTTGTGCCTTCTTTCTCAACATAGCCAAAGCTTGTTGCCTACGTTCCTCCTCGGATTCAGGCATGGAGCCTAACATTTTTCCGAACCTAGCAGTGTCTTTCTCAGCAGCCTCAGCCTCTCTTGTGCAATCAGTTTCTCATCTTTCCTTCCCATTGGAACCTGAAAATATCAAGACTTGGACAAGATAAAGCACAAGGAAGAGAGAATATGCTGGAAAAGATAAGAGCTGGAATGAACACTTGCAAACCCAGTCTAAAACCAGCAACCTAGCAAGACTATCAAAGCAATCAAGCTCCCAAGTTCACAAAATTCATAATTTTTTTTTTTTATGAACAAGGGAACTTAATCAAGCTTAATTCCAAGCAAAACATCAAGCCAGCTGAAATTGAATGCTAAACAAGCTCTAGAACATCAATTCCAATCAACCTAGACCATAATCAACCAAAAGTAAGAGCCTTTTCAAAACCCCAAATCTCATGAACCCTAATTTGTCAAAGTTCAAATTAATCTCAATTCCACCATGAAATCAACTACCAGCATGATATACAAGCCTTCCCTAGTCTAATTTACAAGAAATTAGCAAGAAAAGCTCAAATTTCAAGTTCAAATTTTGGGTTCATGAGGGTTACGAATTTGAACTTAGAGATACCATACCTTGCTTTGGATGAAGGATAAAGATGAAAGGATTCAAGGAATTAGGTCTAGGGAGGAAGGTCTTGATGTGGGAAAAGAAATTTGTGATTTGGTTGAGATTTGGCAAAGTTATGGGAATTTTGTTCTTGGAGGCTAGAGAGGATTTTGATGTGAGGAAGAAGATAAAATGAGGAAAGAGGGGGTGGCTTAGGGTTTTAAAATGTTTCTGGGTCGGGTAGGGATGGTTCTGGGCGGGTTCAGGTGGGTTTGGGTCGGAAAAGGGGAAAAACACTTACCTGGGCCGGGCGGTCGCGCTGGGTTGTCACGGGTCAAGGCTGGTGCGCTGGTGCTGGGCTGGACGGCCGGTATGTCTACCCGTATATCCCTTCATCCCGCGGGTGTTGCGTCCCGGTAACACCACCCGGTACGCCCGCTTGTCCGTCCTGCTCGATTCACCCGCGGGTGCTATGTCCCGGTAAGTCCACCCGGTGCTCGCTCGCTTGCTCGATTCACCCGCGCGGGTGCTATGTCCCGTAAGTCCACCCGGTGCTCGTCGTCCTGTTCTGATCCCTTCACACGTGCGGCTGCTTCAACCCGAGTAACACCACCCGGTGTGTCCGCCCGCTCTGATTGATCCAACTGCGGGTGCCTTGTCCCGAGTAACACCACCCGTGTGTCCGTCCAAACCTCAAAGTCAGAATTTCACCTCTTTTTTCTTGATCGCTGAACCAACCCACTTCCTTTCATGTCTCTTCCATCTCATAACCTCAGTGAATTCATTCTCAAGCTCCCAACCTAGCCCCATCATCATTCAAAGGACTTGCTGATGAAAATAAAAGAATCCTAATGCAATATGTACAAGGATAACCATGGGACTTCCTCCCAAGTGAGCTTGTTTAAAGTCACTAGCTTGACTTTGCCTCCCTCGTTAGGCAAGTGGAGCATCAGAGAGTGGGGTTGATGTCCCATCCTCCTTGGTATTGTGGCCATGTATTCCTTGAGCCTCTGGCCATTCACGGTGAAGTCATTACCCTGCTTATCCCAAAGCACAATGGCTCCATAAGGTCTCACTTCCTTGATCACAAATGGACCAGACCACCTTGACTTAAGCTTTCCGAAACAACTTCAGTCTAGAATTGTAGAGAAGCACTTGATCTCCTGCCTTGAACTCTCTCTTGAGGATGTGCCTGTCATGGAAAGCCTTAGTCTTTTCCTTGTATATCCTTGAGTTCTCAAAGGCATCCATCCTTATCTCATCCAGTTCATTGAGTTGAAGAAGTCTCTTCTCCTTTGCATCCTTGATGTCAAGTTTAGAAGCTTCACAGCCCACAATGCCTTGTATTCAAGCTCAACTGGCAGGTGGCAAGACTTTCCATAGACAAGGTTGAAGGGAGTGGTGCCTAGAGGAGTCTTGAATGCTGTTCTATATGTCCAAAGAGCATCATCAAGCTTGGCTGACCAATCCTTCCTCTTGGTTCCTACAACCTTCTCCAAGATCCCTTGATTTGCTTGTTGGAGACCTCCACTTGGCCACTTGTTTGAGGGTGATAGGGTGTTGCAACCTTGTGCTTCACTCCATTCCTCTTGAGAAGACTCTCAAATACCTTGTTGATGAAGTGTGAACCTCCATCACTTATGACCACTCTTGGAACTCCAAACCTTGGGAAAATAGTGCTCTTGAACATTTTGACCACTACTCTTGAATCATTTGTAGGACTTGCTATTGCTTCCACCCACTTTGATACATAGTCCACAGCCACCAAGATGTATTTGTTGCCATAAGAAGAGGGAAGGGTCCCATGAAATCAATCCCCAAACATCAAACACTTCTACCTCAAGGATTGGGTTTTGAGGCATCTCATTCCTTTTAGTAATGTTCCCACCTTTGGCAAGGGTCACATCTTGAAATGAAGTCTTGTGAGTCCCTGAACATGTGTGGCCACCAAAATCCAGCTTGTAACACCTTTGAGACAGTCTTGAATGGAGCAAAATGGCCTCCATAGGAAGATCCATGGCAATGTGAGAGGATTCCTTCAACTTCTTCTTCAGCCACCACTCTTCTAAATCTGATCCTTGCATAGGGTGTAGAGGTATGGTTCATCCCAATAGTATCTCTTCAAATCTTTGTAGAACTTCTTCTTCTCATACCCTGCAAGCCCCAATGGTTCCTTTCCAGTGGCTAAGTAGTTAACCAAATCAGCATACCAAGGTCCCTTCTCTTCAGCTGCCTTAACCTCTTCAATCTTTTTCCAGTCTCAATGACTGCTACCACTGACATGATGGCCAAGACATGCTCTTCTCTGAGGCCCTCATCAATAGGGATTCCACCTTCAATTCTCAACCTGGACAAGTGATCAGCAACTCCATTCTCAATCCCTGGCTTGTCTCTAATCTCCAAGTCAAACTCTTGAAGCAAAGGATCCACCTTAGTAGTCTTGGCTTGGCATCCTTCTTTGCTAGGAGGTGTCTCAAAGCTGCATGATCAGTATACACAATGACCTTAGAACCCACCAGGTAGCTTCTGAATTTCTCAAAGGCGAAGACAATGGCCAGCATCTCTTTCTCTGTTGTGGCATACTTCATCTGTGCATCATTCAAGGTTTGGCTCGCATAATAAATCACATGAGTTTTGCCATCCTTCTTCTGCCCAGGACAGCCCCAACAGCAAAATCACTAGCATCACACATTATCTCAAAGGGAGGTCCCAATCAGGTGGCTGAACAATGGGAGCACTAACAAGGTCACCCTTTATCTTCTTGAAAGCCTCAAGACAATCTTCATCAAAGCTGAAAGCAGCCTCCTTGCACAGCAACTTGGTCATTGGTCTAGCAATCTTTGAGAAGTCCTTGATGAATCTTCTATAGAACCCAGCATGGCCAAGGAAGCTCCTGATGTCTTTCACTGTCTTTGGTGGTGGCAAGCTGACCATCACCTCAATCTTAGCCTTGTCCACTTCAATGCCCTTTTCTGAAATCTTGTGTCCAAGCACAATCCCTCTTTGACCATGAAATGACACTTCTCCCAATTCAGCACTAGGTTGGTGTCTTCACATCTCTGTAGGACCCTGCACAAGTTGGACAAACAAGCAGAAAACGAAGATCCGTGACAGAGAAATCATCCATGAATACCTCCACTATATCCTCAATGAGATCGAGAAGATAGACATCATGCACCTTTGAAAGGTTGTTGGAGCATTACATAACCCAAATGGCATCCTTCGATAAGCAAAGGAGCCATAGGGGCATGTGAATGTTGTCTTCTCTTGATCATTGGGATGTATGGGGATTGGAAGAAACCTGAATACCCATCAAGAAAACAATAGAAAGGATGGTTTGCAAGTCTCTCAAGCATTTGATCAATGAATGGCAATGGAAAATGATCCTTTCTAGATGCTGAGTTGAGCTTTCTATAATCAATACACATCCTATGGCCAGTTATGGTTCTAGTTGGTATCAATTCATCCTTGTCATTTTTAACCACAGTGATACCACCCTTCTTTGGAACTACATGCACAGGAGATACCCATTTAGAATCTGAAATAGGGTAGATAACACCAGCATCTAAGAGCTTAAGAATCTCTTTCTTTACAACATCTTTAAGGT
The DNA here is from genome assembly GCA_016432835.1 of Brassica nigra. NCBI lineage: Eukaryota > Viridiplantae > Streptophyta > Magnoliopsida > Brassicales > Brassicaceae > Brassica > Brassica nigra. Next base: position 47,039,968 of record CM028247.1, read on the forward strand.
TAGGATTCAACCTCCTTTGATGTTCTATAGAAGTCATTGATTCATCCTCTAGATGTATCCTATGCATGCACAAAGAAGGTGATATCCCTAATATCATCTAGTGAGTATCCAATTGCCTTTCTAAACTTTTAAGTGCATTTAAAAGTTGGGAAAGCTCATGTTCAGTAAGTTCACTACTCACAATGACAGGATATGACTCATTAGGGCCTAGAAATGCGTACCTTACACCATGGGGAAGAGGTTTTAGCTCCACTTTTGGTGCCTTGAGCTCACTCCAATCATCTTGTTTGGTGTTCTCTTGTTGAGTGGCTGAAACAGCTTGGTGCACCTCTTGTTTGAGCTCCTCATACTGGCCTCTATCAACAATCTTCTTTCGAGAATCCAGCATGGCTGCAATAGCCTCACTCTCTTTGTTCTCAACCACTTGGACCTCTTTATCCACTGTCAAAGCATGCTGCAAAGGGTCCTCTATTGTCAACTCTCCAAGTGCCAATTCCTCAAGGAGCTCATCAGCAAGAGCTTCCATCTCCTCTATGTAAAACACTTGGCCTTGCACAGTTGACCTCTTCATTACCTCATTGACATCAAAATGGAGAGTGTGCTCTTTCCCCAAATGAAGATCAATCTTGCCTTCCTTCACATTGATAAGGGCTCCTGCTGTGGCTAAGAATGGTCTTCCAAGGATCAAGGGTCTCTAGCTTCTTCATCCATCTCAAGAACAACAAAATCAGTGGGGATTTCACAATTTCCCACCATTACAGGGAGGTCTTCAAGGATACCAATGGGGAATTTGACTGAGCGGTCAGCAAGCACCAAAGAGAGTTTGCACTTCTTGTATTGGCTGAACCCAAGCTTCTTGGCAACAGATAGAGGCATGAGACTGACACTAGCTCCCAAATCACATAGACATCTCTCAAACATCAAAGGACCAATGGCACAAGGTAGGGTAAAGCAGCCTGGATCCTCTAGCTTCTTAGGGATTGTCAATCTCTGGATGATGGCACTGCACTCATGAGTAAGAACCATCATGCCTTCCATTTCCTTCTTCTTGGCAGCCACAGCATCCTTCAAGAACTTGCTGTATTGAGGGACAAGCATGAAGGCATCAATGATTGGCATTGTAACTTGAACTTCACTCAATTGCTTCTCAAAGAGTGCTTTGTACTTCTCAAAGTTGCCTCTTGAATCTTCCAGGAAGTGGCAGCTTAGGTTCATAGGGAGGAGGAACAAAAGAAGACTCTTTTGTTGGAGTGGCAACTTCACCATGTTTTGGTGTTTTCTTCTCTTCTCCAACCTTTCCTTTACCCTTAGCTTCAACAATCTTTTCTAGAATCTCCTCATCAACTTTCTCATCCACAATCACAACATCATCATCAATGTTGATAGCCACCCCACTTAGTTTCTCACCATCCTTGGGAGAGTTCTTGGAGGTAGCTCTCTACCACTTCTCAAAGTGATTGCCTTCATTGGTTCTTTGGGGTTTTGCTCTGGCTTCCTGGTAATGTTCCTTGTTGGCGACTTGGCTGAGAGTTCATAGAAGCAAACTGATTCTCCAAAGCTCTAATCTTGTTGTTTAGCTCAGTGTAGCTGCTGTCAATCTTAGGTGAACAGTCTTGAACTCATGGCCAATGTCTTTGGCTGCTCTAGCTTGACCTTCCAATAGTTGTTTGAACATAGCTTCCATAGATGAATCTGGAGCTTTAGCTTGGGAGGAGCTACCTTGAGCTTGAGTAGATTGATTGCCATGGTTTGCAAAACCAGGAGGAGGATTCTGCCTAGGCTGGTAGTTCCCTTGCTGAGTGTTTTGCTTTGGTTGATAGCCTCCTTGCTGGTTGTTGGGCTAAGACCTTTGCTGGTAATTGTTGTACTGAAAGTTAGGCTCCTTCCTGTACCAAGAACCATTGTTGTTGATGAAGCAAAGCTCTTCTTGCCCTTCTAACCCTTCAACTTCATTAACCTTAGGAGGAGTTTCTTGATTTGGACCACCCACAAAGTGAATCTGCTCCTGTTTGGCTTGGTTAGCAATCAGCAAGTCTATCTTCTCTTGCAAGGATTTGATTTCCTTCTTGGTCTGGTTGTCATCAGCTCTGGTTGTTCTATCAGCCCTGTCATGTTCTCCACTGTAAACTGAATCACTCTTGACCATGTTGTCCACCAGCTCCTCAGCATCTTCTTCAGACCTGCCCAGGAAGAAACCATTGCTTGCTGTATCCAATCTTGCTCTAAACTCAGGAAGGGCACCTCTATAGAATGTGCTCAGCAAACTCTCCTTTGAGAAGCCATGGTGTGGGCACTTAGCTTGATATCCCTTGAACCTTTCCCATGCTTCACTAAAGCTTTCCAAGTTCTTCTGCTGGAAACTAGAGATCTCATTCCTCAGCTTGGCTGTCCTTGATGTGGAGAAGAATTTCTCCAAGAAGGCCTTCTTACAATCATCCCAAGTAGTGATGGAGTCACTAGGTAGAGATTTCTCCCATTGGCGTGCCTTGTCTCCTAGAGAATGGAAACAACTTGAGCTTGAAGGCATCTTCTGACACACCATTGGTCTTGGACAAGCCACAATAGCTATCAAACTTGTCCAAGTGATCAAATGGGTCTTCTACAGCCAAGCCATGGTACTTGTTGTTCTCAATCACACTCAACAAGCCTGACTTGATCTCAAAGTTGTTAGCTTCCACAGCTGGTGCGGATGCCCGTCCTGCTGCCATGAATGTGAGGACGGTCATATGTGCCAATGGCTCTAGCTGGCGCTGTGGGTGTTGTTGTTGCTGGCGCTGTGGTCTAAGGTTGTCAGCTCCTTGACCATTGCCATCTTGGGGTTGATGCTGGTGATCATCCATCTCAAACCCCAACCTCTGAATGTGAGCTTGTTGCTCTTCTTCTCTTCTCCTTCTTGCTATTTCCCTCAAGTGTAGCTATCTCTTCAACAGTGGGAACCAGGTTAGTTGCACCCTGCTTCTTGTGTTCATACACCTGAAAATCAAAGGAAGATGCAAAAGGAGAATCAATATCACAAGAAAAGAAAAATGATTTAGTCTCAAGCAAGTGACTAAATCCCAATGTCACAATCAACTTAGAATTTGGCGGCGCCAATTTGATGATAGAACTTTTCTAAGGTTCTAATCAAATGATGTAGTATATAAGATTGTCGAACCAGTCCTAAGTGACAATGAAACAGAGGGAATGCAAGCCTATGCTCAATCTAAATGCAATCATTAGAGAGGATGATGATTAAACTAGAACAATAAGCAAAATGCAACAAAAGGTAAAACTTTCTTTCTTATGAGGAGAGTGAGACCCATGGGTATAGGGACTTGATATCAAATGATTAAGCTTCAATCCAAGATGCTAACTTTTCAATCAATCTAATCCTTATGCCTAGACAACAAAACTAAGCAAGCTCTATCTCTAGATGGATGCTCTTTTGCAATGATCACCCAAGTACACCAAATCTCTTTGGCTGTAATGATCAAAGCAAACAAGGAGAATGAATCTATTAGCAATCCTAGCTTCTTTGACAACTAATCTCTTAGGCAAAGCAAGCTAAAAGCATAGATGAGTTGGTTCAGGCATTTCATAGAACACCTTTCGGGCATGAAATGCCTATAGCTCTATGTTTGAGAGGCCAACTCAAATATAGCTTTAAAACACCAAATCAATGCAAGGAAATGATAGATCTAACACTAAACACCTTGGATCTAACTTAATCACTCTCTATCACCCTAACCCATGGATCTTAGAAGGATCTACTCACTAATCCACATGCTTACTCTTAAACCCATGAGAGATTCAAGCTTAAACATATAGAGAAAGAAAGGAGATGAAATAAACAATCAAGAACACAAGATGAGATGAGATAATAAATCAAAGATGAAGCTTTACTCAAAGGTTTTGTTCTTAGATCATAAATAACATAAGTCCCAAACTTGAGTTTATGAGAGTATTTATAGTAGGCTTAAAAGCCCTAAACACATAGAATTAAAATGACTAAAAAGCCCTTAGAAGACTAATGGTCTAAACCAATCAAAATGCTCCAAAGGAAAAAGCTTGGATACCCTGGTCGGATAGGCTTCCACCAGGCGGGTATGGCCGCCAGCGTATGAGGGCGCGTCCGGCTTGTCCGACTGCTCGGATTGTCCTCCCGGTGCTCTAGGCCGCGTGCTGTCCATGTCCAGAAGCAAGCAGGACCTGCGGGTCCTTCAGGCCGCGTTCTTCCAGTCGAGTGTGCGGGCCGTGCGGATCGTCTTGCTCGGGACGTCCGGGTAAGCTTGCACGCGGGTGAGGGAGATCGGTGCTCTAGGCAGCGTCCTGCTCCTGGGCGTTCTCCACTGTCGGGCGTGCGGGTCGCCTTGCTCGGGTGTGGACGTCCGGTAAGCTTGCACGGTGAGGGAGATCGGGTGTGATCGGCGCGTCCTGATCCTGGGCGTTCTCCACTGTCGGGCCGTGCGGGTCGTCTTGCTCGGGTGTGGACGTCCGGTAAGCCTTCCGCGGGTGGCGTCCAGTCGGGTGCTCCAAGCCGCGTCGCTGTCCGTTCCGTGGTCAGTACGTGCGGGTCATCGAGGTCGCGACGTCTGTCGGGTGCGGCACCGTCTGGTATTCATCCTCTCGTCCGTGCGGGTTGGTCAGGCCGAGCGTGCTGACCCGGTGTACTGACATGCCTTCACTCAAACAGTCATAACTCCTCCAATATGGCTTCAAATGGTTTGAAACCACTCCCAATGGAAAGCTAACTCAAAATGCCATGTTCCCACCAAATCTTAGCACAGAAAGACTTCTTTATGGCCATCGTCCATGCCCATCTTTCACCCCTCCTTTTTGTAACAAAGTACCCCCAAACACCTTAAAATTCTCCAAAGTGCACTTCCAAGACCTGATAAAGACTTATGAATGCAAAATGAACCTAAATATGCCTAATGCTTAATCTAGAAGGGATAAAATGCACAAAATGGAAACCTTAAAGCTGATGTTCCCATCTTTTTGCAGTTTGTGCTCGGCTAGGAAGCAGAGTCTCGACTGTTTCTGACTCCCCCTGATTACTGCGGTTCCGGTTGGAGTCGGAAATTTGATGCCAAGGTGATATGTGGACGGTACTGCCTTCATGGAGTTGATCCAAGTGGTTCCCATGATTGCATTGTAGATGGCTGGGTTATCGACTACTGCAAACTCGACGATCTTTGTAACTTCCTTAGCCATGACCGGGAGCTTGATGCTCCCGAGGGTCATGGAGGTGACGCCCGAAAACCAAGTCAAAGGTTTTGGCTCTGGGATGACTTCCCTAAGTGGGATGTTCATCCTATAGAGGGTGTCGCGGAAGATGATGTTGACCGTACTTCCTGTATCAACAAGGATGCGGCCGACTTCGAGATTTAGGATCACCAGGTCAATAACTAGAGGATCGTAATGAGGTTTGTCGATTCCGACAGTTTCTTGTTCCTCGAAAACGATCGTTTGGTCGGGAGTGTTGCTTTCCGGAAGCCAGTTGGAACTTGTCTCGGCTTTTCGCCCGTAGGCTTTGATCGACGAGACCGAGTCTTTATAAAACTGCGACCCTCCGATAATCATATTTATCCTCTTGCGACTGCTGTTGTTCCCCTAGTCGTCCTGTCTCCTTTCGCGCTTCTCACCCGATTGACTTTCAGGTGCGTGGTTCTCGGAGACGGTCTTTTCGATTTTTGGGCGGTGGGACTCCAGGAGCAAGTCTTTTATACTCTTAACCTTCGACAGTTTGCAGGCGAGGAGTTTTGCTGCGAGCCTGTTGCCGAGAACCTTGCAGTTCGCGGTGGAGTGACCTCTGGTGTCGTGGAACTCGCAGTAGGAATTATCCTTGTACTGGTTCCTGGTCCAGGTGTTTCCAGAGGTTTTGGACTGCTCCGAGTTGATGGCGTAGTTATGTTCGCCTTGGACGTCTTCCCCTTCGTGATGGACGTACTTGTCGTTACGAGAGGGTTTCTTCTTTGAGGACGTTTTCTGCGGTCCATGCTTTTGCAATAGGACTCTCATCTCTTCCTCCATGACGATGAAGTCTGTTGCCTTGTGGAGGGTATCCTGGATCGTCCGTGGTTTTTCCAGCAATATCCACTTTCGGAACTTCGACTTGTACCAGAGAGTTTTTCTCAGGGCGTCGATCGCGACTTTGTCGCTGATACCCGTCACTCTGGCCATCACTAGTTTGAACCTTCTCATGAAGTCGCGGAGTGATTCGTCTTCCTTTTGAGCTAGACTCCATAAGTCCACGTCGGAAGTCTCCCTATCAATAAACATGGAATACTGTTTGAGAAATGCCGAGACTAGTTGGCGGAAATTTCCGATGGAGTTTCTTTTGAGCCGAGAGAACCATTCGAGCGCGGCGCCCCTGAGATTCTCGACAAAAAGAAGGCAGTGGCCGGCGTCTCGTTCACGCTCCAGGAGTTTGCATCTTTCCATCGCGATCTGGAAGGACTGTAAGTGTGCCTTTGGATCTGTGGTACCGTCGTAGACGGGAATTCTGATCTTCCCAGGGTCCGAGACATGTGTTTCTGTGATCCGAGTGGTGAACGGCATTTTTTCGTGCTTCCTCGAGAAGTCTATCGATCTCGGGAGCGGCACTAGTTGCCTGGTGAATTTGTGATTTCACCGCTTTTACCTCGGCTACTATTTTTGCGAGAGACTCGCGGAGATCGTGGATCCCGTTATCGCTACCTGCGTTCTTCCGAGCTTGTTGGCGCTGGTTATGATGGATCCGAGTTTGATCCTCCGCCAGTTCTTCCTGTTCTATCCAGTAGAGGTCTTCTTCCTCTTTTGTCATGGGTTTTTCGAAGGACACCGTCTGTCGGGCAGACTGACTTCGGATCCTTCTAGGATGAACGTCAGCATTATCGTCCGAATGATCGGATCGGTCGCAAATGTCCACATCGATTCGTTCGACGTCGTTTTCTTCGTTGTCCCCAGCGGGAGGTGGAAGATTTTCCGTAATCGGTTGTGCACCCGGTTGGAGAGATTCGTCAGGGTTTTGGCCCGAGGAAGTCTTGTCCGCGTCTTGTCCGCGCGTGCAGCTCGATCGCCCGGCGTCTCGAAATCGAGTCTTCTCCCACTGCGGGCTCTTGTGATCCCTCGCGGGGCCTTGCTCTTGGCCTTCGCCGTTAAGGTTTCCACCTGTTTTGCGAGAGAGGCCACGAGTTTTCCTTGTTCGTCCGCCTGTTTCTGAGCGGAGGCGAACATTTCTTTCATCTGGTCCAGTATCATGGTGTCGGCAGCGACCGTTGATACGTTTCCAGCAGGAGTGTTGGTGGCGTTGGCATCGACGGGAGTTCCGTCGTGCATTTGCGGGTTGTCAGCGTTGGTCGCCATATCAGACCGAGCTTGTGTGGTTGCGAGTGAGATAGATCCGTACCCCCCCCCCTCTTTCAAGCGCCAAACTGTGGGAACCGAAATTCACACCGTCAAGTTTTTTTTATCGGAGGAAAGCCAAGTAAACCTAGCCTTCCCTGAAGGTCCCGGTTATCTGTTGGGCCACACACGACACGATCAATATATAATAAATGGGAATGTAAAAATCGTAAGAACAAAAGATAGAGCAAAAGATCTTATTTCCGAATTTGCGTTTAAGCGTGAACAACATGAAAGAGATCGGCTACAAGAGCTGTCGATGAGTTCGCTAGCCCAGCCGCCTAAATCTAACCTAGTTGAGTCGCAGCTCACTAGTACAAACAGAAAAAATGCCTAAGTTGCTCTAAGTGCTATGTTGCTGCTAAGATTGCTCTCCCCAGTTCTTTTCTTGCTCCTCACCCCAAGCTCTCTTTATGTACTCCTTTTAGTACGGTCTATTCCTCCTTTGGGCCGAATCTATCGCGAATCAGGCTTCTTCCATTTTCGTCGATCTTCATGTTTATCGGGAAACTTGACATTTATCTTCGGGAAACCTGACATTTATCTTCGGGAAACTTGACATTTATCTCTTTATGTAAAGATAAACATGGGCCGTCATGTCCATTTCGACTTGATCCTCTGGAAAGTCGTAAGTGGGCCGCTTGGTCGCGTGCGGGCCTTCTGGGGCCGTTGTTTTGACCGTGGACGTTTTACGATTTCACGAGAAACTAGCCTGTTATGGTACTTGTTTTGCCAAAGGAACCCAAACTCCTCGTATAGTCGAGATGACTGGTGTTTTTAGAATAACCGTGATCGTTTTATACGATGAATCGAAATCAATTCGTCAACCGAACCTTTGGTGGTCTTCCGAACCTTCCTGATTTATTCCGACCAAAACGAAATGGGGTTCTTAGGTTTCACGTCTTCAAGGAATTGAACGGTGGATCTTCGAGCAAAGATGCAAAACGCAGAATTGGACTAGTTGTCGAGACGGTTTTGCGGGGAAAAGGTCGCACCTGTCGAGTAGTCCGCGGCTTCGGGACCTGGACACGGATGCTCGTGCCGGCACCCGTGGCCATCACGGACGAGCCGGCGCCGGCTCCCGGGACCAGAACGGGCGAGCCGGCGCCGGCGCCCGGGACCAGAACGGGCAAGCCGCGGCGCCCGGGACCAAGGCGAGCGGCGCCGGCCAAACGAGCAAGCGGCGCGCCGGGACCAACAGGCGAGCGGCGCCAGCGCCGGACCAGTCTTGAGCAAGCCAGCGCCAGGACCAGCATGGGCGAGCGGCGCCGCGCCGGACCAGCGAGCAAGCGGGCGCCGCGCCGGGACCAGCGCTGGCGAGGCGGCGCCGGACCGCACGGCGCGAGCGCCAGCGCCTGGGACCAGCGCGGCGCTGGCGCCGGGACCAGCACGGGCGAGCCAGCGCCGGCGCCCGGGGCCAGGCCGTGGCCGCTCCTTCTGGTGTCCGGGACTACGATGCGATCATCCTTTCCGGCGTTTCGTCGAGTAACTAGTTTTTCATGGTTTTATTCGTCACTTGATTCCTTCCAAGGACTTTCGGGCGTTGATTGCGTCTTTGACCGATTTTGACCCCAACAGAACTCTCACTATGGGCATTTAACTCTGACATGAACAAATATGATGCCTACTCCATCACACAAAATAAACAATGCGCTGATGGTACATAGCTAGTCTACACACCCCGCAGTCTCCTCATACGGATATACGATAATATAATATGCATCGCTAGTCCAGACATCTCTGGCCCCCCGCACTCCACTACTATGCGTCGATATGCAAACGTCTTTGCACCCCGCACCACACAATATACATCGCTAGCTCATACGTCTCTTGGCCCTCGTAATCATCCACTATGCGTCGCTAACTCAGATGTCTCTGTGCCCCCCCACTCTATAAGTCGCTAGCTCTGATTTCTCTGTGCCCCCGTACTCATACGCATCATTAACCCAAATCTCTCTGAGCCCCCGCACTCTCCACATAGTCCATATTATATAACTATATATATATATATATATATATATATATATATATCATCACTTAACATCAAACAATCCAAACAACAGTTGAATCCTCTATACCCCTAATTATGGTTAACATTTAATATTCTAATTACCACACAAGACTCAATTCAAACAGACGGATCATGCATCGAAACTAAACTAACATAGGAAGAATTCTACCCTAGCATGAGATTTAACGGAATAGCCTTCACCTTAGCAACTGACTGGAATGAAAAACGGAAGATGGTCAAAGAGGTCCTTTGCAATACGAGAATCAACTGCTTAGGCTTAGATCACAGGAAATAAAGTTTCCAAAAAATGGAAACTCTCCTAAAATTGTAAGTTTCCTAAAATAGAAACTTTCCTAAAATAGAACTTTCCTCAAATAGATAATTTCCTAAAAAGGCGGCTTTCCTAAACAAGAAACTTCACTAAATAAATTTTTAAGACTAGAAATATGGAGGCGACAAACTTACCAGAAAATCCCGTCAAAAGCTTGCACAGAAAATCCTGCCAGAATTTTACCGGAAATCCCACCCAAAAATTTTACTAGTCACTGGTCGTTGATAATCCAACAAATCGTCACCGCAAAGAAATACTTTGACTTGATGAGAATAAAGAGAAGGGGGTGGAGTTTCTTAAATAGGGGAAGGGAAGAGAGGTAAGTTTTCTAAACTTCCAATGTTGGACAAAATAAAAAGAGAGAATTGGACTTAAAGTTAAAATTTATATATATATATAATTATCCCACCAAGAAATTGGGTCGTTATAATTCTTCCCAACTTAACCGGAATTCGCTACGAATTCCAAGAAGAACCCAAAAAGAACTTCAAAAGGCCATGAAGGAAAGAGGAACACGAGATAGGAAACAAATGAACGAATACAAACTTGGTCTTCTCCTCCAAATGTAAAAGAGTTAAAAATAATAATAGTTAACGAGTGATACTGTACCGAATAATGTCAACTTTATTTTAAAAAAACTCTCAATCTCAAAAACTTTGAAAATCAATGAAATCCAAGTCCCATAAATCGCTATCCCGGGTCAGAACCAGGACGGAAGCCCACTCTGATACAAAATGTCACACCCGCATTTTCCAAAATAAAATAATAAATAAATAATAAATAAATTATCTTGAAATCTCAATTTATTACTCCGCATAAGTCACCTCCATACTCCATAAATCCAATAAATAACCATAAATCCAATTAGTAGAATAAATCTCAAAAATAACAATCAAAACATAAAAATCTCGAGTCTGGAAAAGCAAAAAATAAAACTCCCAAAATGCACTGATCCGATAGCTATCACTCCTGCTGGCCAGTCTCACCTGAAAGGGGAATAAAAGAAGGGTGAGACACAGGGGAGTCACTCAGTGAGGTATGGGATGCTAGATCCGCAAACTACTGACTAGTAAATAGAACTCCCACTATGGGAGTTTAACTCTGACATAAACAAACATGATGCCTACCGCGTCACACAAAATAAACAATGCGATGATGGTACATAGTTAGTCTACACACCCCGCATTCTCTTCATACGGATATACGATAATATAATATGTGTCGCTAGTCCAGACATCTCTGGACCCCTGCACTCAACTACAATGCGTCGATATGCTAACGTCTTTGCACCCCGCACCACACAATATACGTCGCTAGCTCAGACATCTCTGGGCCCCCGTACTCATCCACTATGCTTCGCTAGCTCAGATGTCTCTGTGCCCCCGCACTCTATACGTCGCTAGCTCAGATTTCTCTGTGCCCCCGTACTCATATGCGTCGTTAGTCCTAATCTCTCTGGTTCCCCGCACTCTCCACATAGGACATATTATATAACTATATATATATATCATCACTTAACATCAAACAATCTAAACAATAGTTGAATCCTCTATACCCCTAATTTTGGTTAACATTCCATATTCTAATTACCACACAAGACTCAATTCAAACATACGGATCATGCTTCGAAACTAAACTAACATAGGAAGAATAGCCCTCACCTTAGCAACTGACTGGAATGAACAACGGAAGATGGTCAAAGAGGTCAAATGCAATACGAGAATCAACGGCTTAGGCTTAGATCCCAGGAAATAAAGTTTCCAAAAAATGGAAACTCTCCTAAAATTGTAAGTTTCCTAAAACAGAAACTTTCCTAAAATAGAACTTTCCTCAAATAGGAACTTCCCTAAAAAGGCGGCTTTCCTAAACAAAAAACTTCCCTAAATAAATTTCTAAGACTAGAAATATGGAGGCAACAAACTTACCAGAAAAACCCGCCGAAAGCTTGTCCAGAAAATCCTGCTGGAAGTTTGCCAGTCCCACCCCAAGAATTTACTAGTCATTGGTCGTTGGATAATCCAACAACAACTCGTCACCACAAAGAAATACTTTGACTTGATGAGAATAAAGAGAAGGGGTGGGCTTAAGTTAAAATATATATATATATATATATATATATATATATATATATATATATTAGCCCACCAATAAATTGGGTCGTTACAGAAAAGTTTTAACCGATTATATATTTGAAAAATAAAAAAAAAAATTTAAAACCAATTTTGTTTTTATGAAAACTTGAATATTTTAAAAATTGTGAAAGTGATAAATACGATGTTTTAATAATTGGGGAGGGTTGCCATTAATGACTCAAAACTTGATTTAGAATACAAGTGTACCCAAATTCAATCAAATGCAAAAGTAACTCAAGTGCCTAGTGAAATTACAACAGCCTCCTTATGAACAAACTTAAAATATGTATTCAATTTTACCATTATAATTCTTAGTTAGAGAAGACTTCATTAGATCTTTAAAAAAATTTAAAATTTTTATAAAAAATATTTTGATGGGTAAAAAATTGTTATCAGGTAATATTAAACGTTTCCCAGTGATGTAAATTTAGTATATCTAAAATTGAATTATTTTCAACATAGATGAGTGAATGCAGATTGGTTCATGAGTCATTGGTTTAGGTTTGGTAACATATGTTATAGTATTGCTGGTATCTTTAGGGTTAGATTCTGAAATTTTACATTCACATTTTTTTTCAAATTGACCTATATATGTTTAGTAGCTATCTAATAACTTAATTTAAACACTTTCTAAGTTTCTTTTAAGTTTAAGAAAGTGTTTTTTTTTTATGGTATGGAAGACTCACAGAAGATTCACAGAAGACTTTTAAAAAAGAAGTCTTCTAACATATCCCGCCTAAATTTTAGCAGAATTTAGGGTTTCCACCTAAAAAGTTTAGATGAATTTGGGTTTCCCGTCTAAATCAAAGTCTTCCATAAGTCTTCCAGAAATCTTCCAGAGGAAGTCTTCTCATGGATTAGATCTTAAAAGTAATTAATAAATTTTATAAAAAATATTTTCAAAGGGAAATATCGAAATCATATATAAGTAAACATTTTTAAGAGATGGAAATTTATTTTTACTAAAATTGAATTATTTTTAACATAGATGAGTGAATATAGATTGAGTCATGAAAGTCTTTGGTTTAGGGTATGGTAACATATGTTGTAGTATTGTTGGTATTTTTAGGATTAGATATTAAAATCTTATGTTTTATTTATTTTTAATCTGTTGTTTAGTGACTATCTAATAACTTGATTTAAACACTTTCTAAGTTTCTTTTAAGTTTAGAAAAGGTTTTTGCATAGTTATTTGATTTTAGGGTCTAGAAGACTCACAGAAGACTTCTTGGGAAGTCTTCTCACATATCCCGCTTAAATTTTAGAAAAATATAGGTTTCCCGCAAATTATTTTAGAGTAAGTTTACACATTATCTTTCTTCCTCGCAAATGGCTACAACAAATATGTAATGTTTCTTACTCTAAAACTCTCCAACCTCTCTTTAATCTCTTTGAACATCAAAACACCAAACTTTATATCCATTTCTCATTTTTTTCTTATGTCTTCTCACTAATTTATCTTCTTTTTGCAGGTTTTTCATTACATGGTTCTCATCTTTCACTCCTTCAAAGATAGATCTATAAATTTTGAATATGTATTTTTGTGTGTTTTGTATGTTAGATTCTAAAAAAATATAGGTTCAACCTAATGTGACTGTTTTGTTTATTATTTAGCATAAAAAATTATTTTTGAAGTTTTTCTCTTGTTCGAAAATTTGAATGTTTTTGATTTTGCAGGTTTTTTCAGATCTGAGACAGACTTTGAAACCCTTCTCAGAAGACTCTGAGAAGACTAATCAGTCTAATACATTTTATGCTAGAAAAGTGTTGGGGTCAAAAACGGTTATCTCGAAATCAACGGCTAAGATCATTTCCTGTCTACGGACTTTCCGCAAAAAACAATCGACAAAGGTTGGATCGGAAAAGAACGGGCGCCAGCTCGCCCGAGCTGGTCCCGGGCGCCAGCGCCGGCTCGCCCGTGCTGGTCGGGCGGCGCCAGCTCGCCGTACTGATCCTGGCGCTGGCGCCGGCTCGCCCGCTGGTCCGGCGCCAGCGCTTCGCCAGCGCTGGTCGGGCCGGGCTGGTTCGGGCGCGGCGCCGTCTCGCCGATGCTGGTCCGGGCGGCGGCTCGTTCGTGTCCTGGCACCGGGCGCCGGCGCGTCCAGCCTGTTCCCAGCCCGTCTGATTTAGATCGCACATCGTGGCTTCCGTGAAGTCGTAGCACCTTAGCTACGGACCTAATGTTCCTCGGTTCGACTCGATTGGAGTTATCCTAGAAGTTTTACGACTAGAGCTAGGAAGGTTGGTTCTTCCGCAAAGTGTATCGTGTAAAACAAGGACGATCGAATCGAACATCGATTCTTTAGGCTATACGATTTATTTTGCGGAAAAGATAATCTTTCCGAGAAATCGTATGAACGTTCGAGGGCTTGAAGCGTGTCCATGGACTCACTTACGATTTTGAAGATCCAAGCCCAATAGGAGCTATGAAGATTTATCCTAACTTATGGAAGTAGGATAAATGCTAAGTTTCCGCGAATAAATGTCAATACTTGAGGATAACTACGAAGATCGACGAAAAATGGAATATTTCCAAAAGAAGTAAACTTGGGCCCAAAGGCGAAAGGTTAAACGGGCCACCGACCTAAAGCGACTATATAAAGAGGGCTGGAGCAGAAGAGAAGAGGATCTGAGATTTTAGACTTAGAGAACTCCTGATATCTTAGAGAACGTAGGACTTAGGTGGTTAGACTAGTACGGCAAGGCTTAGGACGTCTTGGCCGCCTCTTGTTATGTTGTTCTGATAGTTAGCATATCTCTACTCCTCTCGGAGAAATCTTCTATTCATACTTTTCAACTAATAAGACGCCTCTGAGCGACCATTCATTTTTATCTTGCTACTTATCTTTTATCGATTCTAAAGTGATTACGCAGAGAATTCGGACCTTCAAGAAAGATCGGGTTAACTCGGTTTTCCTCCATATTTGTTCAACAAAAATTTACAGTGCGAATTTCGGTTCCCACAGTTTGGCGCTAGAAGGAGGGTCGAATTCTGTAACTTGAAAATCACTAAGAAATAAAAGATATAGGATGTCCGCTCCAGTAGCCAGCGATGTTGTTTCATTCAAGGATCGGGCAACGGTCGACCAGGCCAAACCCCACAACGATCTCCTTGTAATCGAACTAACGATCCAGGACATCGACGTAGCGAGAGTGTTAGTCGACACCGGATGCTCGGCCAACATTATCTACAAGAGTACCCTCGAGAGAATGGAGGTCGACCTGTGCGCCGTCACGGAAGAACCTAGCCCGATATTCGGACTCTCGGGAGATGCTACTATGACTCTCGGCTCGATCAGCTTCTGGTTAAAGCCGGGAGCGTCGCCAAAATCACGGAATTCTTAGTCGTCGACCGTCCAACATTGTATAACGCGATCATCGGTACTCCATGGCTGAATTCCATGCGAGCGATCCCCTCGACATTCCATCTGTGCCTAAAGTTTCCAACCCCTCGCGGAATCAAAACTATACAAGGAAATCGCAGGATGGCGCAAGTATGTTTCACTGCCGAGCTGAAAAGAAAAAACTCAGCAGTCGAAGCCTCCCGAAGCAAAAAAGTAAAGCCTACTCCCGATAAGAACGCCCCAGAACAAGACTCGGACGTCTTCTGGCAATCTCAGAGGATCGAAGCCCTAGACGGGAAGCGCGAACCAACTTGCGAACCAGTAATCTCGGTCTGCCTAGACGAATCGTTCCCAGAACGATGCGTCGAGATCGGAGCCAACCTCCGCGAACCTTTGAGAACAAAGCTCATAGCCTGTCTCAAAAAGAACCTCAGCACATTCGCTTGGGCCGCGGAGGATATGCCAGGGATCGACATCGGCATAACTTGCCATGAGCTCAACATTGACCCAACCTACAAACCCGTCAAGCAAAAAAGGCGGAAACTAGGACCAGAGCGTGCCACCGCGGTAAACGAGTAAGTTGAAAAACTCCTTAAAGTGGGGTCAATAATGGTGAGTCTGCGTCGACTTCACCGATCTCAACAAGGCTTGTCCAAAAGATTGCTTTCCACTTCCGCATATCGACCGACTTGTCGAAGCAACAGCAGGAAACAAACTTTTATCATTTATTGACGCCTTCTCCGGGTACAATCAAATCATGATGAACCCGGATGATCGTGAGAAGACCGCATTCATCACTGACCGCGGGACGTATTGCTACAAAGTAATGCCTTTTGGCCTCAAGAACGCAGGCGCTACTTACCAGCTACTCGTCAACCGAATGTTTTCCGAGCAGCTCGGAAAAACTATGGAGGTATACATCGATGACATGCTCGTAAAATCCCTTGACGAACACGACCACGTTTCCCATCTGGAAGAGTGTTTCGCAAGGTTGAATTTGCACAACATGAAATTGAACCCGGCTAAATGTAGATTCGCCGTGGCATCGGGAGAATTTCTCGGCTACCTAGTCACGTGTCGCGGAATCGAGGCTAACCCCAAACAGATAAACGCATTAATAGAAATGGTCTTGCCCAAAACAAAAAGTGAAGTCCAAAGGCTAACAGGGAGAGTCGCCGCCTTAAACCATTTTATCTCGCGCTCAACGGACAAATGCCTTCCTTTCTACGACACATTGAAAGGGAACAAGAAATTTGAGTGGACAAAGGAATGCAAAAAAGCTTTCCAACAGCTAAAGCATTACCTGGCCACTCCTCCCGTCCTCGCGAAACCAGTAGAGGGAGAACCCTTGTTCCTGTACATCGCAGTATCCACAACAGCGGTAAGCGGCGTTTTGATTAGAGAAGAACGCTGTGAGCAGAAACCAATCTTCTACATAAGCAAAACGTTGCTAGACGCTGAGACCCGATATCCCCTGATGGAGAAACTAGCATTCGCGGTTGTAACGTCGGCAAGAAAACTCGACCATATTTTCAGTCGCATACCATTGTAATCCTCACCACCTTCCCCTTGCGAACGATTTTGCACAGTCCGAGTCAGTCAGGACGACTCGCAAAATGGGCGATCGAACTAAGTGAGTACAACGTAGAGTACCGCCCAAGAACCTGCGCAATGTCTCAAGTATTGGCGGATTTCTTGGTGGAATTGCCCATGGGAGATATGACAAACACGGAACCGAACTCAACTTGGATCCTTCACGTCGACGGATCATCGTCCAAACAAGGGTCCGGGATCGGAATCCGGCTCACATCTCCGACTGGCAAAATCTTGGAACAGTCATTCCGATTGGAGTTCCATGCGTCAAACAACGAGGCCGAATTTGAGGCACTCGTTGCGGGCTTACGACTAGCCCAAGGGCTGAAGATCCGCAACATTCACGCTTACTGTGACTCTCAGTTAGTCGCAAATCAGTACAGCGGGGAATACGAAGCAAGGGACGAAAGAATGGACGCATATCTTAAACTTATCCAAGATCTCTCCGGAAACTTCGACCACTTCGCCCTCACTAGAATTCCTCGCTCGGAAAACACTCAGGCGGATGCCTTGGCCGCACTCGCGTCAAGTTCGGATCCTGGACTAAGTCGGGTAATCCCTGTCGAGTTCATTAAACACCCAAGCATCGGACCGCCATTGATCGCCAATCTTATTCGAGCACAAATCGAAAACACAGAGGAAATGGATGATCCACCGGAAGAAAATGTGGATCAGTCGGAATACGGCTGCGACAGCCCTTGGCTGGAACCAATCCGAGCATACATAATCGACGGAACACTTCCCACCGAAAAATGGGCAGCCCGCAAAATCAAGACCCAGGCCGCATGATACGTAACGGTGGAAGGAGAAATCTACAAATGGAAATTCTCCGGCCCACTCATGACCTGCGCTGAAGGCGAAAAATCGAGAAGAGTAATGGAGGAGGTACATTCCGGGTCGTGCGGAAACCATTCCGGTGGAAGATCTCTCGCAGTCAAAATAAAACGCCACGGTTATTACTGGCCAACTATGATCAAAGACTGCGAAAATTTTGCTCGAAAGTGCGAAAAATGCCAAAGGCACGCACCGACGATCCATCAGCCCGCGGAAGTCCTCTCGTCCATCTCATCTCCGTATCCCTTTATGCGATGGTCCTTGGATATCATCGGGCCATTGCATAACTCGAAGCAAAATCATTTTCTCCTGGTCCTCACGGATTTCTTCTCAAAATGGGTGGAGGCAGATTCCTACGCAAGTATCAAAGACGTACAAGTCGAGAACTTCGTATGGAAGAACATGATCACCAGACATGGGGTCCCTTACGAAATCGTGACAGACAACGGGTCTCAGTTCATCTCTACCCGATTCGAGGAATTCTGCGAGAAGTGGAAGATACGACTTACCAAGTCGACTCCAAGATGTCCGCAATGCAACGGCCAGGCAGAAACCATCAACAAGACTGTAATACCCCGATTTTCTCAAAATAAAATATAATAAATAATCTCATAAAATCTCCATTTAGTACTTCTCAAAAGTCACTCTTACTCCATAAATCCAAGAAAATAGCCGTAAATCCAATAAATAGTCATAAGTCGAATAAAATAAATAAATCTGAAAATGTCGATAAAAGCATAAAACCGCAAGTCTTAAAAAGAAATACTAAAACACCCAAAAGCACCAATCTGATAGCAATCACTCCTGCCGGTAAGTCTCACCTGAAATGGGAAGAAAGAGGGTGAGCAACAGGGGAGTCACTCAGTGAGGTATGGGATGCTAGATCCGCAAACCACTGACTAGAAAATAGAACTCCCACTATGGAAGTTTAACTCTAACATGAACAAACACGATGCCTACCGCATCACACAAAACAAACAATGCGCTGATGGTACATAGCTAGTCTACACACCCCGCATTCTCCTCATACGGATATACGATAATATAATATGCGTCGCTAGTCCAGACATCTCTGGACCCCCGCCTCCACCAATATGCCGATATGCAAACGCCTTTGCACCCCGCACCACACAATATACGTCGCTAGCTCAGACGTCTCTGGGCCCCCGTACTCATCAATATGCTGCTAGCTCAGATGTCTCTGTGCCCCAAGACTCTATACGCCGCTAGCTCAGATTTCTCTGGGCCCCTACTCATATCGCCGTTAGCCCAAATCTCTCGGGCCCCGCGACTTCCACATAGTCCAAATTATATAACTATATATATATATATGTATATCATCACTTAACATCAACCAATCCAAACAACAGTTGAATCCTCTATACCCCTAATTCCGGTTAACATTCAATATTATAATTATCACACAAGACTCAATTCAAACAGACGGATCATGCTTCGAAATTAAACTAATATAGAAAGAATTCTACACTAGCACGGGATTTAACGGAATAGCCCTCACCTTAGCAACTGGCTGGAATGAACAACGGAAGATGGACAAAGAGATCAACTGCAATACGAGAATCAACGGCTTAGACTCAGATCTCAGGAAATAAAGTTTCCAAAAATGAAAACTTTCCTAAAATAGAAACTTTCCTAAAATAGAGACTTTCCTAAAATAGAAACTTTCCTAAAATAGCGGTTTCCTAAACTGGATACTTTCCTAAATAGATTTCTACGACTAGAAATATGAAGGCGACAACTTACCAGAAAACTCCCCGAAAGCTCGCCCGGAAATCCCGCCGGAATCTTGCCGGAAATCCCACCCGAAAAAATTAACTAATGACTGGTCGTCGGATATTCCAACAACAACTCGTCACACGCAAGGAAAATACTTTGACTTGATGAGAATAAAGAAAAGGGAGTGGAGTTTCTTATATAGGAGAAGGGAAAGGAGGAAGGAAGCTTAAACTTCCAATGTGGGACAAAGATAAAAAGATGTTTTGGGTTTTTTTTAAAAAAAAGAACAAATGGGCCTCCCCATCGGGTCACGGTCGTTACAATTCTCCCCCACTTAATCGAAATTCGTCTCGAATTCCAAAGAGACGAATAAAGAACGTTCACGGTTCGAAGAAAAGAAAACACAAGATAATAGACAATGGAAACGAAAGAAACTTGGTCTTCTCCTGCAGAAGAAAAGAAAAAGCAGAATCTCTATCGACTAACCGAATGATACTCGACAGAAGGGTGCCATTTTTTTTTCTTTCAAAAACTCCCAATCCCAAAACATTGAAATCGCTAAAATCCGAGTCCCATAAATCGCCATCTCGGGGTCAGAGCCGGGACGGAACCCCGCTCTGATACCAAATTGTAATACCCTGATTTTCTCAAAATAAAATATAATAAATAATCTCATAAAATCTCCATTTAGTACTTCTCAAAAGTCACTCTTACTCCATAAATCCAAGAAAATAGCCGTAAATCCAATAAATAGTCATAAGTCGAATAAAATAAATAAATCTGAAAATGTCGATAAAAGCATAAACCGCAAGTCTTAAAAAAGAAATACTAAAACACCCAAAAGCACCAATCTGATAGCAATCACTCCTGCCGTAAGTCTCACCTGAAATGGGAAGAAAGAGGGTGAGCAACAGGGGAGTCACTCAGTGAGGTATGGGATGCTAGATCCGCAAAACACTGACTAGAAAATAGAACTCCCACTATGGAAGTTTAACTCTAACATGAACAAACACGATGCCTACCGCATCACACAAAACAAACAATGCGCTGATGGTACATAGCTAGTCTACACACCCCGCGATTCTCCTCATACGGATATACGATAATATAATATGCCGCTAGTCCAGTCATCTCTGGACCCCGACTCCACCAATATGCGTCGATATGCAAACGTCTTTGCACCCCGCACCACACAACATACGTCGCTAGCTCAGACGTCTCTGGGCCCCGTACTCATCAATATGCGTCGCTAGCTCAGATGTCTCTGTGCCCCGCACTCTATACGCCGCTAGCTCAGATTTCTCTGGCCCCGACTCATATGCTGCTAGCCCAAATCTCTCGGCCCACTCTCCACATAGTCCAAATTATATAACTATATATATATATGTATATCATCACTTAACATCAACCAATCCAAACAACAGTTGAATCCTCTATACCCCTAATTCCGGTTAACATTCAATATTATAATTATCACACAAGACTCAATTCAAACAGACGGATCATGCTTCAAACTAAACTAACATAGAAAGAATTCTACACTAGCACGGATTTAACTAATAGCCCTCACCTTAGCAACTGGCTGGAATGAACAACGGAAGATGGACAAAGAGATCAACTGCAATACGAGAATCAACGGCTTAGACTCAGATCTCAGGAAATAAAGTTTCCAAAAATGGAAACTTTCCTAGAATAGTAATTTTCCTAAAATAGAGACTTTCCTAAAATAGAAACTTTCCTAAAATAGCGGTTTCCTAAACTGGATAGTTTCCTAAATAGATTTCTACGACTAGAAATATGAAGGCGACAACTTACCAGAAAACTCGCCGAAAGCTCGCCCGGAAATTCCACCGGAATCTTGCCGGAAATCCCACCCGAAAAAATTAACTAATGACTGGTCGTCGGATATTCCAACAACAACTCGTCACACGCAAGGAAAATACTTTGACTTGATAAGAATAAAGAAAAGGGAGGAGAAGGGAAAGGAGGAAGGAAGCTTAAACTTCCAATGTGGGACAAAGATAAAAAGAGGTTTTGGGTTTTTTTTTAAAAAAATGAACAAATGGGCCTCCCCATCGGGTCACGGTCGTTACAAAGACCGTCCTTGACGGACTGAAAAAGCGCTTAGACGCCAAAAAGGGGTGATGGGCAGAGGAGCTCAAAGGAGTCATTTGGTCTCATCGTACAACCCCGAGATGGGCTATGGGTGAAACCCCATTCGCCCTCGTTTACGGAACGGAATGCATGATCCCCGCGGAAGTAGAGTTCCCCGGAGTACGGAGAAGATTCCTCCCCGAACGAGAAGATCTAAACGACGCTATGATGCTGGACAATCTCGATCTTATCAATGAATGCCGCGACCAGGCGCTCATTCGAATCCAAAATTACCAGCCACTACCGCAAGGTACTACAACTCAAACGCACGTAGGTTCAGAGAAGGCGATTTAGTCTTACGCAAAGTCTTCCAAAACACTGCCGAACGAAACGCAGGAAAACTGGGAGCAAACTGGGAGGGACCATAAAGTCATAAAAGTGGTCCGACCAGGTTCGTACCAAATCGCGAACATGCAAGACGTAAAAATCCCAAGAACTTGGAACGCGATGTATCTTAAAAAATACTATCACTAACAACGACATGGTACAAAGAACTACGAGATGGCTTGATCCCCAAAAGGGTACGAGGCAACTCGCTAACCGGCGGAGTTCAGCTATCCCCGATTAAAGGGGAGGGGTGCGATATCAGATACTCCCACGAATTTCAAAAATTCTGAAACTTTCGAAACTCTTTATAGACAACACATTTCGCCAACTACTAAACGGCTACGACAACGGATCTAGTATCCACTAAGCGATTATCACATCCAAAAAAAATTACCCGAAACAACTCTCGGTTTAAGAAAACATCTCTTCCGAAAGCCCATAACCCCCTTATGGCATAAGAAATTTTTTTTCGCAGCACCGCGAGACGTCGCTTCATACTCGAACAAATATTTTTCGACAAAAATTCATACGCCCTCAAAACGGTATCATTTCGTTGTTGCTGATCACAACAAACGAACTCTAACGTCCTAAACAGACAATAAGCCGCCCTCTAAAAGGTAGGCTCTCTTACATCCGACAAGGATAACATAGCGCGCTATACAAGAAGTCCAAAATTTTGGTTAGCTCTTCCAAATGGAAGTAGCTCGATTCGCACCTAAACAAATCGTATAAGCCGATAACAATTCGCGGATTTTAAACCGGTACGAGTCAGGTTAAAATCGTAAACAGGCAAAACGAGAGCCGACTTGTCATCGCAAAGCCTCCGTCCGAGAGTAATCCTAGGTCTTGCCCTAAACCCAGCCACGCTGGATCTTGACATCTCATAGACATAGTATCAGTACCCGATACAAGATCCCAAAACTTGTCTCTTCGCCTTAGTCTATTCGTTTCACGAACCTTCGCGCAAATCAGAAAACCGCGAAAGGTCTCGCTTTGTACAATCAATAAATACAGCGATCAACGGAGGGTTTGGAACGAGACGACAACTCGTATCCTCTCCCTCTAAACTTCGAAAAACAGAAGTTCATTTAAACGCCATAAAACCTAAATATTTTCGATTGAGCCGCTGAAGTTCAACAAACGCCTAAAAGGGCAGGGATTCAAAGCCACCAACGCCAGTCCCGAAAAATACATCATGGCCTCATAGCGCCGCAACACAAATAAAATAAAATCCCTCAAGGGATTGGAACCTAGACGCCCTCGAGCGCCACCTTCATCCTCAAACTCACCCGCAGCGGTGCGGCCTCGCCATCGACTCCCTCGGTCGCTCCTCCACTGCCTGCCTCATCCGCCAGCCTCACGATCCTCTGCTGCCTGAGCCTGATCCTCCGAGCCCTCCGAATCCGGTACAAGGGTGCACTCGGACTTCAGACCAGCGAGAATCGAGTCAAAATCCCCTTCGGAAACCACCAACTCTCCCTTGCAAGACAGCAGCCTCGCTTCCTCGGAATCCAGAAATAGGGCCTCGTTGCCCCTAAGCAGCTGAAGCTCGCTCAAGCTCCCTTCGATTCCCGCCAAAGCAAAGTCCCTCTTACGGACAGCTATCAGAGACTCGAACAAACTGGCCATCCTCGACAAACGAGCGAAGAAGTCACCGCGGGGATCGACGGTCTCTGTCGACTTGCGAGCACTCACCTCTTCGTAATTCTGGATCTTTTGTTCGAGACGACGGATTTCCGAGGTTTGTGTTTCTTCTCTTTCTTCACTTTAAGCAACGAACTCGCGGTCTTCCCGAGGTCACGTTCGAGGTCACTGATTCGAACTTCGAGCTGGACGTCTGGGCAGCATGGGCATTTTCGATGGTCTGCAATGCGGCCTCGGTACACTTCAACGCTTCCCTGCAACGACTCCAACTCCTTCGACTTCGACAGACGCGCAACCTCCGATCCGCAGTCACCAAGCATCCCATCAATCAGCGACACAAACTTTCCGCAAAAAGAAAGGATAAGGATCATCGCAAAAGAAAAGAAAAGAAGAATTGCGGATAAATAAAAATCAAACCTTGGAGCGATGCTGCGACAACAATCCCGAAGGCTCGCCCGCTTCACTATTAGCGCACCTCTTCCTCTTCATCGCCCCGGTTGTGGCACCAGCCCTCGAACGCCCCTTAGGCAACGGTGCAGCACTGGGTGCTGGGAGTCCCAAAACGATCTTAGAAGCCGGAGGCGTGGACTTTACCACGTCCTCCCGACCAGAAATTATGATCGGAGCGGTAGAGGAGCCCGAGGGACGATCCTGAACGTGGAAATCTGCTCGTGAACGTGGAAATCTGCTCGGGAACGACTGCCCCTCCCACGGGCAAGGGAGCATCGGGCGGAACCTCGGAACAAGGGGCTGGGGACGAAGGCACAGGCGAAGAAGGAACGCTAGGTGCTTCGATTCTCACCCGGTTCAAGCCTTTCGCAGCGCTACGCCACGACAGTCTTTCCTTGAAAGAGTCGAACCCCAGCGATGAAAGACGGAGTGGCTTCATGAACAGCCAAAACCGGCGGAGCCTGGCTGGCCTCACCCATCTCGACGTCGGAATCTTTCTTTTCAACTTGAGAGGAAGACATCTTCTTTATGAAAGCAAAGGAGGAAGAAGTTGAGAAAAGGAGGAGTGTGTGAAGAATGAGAAGTGATGAGCTACTACTTATAAGGATATGAAGATTTCCGCAATAAAATATTCTTAGCCAAAAATTTCAATTTTCAAACTCAAGTCACTTGCCCGCAAAATCGTCTCCGAGTCTTGCGGGCTGGGGGGCTAACTGTTGGGGTCAAAAACGGTTATCTCGAAATCAACGGCTGAGATCATTTCCTGTCTACGGACTTTCCGCAAAAAACAATCGACAAAGGTTGGATCAGAAAAGAACGGGCGCGACCTGGCCCGGGCGCCGGCGCCGGCTCGCCCGTGCTGGTCCCGGGCACCGGCGCCAGCTCGCCAGATTGATCCGGCGCCGGCGCCGCTCGCCAGATTGATCCGGCGCCGGCGCCGCTCGCCGGATGGTCCTGGCGCTACGCCAGCTCGCGGTCCGCTGGCGCCCGGCGCGAGCTCGTCCGTGTCCTGGCACCGGGCACCGGTGCATCCAGCCTGTTCCCAGCCCGTCCAATTTAGTTCGTACATCGTGGCTTTCGTGAAGTCGTAGCACCTTAGCTACGGACCTAAATTTCCTTGGTTCGACTCGATTGGAGTTATCCTAGAAGTTTTACGACTAAAGTTAGGAAGGTTTGTTCTTCCGCAAAGTGTATCGTGTAAAACAAGGACGATCGACTCGAACATCGATCCTTTAGGCTATACGATTTGCTTTGCGGAAAAGATAATCTTTCCGAGAAATCGTATGAACGTGCAAGGGCTTGAAGCGTGTCCACGGACTCACTTACGATTTTGAAGATCCAAGCCCAATAGGAGCTATGACGATTTATCCTAACGTATGGGAGTAGGATAAATGCTAAGTTTCCGCGAATAAATGTCAATACTCGAGGATAACTACGAAGATCGACGGAAAATGGAATATTTCCAAAAGAGATAAACTTGGGCCCAAAGGCGAAAGGTTAAACGGGCCACCGACCTAAAGCGACTATATAAGGAGGGCTGGAGCAGAAGAGAAGAGGATCCGAGATTTTAGACTTAGAGAACTCCTGCTAGCTTAGAGAACGTAGGACTTAGGTGGTTAGACTAGTACGGCAAGGCTTAGGACGTCTTGGCCGCCTCTTGTTCTGTTGTTCCAATAGTTAGCATATCTCTACTCCTCTCGGAGAAATCTTTTATTCATACTTTTCAACTAATAAGACGCCTCTGAGCGACCATTCATTTTTATCTTGCTACTTATCTTTTATCGATTCTAAAGTGATTTCGCAGAGAATTCGGACCTTCAAGGAAGATCGGGTTAACTTGGTTTTTCTCCATATTTGTTCATCAAAAATTGACAGTGCGAATTTCGTTTCCCACAAAAAATCTTCTGGGAAGTCTTTTGTCCAAAGTGGTGCAAATTTTAGATATGTGTTTTATATATTAGATTCTAAAAATATATAGATTCAACCTAAAGTAACTGTTTTGTTTATTATCTAAGCATAAATGTATATAAATGTATATAAATGCAGCAATGCATGTGTTCAAATTTACGAATATTCACGTAGCAAAGAATTATGAAAAAGCATTTAACCGTTATTTTCCCGAACAATTGCGAAAATGAGACATTAGTTGACATTCAGGTAAACCAAAGTTAGTGGAAAAATATAAACTTCGCAAACTATCGGCAAGGAAACAGTTGACAATAATAACAGCCAAAACGAACTGATGAAACGTGTGTTTCCTTTTCAGTTTACCTTCACAAAAAATAGTGTACGGATTGTCTACTCAACTGGCACAGCCTTATCCATGGCATCTGTTACAAATGTGGGATCCCACATATTCTCGCCTGATTTTGATGTTGCTAAATACATCTCCGCAGCGAGTTTGCTCCTCACTTCGGCCATGTTGTTATCATTAAGATGTTTCGTGTTTAATTCAACACCCATCATTAGACACCCAAGGAATTTTAGTGCATATACTCCACAGTCCCCATATGGAGGTCTTGCTCGTGGAACCCTCTTCCATATACATTTGATGGTAAATTCAGTACGATCCTCGAATTCCTTGTCTTCGTCTTTTGCGAAAAACCATAACGCGTAGGGAAGCCTTCTAGCAAACGGCTCCGCCTCTTTCCTTAACGCATGATCCCCGGGAGAACGCTTCCCACTATCATAGATTTTGACAGTCCGATCCGGAATGGAAATAACCATGGCTAGCCAATGAGTTGTTTTATGCACATTAAGACAGGAAAAGAGCGTATCCACATTTTCCTTCCACCACATCTTTGTTTCAGCATATCGTGGAGCAAGTCGGTAGTAGTAGAAATAGGTCCCACCAGGAAGGACTGAATTATTTGCTTGCCAGTTCTTGTACTGATGTGCCTACAGCTTCTGGAATGGTACGTCCATAATAGCAATCCTTGAAGATGGGAACATACATGGGTGTTGTTGGAATATTAATCTATAGAAATTTAAAGCTGCGTCCATGTGCTACAAAAGGAATGAAAATATTTAAGAGTACCAAAAAAAAGACCTTAGTATGTGTCAAATGTATGATCTCTTACCTCGTCTTCCAACCACTCCCTCAATTTCAGAAAAATGTCGAACATATTACTGGCACTAGTCGGTGAGCCCATTGGAAAAACGAAATCCCTGCAGGTGAAAATGAGAAATGAAGTTCGCGTGGAATATGAACCTCTATAGAAGCCACTTGATATTTACTTTATGCTAAAAAAATTGATAGCTCTGCAAGATCTGAATCTGGAGCTGGCCCATATACTACCTCCTCCCGTTCGGTTAACGTGTAAACCTTCGCATATCTGTTCAAAACCCCCTTAACTTGGGTGCCAAGTTGATATGGGCTTCTGAGGTTCTGCAAACGTTTGCTCTTTCTCTCAGCCACTTTAAGCGCCAAGTCTTCAGAAGGCAAGACAGTGGTGACAGGGGCAGATGAAGTGGTTTCAAATTTGTCTATGTTCTCCATTCGTGTGAAAGGATGTGGGTAAGGGTAAATTAATTTTAGTGACTCTGACGATACTGTAATAGCCCTTTCATAATTTGGTTCCTTTTTGGACTCTGAAGTCGCTTCAACCTTTGGAGTTAACAAGCGTTGATCCTGTTTTTTTTTCAAGGCTCGATTTCCTCCGGGAAGTAATATTGATTCTTTATTTCTGCAAGAGTCTATCAATATCTACGCCTTCGCCCTCAAATGCCATTTCCTCTTCTATGTCTTCTGCTCCATTCTCTTCCTCAGGGTTTTCTGGGTGACTTTCCCTTAATGTTTGTGGTGCACTCTTTTCAACATCTATGCATTCGCCCTCAAACGACAGTTCCTCGTCTTTTTCTTCTACTGCATTCTCTTCCTCTGGGTTGTCTGGGTGAACTTCCCCCACTGGTTTGCCTTCTTCTTTGTCTGCTTCTTTCCCGGGTCCTGGGGTCCACCAATTCCTTGTATTGTAGTCTGTCCTATGCTGTCTTCTAATTTCTGTGACAGAAAACAACCATAATCAAACGGAATTAAGAAACATCACTTATTGTTGCCTTGCCACTGATTACTGAAACGAATGACATACTGCTGGTGTAGCTGGTTTTGCTGGCAGCTTTGTGTTAGAAAAACGATCGTGTACGGGTGTTTTGACTTGCATAATTTCTTCTAGCTGAGTGATTCGAGATGCTAGATTATCTACGGTAATACCACCCGCAGATTGAAAAACTGCTGAGACAGGTCCACTATTGAATTGCTTTTCCAAGATCTCCACTTTTTCAGACAACCGCTGAAATAAATTTATGGGCGACATTTGAAACTCATGTCTTGGTTTCTTCCTCCGTTGTATAATATAATTTCCTTCATCATCGCTTTCTACTTGTTCTTCAGTTTCTGCAATATCACCACAGTTTTCACCTTCATCTCCTATGTTCTCTTGCCCCCTGCCCAAGCCCACCTTCTTTGATTTCTTGGATTTCCTCCGGCTTGCAAATAGCCAGCACTTGTTAAATTTAATCGGTGTCAATGGGTACTCCGGCAGGGCCTGCCAAGTAATGGTACTCAGGGAATCGTCTTGGCGAAGGAACTCCAAGAGATTGTCAATCTCAGGATCCTCATCTTGGTGTTCCCAAACCGGATGAACTTCATCTATGCTTTTCTGGCACATACAAGTTACCTATACAGAAAATTATGTGGTTGTCAGGAGCAATTAAAATACAAAGTTTTGTTGAATCCATAAGATATTAACATACCTTCGTTTTTTCAAGTATATCACCCAAGGGGAGCTTTCCACCCTTGCCTTTGAACCACAGTAAGGGACGACCATTTGACCTGATAGGACGCCCAATTTCTTCTCCAAGATAGGGTATATAAACGTACGCCCAGACCTGAATTACTTTCACGAACCCTTGCAGACATAACTGTTATCCTTAATCTTCCTTTCAGTTGCGGTCTTAACCTACTGAACAAGTTCAACAAAAGCCACTCTTCCCTAGGGATACTACTCGAAAATCTCCAAATCCATAAGCAGCTTCCCTTTAGCAGGAGGGATAGCTTCTCTTCGATCAAGGCCAAGTAAACCGCCAGTCAAGATGGCCAAATAATACAGCCTAATCTAGTCTTCCCTAGACCAGGATCAGCAAACATCAGGAGATCAAAAGAGTGTATATATGTCTTCAGAGCTTGGGGTTGAACGGGTGTGTCTCAGGTTGAACAGAGCCCAAAAACGATTACTTTTCTCAACATCTTCTTCTACTACCATTGTATTAGGTATTGGAACATAGTTTAAACCTGTGATATCTTCAAACCCAAATATCGAGAAACGGGCGGGCTGTTTTTCTATCAAAAACCAAAGCTCATGTCGTTTCTTGCAATAGAGTTGTCTAGAAAGAAAGTAATGAACCAATATTGAGCTCCATGCGAACTCCAGATTCATGAACTTAATAATTATCCCCAGTGGAGAGTTCTCAACATACTTCCACCCTTCAGCACTAACTACATCTTTTACTGCTTTCAGGGACTTGAAAGTAGAGCTGTAATTTATAGAATCTGAAGGATCTGGCCTTGTTTCGTTAGAAAACAAACTCCGAGGGAACTCCATAGTATTCACCAGTTGGCAATATCAGACGACAGAGAAGTACCGGTTGAAAGAAGCAAGGCTTGCGTGTCCTGGGAAAGGCTTGCCTATACTGGCAGAGCTTGGTAAAGATTTTTTTTTGAAAAAGGCGAAGGTTTTATCAGAGAAATTACACAGAAACCCAAACACAAGTTTATAACCAAAAAAATTACACAGAAACAGAGACCCAGAAAGGCTCAGGCCTGCGTGTCCAGGAAAAGAACTGCCTTTACTGGCAGCGCTTGGTAAAGCAAAAATTTTGAAAAAGGCGAAGGTTTTATCAGACAAATTAGAAAGAAACCCCAACACTAATTTATAACCAAACAAATTACACAGAAACAGAGACCTAGAAAGATTACCTCTATAACATAAAGTCCAAAACAGGTGTTTCCCTGGTAGAGTGAAGAGGAAGACGCTGAAGTTAGGAGGGAGAAGAACCAGTTGAAAGAAGCAGGGCTTGCGTGTCATGGGAATGGCTTGCCTGCACTGGCAGGGCTTGCCATTACTGGCAGGTCGGAAAAACAGGATAAGCCCAGCTACATTAAGGGCCCATGTGGATTAGAAATAAAATAAAATAATAATAAATTGAATTTTCTCTCATTTGTAATCTATTGTAATCCACGTGTCTGCGCGCAATCATTTATTTTTTAAAATGTTACAACAAATTCACGACAGAGACGTTTGCAACAATTGAAAAGAACTTGAATACATGTTTAAAAAAAACAAGAATGAACTTGAAAACAGAAAAACCGCAAGTGTTGCCAACTTTGGTTGATGATATCTAACACATATTGTATGGTATCTAACGCATATCTTCAAAAATCTGCCTTGTTTCATCGTACATCTCTGCAGCAAGTTTCCTCCTCATTATCATCATAATAGAATCACGAAGATGTTCATGTGCAAATGCCACACCCATTACTAGACACTCAAGGAATTTGACAGCGTAAATTCCACAGTCTCCATGAGGGGATTTGCTTTGCGGAACCCCATCCGTTACAAATTGGATGGAATAAATGTCCATAACCTTCTGAACTTCAGCATCAGAGACGTAAGGAGCCATGTGAGCAAAAGGCATCGCCGCCTCCTTGATAGTCTCCTTGGGAATCAAATCGGTCGCACAATCATAGATTTTGATAGTCCGGTCCGGGATAGATATGGCCATCAACACTCAGTGACAGTTATCTACCATCAGAACTGAATATAGTGTATCGACATCTCGTCCCCATCGCTTCCCGGGTGGGTTAATCGTTGGCTTCTTACCAATGTAGTAATCATAGGTTCCTTTAGGTATTTTCGACTGATCTCCTAACCACTCCTTGTACTTACTACTCCACCACATTTGGAAAACTGCGTCCGGTATTGCAATCCTTGGAGATATGAAAACACTTGGATTTCTGGAGAACCTTAGTCTGTACATCGCTAAGGGTACGTCAAGTTCCTGTACAATAGGATATACGAAGCTTAGAATTACGTACACAGCGAGGGTATTATTAATAATCTCTTTGACTTACAGAGAATGACAACCAACACCTCGGCTTCAAAAAATTTTTGAAAAAATCTTTGGCCATCAAGACATCACCAGGCGGATATGTGGAATCTCCTCTGCCGAAGACAGACAGCTACTTCAAGTAAGACAAAGATTTAATATAAAAATAAAACAAATATAGGGACTTGGGTAGCACAAGATACTTACATTTTTTTTTACGAAAGCGTTCAATGATTTAACCTTTGCTTTATCAACTGGGCCATACACAACCAAGTAGTTAGTATTTATTTTTTCAGACAATGCAGCAACCCTTGCACTCTTCCTAATGGGTTTACTTGGCTTAATGATGTTCGATGAGGCTTTTTCGGGTTCATCTTCATCCCCCTTAAATGCTTGGACCTTTGCATCATCAAGTGCCTTCAGCTGATTATCTTCTGTACCAACTACTAAGGTTTTGGAGCCCATTAGCGTAAGAATTTCAACAGTTTCATCTACTCTGTCGTCTTTTTCCTCCATTGACACAGGCTGTCCTTTTCTTGTGTCGCAATCTTCACCTATTTCTGGTTCTCTCACATCTGTGGCTTTAACCTTTTGTTTTACCATGTTCTCTCCTTCCTTGCTTGCTTCTTTATTCTGTCATTTATGGCAGCAAAACAACAACAAATCAATTCATTATTACAAAACCTTTAACAACATCACAGCCAAACGCTTGAATGGTATTTTGACATACGGAAGCTTCGACTCTGATGTTTGGGACTCGTGGGTCTTCTTCCAAACAGAACACTCTAGTTACCGGATTTACAAACTTATCCAGATGACAGCCATTTCGTTCCAATGCGTGTACTCTTGCTGCTAGATTTTGAAGGGTACCTACGTCTGAACGATCCATAGAAAACAATCTCTCTGGGGTCATCCTCCGTTGTATAATGTAATTTCCTTCATCATCGCTTTCTTCTTGTTCTTCAGTTTCTGCAATATCACCACAGTTTTCACCTCCATCTCCTATGTTCTCTTGCCCCCTGCCCAAGCCCACCTTCTTTGATTTCTTGGATTTCCCCCGGCTTGCAACCAGCCCGAGCTTGTTAAATTTAATCGGTGTCAATGGGTACTCCGGCAGGGCCTGCCAAGTAATGGTACTCAGGGAATTGTCTTGGCGAAGGAACTCTAAAATATTATCAATCTCAGGATCCTCATCTTGGTGTTCCAAAACAGAATGAACTTCATCTATGCTTTGCTGGCACATACAAGTTACCTATATAAAGAATTATGTGGTTGTCAAGAGCAATTAAAATACAAAGTTTTGTTGAATCCATAAGATATTAACATACCTTTGCTTTTTCAAGTATATCACCCAAGGGGAGCTTTCCACCCTTGCCTTTGAACCTCAGTAAGGGACGACCATTTTCCCTGATAGGACGCCCAGTTGCTTCACCAAGACAGGGTATATAAGCGTACGCCCAGACCTGAATTACTTGCATGAACCCCTTGCAGACATAACTGTTATCCTTAATCTTCCTTTCAGTTGCGGTCTTAACCTGCTGAACAAGTTCAACAAAAGCAGCTTCGCTTTAGCAGGAGGGATAGCTTCTCTTCGATCAAGGCCAAGTAAATCGCCTGTCAAGATGTCCAAATAACACAGCCTGATGTGGTCTTCCCTGGACCAGGATCTGCAAACATCAGGAGATCGACAGAGTGTATGTATGTCCTTAGAGCTTGGGGTTGAACGGGTGTGTCTCAGGTTGAATAGAGCCCAAAAACGATTACTTTTCTCAACATCTTTTTCCACTACCATTGTATTAGGTATTGGATCACATTTTAAACCTGTGATATCTTCAACTCAAATATCGAGAAACGTGCGGGCTGTTTTTCTATCAAAAACCAAAGCTCATGTCGTTTCTTGCAATAGAGTTGTCCAGAAAGAAAGTAATGAACCAATATTGAGCTCCATGCGAACTCCTGATTCATGAACTTAATAGTTATCCCCAGTGGAGAGTTCTCAACATACTCCCATACTTCAGCACTAACTACATCTTTTACTGCTTCCAGGGACTTGAAAGTAGAGCTGTACTTTATAGAATTCGAAGGATCTGGCCTTATTTTGTCAGAAAACAAACTTTGAGGGAACTCCATAGTATTCACCAGTTGGCAATATCATACGACGGAGAAGTACCAGTTGAAAGAAGCAAGGCTTGCATATACTGGCAGGGCTTGGTAAAGAAATTTTTTGAAAAAGGCGAAGGTTTTATAAGAGAAATTACACATATGTGGGAACTGAAATTCACACCGTCGATTTCCGTTTAAATTAGGAAAGTTAGGAAAACACTAATTTCCCAGAGGTCCGGATTCTCTGCGAGAGCCAACGACAAGTGACCAAATAAATGCGGAAAATATGTAAAGACAATAAATCGAGTTTGGAAAAAGTAGATCTTTATTTCGAATTTGCGTATGAGCGTTCCAGAAGCAAAAACATACAAGAAGCTTGTCGGAAAACGGGATTACAAAGAAAATTGTATGACAAAAGCATTAAAACGAGACTGAGTTTATCAGCAGTACCACCTATGTCGAGAGAAAACCTGTGGCCGCAACTCGCTTAGCAATAGACGAAAAAGACGAAAAAGGTTTTGAAGATTTGGGACTGGACTTTATGGAAGGCTGCCTATGTAACCCTTTCGAGGATCAAGTCGACCGTAGTTCAATTAGAAAGATTTGAACAAGAGATCGGACTGGCTGGGCGAGTTTGTCTAGTATGAGTGTAAGTCATAGAAACAGGCATGTCGAGAATAATGCCTAGGGTTTCTAAGTGCAAAGAGTTCTAGAGTTTAAAGTTGTCTAGGGTAAAAAGTCGTCCTCTAGAATCTAAAAATTTTCCCTCCGCATCTTCAACCTCGACGTCCTTATATACTCCTCCTAAAGGTGGTTTGTTCTTTCCCTTTTTGCCCTTGGTCGAGTTTATCGCTTCACAGAAATATTCAATTTCTCTCCGATCTTCATGTTTATCTTTGGAAACTTCACATTTATCCTCCAACCTTGATATTTATCTTTTCCTGCATAATAAAAGATAAACCGTCATAACAATTGGGCTTGATTTTGTACAAAATCAAAAGTGGGCTTTTAGTCGTGTTCTGGACCTTTTCGGGCCGTTTTGCGACATAAGCATTTTTACGATTTTATCGGAATAACGCTTTTAAGAAACGACGTCGATTCAGAAGAAAGTTCAAATTTCTCGTATGGTAGAGGCAGTTCAAGGTGTTCAGTTAACCGTTGCCATTTTATACAATCAATTCGAATTCCATAAACGGAAACAAGTTCTTGCGGTTTTCATCGTAAGGTTCTGATGGTGACTTCGATCGAGATGGAACAAGAGCAAGTTCGATCGACTGTGAAGGAAAAAGCTATGAGGACAAGATGAAGCTGGATTGGGCAATCCAACTTGCCAAAATGGAGAGTTGGCCATCATGCTTGGTCCAACTCGCCATTTTGGCGAGTTGGGAGTGATCCAACTCGCCAAAATGGCGAGTTGGACATGTTTCTTGTTCCAACTCGCCAAAATAGCGAGTTGGCCATGCTTCTCGGTCCAACTTGCCATTTTGGCGAGTTGGAAGTGATCCAACTCGCCAAAATGGCGAGTTGGCCATGTTTCTCTGTCCAACTCACCATTTTGGCGAGTTGGGGCTCGTCCAACTCGCCAAAATGGCGAGTTGGCTGTCTTGCTGGGTCCAACTCGCCATTTTGGGGAGTTGGGGCTTGTTCAACTCGCCAAAGTGGCGAGTTAGCTGGCTTGCTTGGCCTGATTCGCTCGTCCGGTGAGCCTGTCAGTGTGTTTGGACAATTGAACCTTTGTACTCGTTTCGTTATCTGAGGCTTAGAGTAATCTTTCTCGAGGTCTTATTTTCTAATTCCTTTTGAGAATTGATTTGAAACTCGATTAGGTTTCTCGTGCTATTTTTATCTCTTTTTTCAAAGAGAAAATTTTCCGAGGACTTTCAGGCATTGATTCTGTTGTGACCGTTTTTGACCCCAACAACAGAAACCCCAACATAAGTTTATAACCAAACAAATTACAGAAACAGAGACCCAGAAAGGCTCAAGCCTGCGTGTCCTGGGAAAGAACTACCTTTACTGGCAGGGCCTGGTAAAGCAAAATTTTTGAAAAGGGCGAAGGTTTTATCAGACAAATTAGACAGAAACCCCGACACTAGTTTAGAACCAAACAATTACCTAGAAACAGAGACCTAAAAAGTTTACCTCTATGACATAAGTCCGAAGCAGGTGTTTCCCTCGTAGAGTGAAGAGGAAGACGCTGAAGTGAGGAGGGAGAATAACCAGTTGAAAGAAGCAGGGCTTGCGTATCATGGGAATGGCTTGCCTGTACTGGCAGGGCTTGCCATTACTGGCAGGTCGAAAAAACAGGATAAGCCCAGCTACATTAAGGGCCCATGTGGGTTAGAAATAAAATAAAATAATAGTAAATTGAATTTTCTCTCAATTGTAATCTATTGTAATCCACGTGTCTGCGCGCAATCATTTATTTTATAAAAAAAGTTACAACAAATTCACGACAGAGACGTTTGCACAATTGAAAAGAACTTGGAAACCTCAGTGGCGGGACCCATGAATGAAGGAACAAGAAAAGGCTCAGGAGGTAGTTCGCTGCTTGCAGTATTAGCTTTGGCGATTATAGTTCGTTGAAATGACAATATAGATGCTGAACATACCGTCAGCTTCCAGGAGAAGTTTCCCATTCCAGGAACGTTAGGCGAAATACATCTTACATTGAATGTGCACCATGTGGCTGGATGAGACGATCCACAACAATAAGTTCTCCTCCTCTCCTACTTTGTTCCTTGAGAACTACCCTCTGATGATTAGCAAAGCTTATAGACATTGTTTCTCCACATTCAATCATCTGCAACTCGTCAGAGTGGCCACTGCTGGCGTGATCGTACAATTTACGGTATGTTCCAATGAAGCTGTAGCCGCTAAATGGGCAGACACAACGCCCTTCCAATGTACTGCTGTATTCGCACTGCTGCAAATGTCTTTGCATTGCAAAACAAGTCACATTTGCGGGGCAACCAAACTCTGCGTTTGCACTTGGAACCTCAAGAACATGATCCTTGTAGACATTAAAAAATAGTTGGGTCAAAAACTATTTATCTAAATTATAAGATATATATGAAATCTACGTACATGTGAATATAAACAACGAATATTAGGGTTTTATCTATAAACAATAACTATTTATCTAAAAGAACATGTAATTTATCTATGAAAAATCTAAATATATCTACAATTTTGGGTTGTTCTTTATAGTAAGAAGAAACAATCCCTTAAATCGCATAACATAATAGGGTCCCATATACAGACAGATACCTTGAGGCGACATAAGCGAAGCCTAATGTTATCGCGGTAACTATCCAGAGATTGCAAGTTTATGCGGGGTCCAACTCCGTCCATGTGGAGACGTCTGAATCTGAGAGTTGGATATGAAATAGAATAAGTGTGGGAACCGAAATTCACACCGGCAATTTCCGATCAATTTGTTGGAGGAAAACCGAGTTAACCCGATCTTCCTTGAAGGTCCCGGATATCTGCTAGGCCACACACGATACAATCAATGGAGATTAAAGTTGCACAATAGAAATCGTAAGAATAGAGCGAAGGAAATCTTATTTCTGACTCTCGTTTGAGCGTGTACAACAAGTAAAGAAGTCGGCTGTAAGAGCTGTCTAAAAGTCCGCTAGTCCGGTCGCCTAAGTCTATCCTAGTTGAGTCGCAGCTCGCTAGTGAAAACAGAAAAGAATGCTAAATCGCTCTAAGTGCTAAGTGCTCTGGAAGTTTTGTGATGATTTGCTCCTCGCCCAAAGCTCTCCTTATATACTCCTCTTTTGACGGTCTATCTTCTCTGGGGCTGAGTTGGGCTTTTTCCATTTTCGTCCATCTTCGTGTTTATCGGGAAACTTGACATTTATCTTCGGAAAACTTGACATTAATCTTCTGGAAACTTGACATTTATCTCTTAGGTGAGGATAAGGATAAACCGTCATAGTTATCCTTCCTTTCGGAAAATCGTAAGTGGGCGTTTTGGCCATGTCGGCCACTTAGAGCGTTTTCGGTTTTGAAAAAATAGTCTTGAAGGTTTGGCATTTCGAGAGAATCCCAATTCCTCGTATAGTCGAGATGTTTGGTGTTTAGAATAACCGTGATTGTACCAAACTCACGAAGATTGATCCAAACAAGCCAAGATGGTATCGACCGAGCATGGCGGGACCGAGATCGGGCGAGGACCGTCGACCGGCGAGAGGCTTGCGCGGCGCCAGGCGGCCGCTGGCGCCAGGCGGCTCGCGTGATCGTGCGCCGGTGCCAGGCGGCTTACCGCCCGGCGCCAGGCGGCTTCAGCGTGCCCGGCGCCAGGGGTTCTCTGCCGCCCGTGGGTTTTCCGTTGCCCGATCTTTCCCCCGTTAGTCGTTTGTGCGGGAAATCTTTGAGTTTGGAAGGATCTTTAGCCGTAGATTTCGAGATAATCGTTTTGACCCAACAAGATCTTCGAGATTCCTCGAGTATCGGGATCGAGATGGACTTGGATTAAGTAGACTTTCCGTCTTCAAGGGTTTGACTAATGAGGCTTCGAACTTTAGACGCTTAAAATATAAACTTTTAAACAATCGAGAAGGCTTTGCAGAAGAATCATTGTAGTTCTCGGACAATCCGGACATGGGTTTAAGGGACCAAGATGCTGCCGTTGCGAAATCACGAGACGATTTCACAGATGGGCGCAGGACCCTTGCCGCCCGGCGCCAGACGGACAGGACTAGCCTGCGCCCGGCTCCGCGCGGGCCAGTACAGCGTGTGACCTGCCGCCCGGCGCCGGGTAATCTGCCGCCCGGTGCCAGGCGTCCTGCCGTCCGTGCCGTGTCCTGCGTCCGCCCGGTACCTGCTGTTGCTTGCCTTTGTTGATCCACGGGGCTCACGGTCCATTCATGCCTTCGTGAGTTCATCGGTGACGACTGTTTCTTGGTTTGATCGTCACTTAGTTTTCTTCGAGGACTTCGGTGGCGATTTCGTCGTTGACCGATTTTGACCTAACAGTTAGCCCCAGCTAGCTAAGAACCGTAGTGCTTTCGGGTCCTGGCTTGCGGTATAGCTGTATGGGAAGGTGTAGAGGCGTGTCGTTTGCGAAAGTCGGGGTAAATAGTGATTTTACCTCCTTTATAAGGATGGAGTAAGAAATCTCATTCATTCTTACTTCATCATAAAAATTCATCTCTCTCAAGAATCCTTTCTCTCTCTTTAAGAATAATGTCTTCAAGATCCTCAAAGAGAATTCTTCTTCCCATTCATCCTCGGATGACTCTCTTGCCCATGTGACGGTGAAGCAAGAGGTTAGTTAGGAGGAAGCGAAGAATCGTATTACCGAACCCTTGTGGGCTCGGCTGGACCTCTGCCAGACTTCCCTGTTCCAAGAGACCTTTGGCGCAGCCTGGTGCTCCTTTCGCCGAGCCTGGTTTCACGTAAATATCTCAGGACTCTTGAGATTTTTACCAGTTTCTGATGGAGTCAAATTCTGGATCCCGTCGGTAGAGAGTCGGGAATCCTCGGAAGGTTTCTATACATGTTACGAGGCCTTCCTTACGTATTGCGCATGTGGTTCCCGATCCCGGCACCATTGTTCGTGCCGTCGCCGAACTTCGATCAGCCAGCTCAGCGTTCCTGCCTTAGAGAGTTGGCTTGGCGTACTAATTCAAGTTATGAGCTCGGGATCGATCTCAGTCCTGGTGATTTCGAAGGCCTTTGGAGCACTCGGCCGGCGGGGGCGGTTAAGAAGGATATGGCCATGAAGCTCAGCTTGCTTCGTTACTCCATGCTGCCTAAGAAGGATATGGCCATAATTCAGGGACTACTTGAACCAAGTCGTGGCAGGAGCGTTACTTCTTTGTCGAATAGATGGTGATTCTGTCGAGAGAGCTGCCTCCATCTATTTCCGCATGGAACTTCAACCGAGGTATCGATGAAAACTTCGTTGTCTATTTTGTTATTCGAAGTCGCGAGTTTTAGTGAAAAGTTTAACTTTGTAGAGAACGGGGCTGTTGCGCATTTGCATGGCGATCTTTTCGTCAAGAGGGATCTCCTTCCGTCAAAGGCCGTTTTCTGGAAGTCCTTCACTCTTGAGCGGATTGAGGCGGTAAGGCTTTACGGTCGAGACTCTGTCGACATATGATGCCGAACCGGTTATGAAGCCCGACTTCGGAGGTGTAAACAGAGATCTCGTAAAGGGAAAGAAATCGATGGTGGGGAAGGTTCGGAAGATCCTTCACCGTTGGGGGAAAACCCTAGTTTTGTTCCAGCGGAAAAGCGAACCAGCGATTTTCCACTTCCCAACAATTTCTTTGGCGGCCTTCCTCCGGTTTGTTACTGGCGAGTCGCTGGAGGAAGAGAAGAAGCAATGGGTTTTGCGAGGGCCCAGCGGATCAATGAGGTTTTGTCCTTTGAACTTCTTAACCGTATTCTTGAATCCGCATATATGTATATTTATTGATCTTGAATTTATGCAGGGACTAAGAGTGTTTGGCAATGCGCTTGACTCAAGTTTCCGCAAGTCTAGGATTGCTAACTTCAAGACCAAGGAAGCTGAGCGAGAACTCTTCCGATTCCGACAAGAGGTTAAAGGCAGAGCGAAAAGCAAGCTGAGCTTCATGCTCGAGCTCTTGTTCGGGCGGAAAAGAGAAAGGAGGATGGTGCAGCTGAGGTGGCGAGGCGGGCGGAATCGTTGCTGCTGAGTTTCAATGTTTTAAAGAAGCTCAGGAGTTTGTTGGCGATTTCCGCGAGTGCCGGGGCTCGGTCGTAAACCTTTACAAGTCTCAGAACCAGTTTCTCTTTTGATTCGAGATCGCTGAGATGAAGGACTTTATGGCGAGTGTGCTCATGCTGAGTCCTTGGTTCCTCCGTCGAGGAATGAGTCGGAGACTATGGGAACCTATCGAGGTTTCGAGGATCTGTGGAGGCGGAGCGATGAAACGCCGAGGAGGTGGGAGCGGCTCAAAGTGAAAGAGGAAGTGGACCAGCCTGCAGGTTCATTGGGATTTCGCATCTGGATTTCTCGATGTTGACTTCCTTTTGTGAATCGTATGTTTTGGCGTGTGTGGCGTTTTAGGAGTTTTATTCTGCGACCGTCGGAGGTTGCATTCTTATGTTTTGGGACTGGCGTTGGTGGCTTAGAATCCCGCTGTCTTTCGGACTTTATGAATATGAAAATTTGCGAGATTTAGTCTTTTGTTTTGGTTTATACTTTCGTCAAGTGTAGAGGAAAGAATCGCGAGTCGCCATTATCCTAACTCTTTTTGTCGCTTGGTCCGTATGCTACTTTCTAGCGAGCATTTTAGGTGTAGCGATAAGAGACATGTTTTGGGATCTCGTATCACGATACTATGTCTGTGAGATGTCAAGATCCAGCAAGACTGGGTTTAGGGCAAGACCTAGGCTTACTCTCAGCTTTAAGGCTGTGCGATGACTGATCGGCTTCGTTTTGCCTGTTAGTGATTTCTTCCTGATTCTTTTAGTTTAAAGTCCGCGACTGATCGGCTTATATGACTTGTGTTAAAAGAATCGAGCTATCTTCGGAGTTTATCGAGGCGCTAAACCAAAATTTTGGGTTTCTTGTATAGCGCTATGATATCCTTGTCGGATGTAAGAGGACCTTGTAGGTCTGACTACGAGTTTGTATTGAGTGAAGCGTTTCTGAGTCGTCCGTCGGGGCCAATCGGCGGGCATAAGTTGTTTTAAGTCGCAGGTGGACTGTTTTAGCGGATGATCTGAGTTTTGTTATCTTTTCAGAAGTTGCGGCGTCTCGCGTTTCTTTGAAGATATGATTTTCGTTTTCGAAGTGTTTCGCGTTTTCTAAATTAAGTGGCGTAAGAAATAGATAGAAAGAATTTTATTTGAAAAATTTGAAACAATTTTGAGTACATGCGGATATTTCGCGTTTTGTGGGAGCATAGGAGTATCGTACCCACCTTTTGGTGAGGAGGATAGCTGAACTTCGCGGGTTTGACGAGCTGTCTCGTACCTGTTTGAGGATCAAGCCATCTCAGTTCTGATAGTTGCCGCAGACGTTTTACTCCTGTGTTGCCGTTCTGATCGTGCTGGTCGGATCGGCGGTTTGTCGCGGTCGAGCTGTCTGCTTTTACGGCGGTGGACTCGGAGGCTTTGTCGCTGTCTTGAATCGTTGCCTGTTCGGATGATTCTGGATCATCTTTTGAGTCTTCAGGAATGTTGTGTGATTCCTTTGCTCGTTTCGGGTTGGCAGCTGGGGCATTCGATCTTTCGCAGTTTGAACTCGGCTAGGTAACAGAGTCTCGATTGTTTCTGACTACCCGGATGACTGCGGTTCGGTGGAAGTCGGAAATTTGATGCCGAGGTGATATGTGGATGGTACTGCCTTCATGGAGTTAATCCAAGGGTTCCCATGATGGCATTGTAGATGGCGGGTTGTCGACTACTGCAAACTCGGCGATTTTGGTGACTTCTTTCGCCATGACCGGGCTTAATTCTCGAGGGTCATGGAAGTGGCGCCGAAACCAGTCAAAGGTTTTGGCTCAGGGCGACTTCCCAAGTGGGATCTTCATCCTGTAGAGGGTGTCGCGGAAGATAGCGTTGACCGTACTTCCTGTATCGGCGAGGATGCGGCCGACCTCGAGATCCTGGATTACCAGGTCGATAACCAAAGGATCGCAATGAGGCTTGTCGATTCGGCAGTT
This sequence comes from Brassica nigra, assembly GCA_016432835.1. NCBI lineage: Eukaryota > Viridiplantae > Streptophyta > Magnoliopsida > Brassicales > Brassicaceae > Brassica > Brassica nigra. The sequence continues at coordinate 47,081,748 of CM028247.1, forward strand.
TCCTGTTCCTCGAAAGTGATCGTGTGGTTAGGAATATCGCTATCGGAAACCAGTTGGAACTTGTCGGCTTTTCACCCGTAGGCTTTTATCGATGAGACTGAGTCTTGGTAGAACTGTGATCCTCGATGATCATGTTTACCCTCTGGCGACTGTTGTTGTTCCCTTGGTCTTCTGTCTCCTTCCGCATTTTCACCCGATTGATTTTCGGTTCGTGGTCCTCGGAGACAGTTTTGTTGGTCTTTGGGCGGTCGGAGTCAGGAGCAAGTACTTTATACTCTTGACCTTTGATAGTTCGCGGTGAGGAGCTTTGCGGCGAGCGGGGCCGCCTTGCAGTTCGCGGTGGAGTGACCTCTGGTTTCGTGGAACTTCGCGGTAGGAATTATCCTTGTACTGGTTCCTGGTCCAGGTGTTTCGGAGGTCTTGCCTTGCTCGAGTTGATGGCGTAGTTATGCTGCGCCTTGGGCGTCTTCCCTTCGTGATGGGCGTTCTTGTCGTTCACGAGAGGTTTCTTTTCGAGGGCGTTTTCTGTGGTCCGTGCTTCTGCGATAGAAGCTTCATCTCTTCCTCCATGATGATGAAGTCCGTTGCTTTGTGGAAGTATCCTGGATTGTCAGCGGCTTTTCCAGTAGTATCCACTTCGAACTTTGACTTGTACCAAAGAGTTTTCCTCGAGCGTCGACATTGTCGCTGATGCCTGTTACTCTGGCCATCACCAGCTTGAACCTGCATGAAGTCGCGGGCGACTTCGTCCTCCTTCTGAGCTAGACTCCATAGGTCCACGTCGGACGTTTCTCTGTCCATGAACATGGAGTATTGTTTGAAAGCGCCGAGGCCAGTTGGCGGAAGCTTCGATGGAGTTCCTTTTGAGCGGAGAACCATTGGCGCGGCGCCTTTGAGGTGCTCGGCGAAGAAGACAATGACCAGCGTCTCGTTAGTGCTCGAGAGTTTGCACCTACCCATTGCGATCTGGAAGGACTGCAGGTGCGACTTAGGATCAGTCGTACCGTCATAGACCGGGATTTTGATTTTCCCGGGTCGAGATCGTGTTTCCGTGATCCGGCGGTGAGCGGTGTTTTCGTGCTTCCTCGAGAAGTCTATCGATCTCGGGGAACTGGTCGCTGATGGATTTCGCGATTTCACCGCTTTCGCCGCCACGGTTTTGAGAGATTCACGGAGATCATGGATCTCGCTATTGCCACCGGCGTTCCTCCGAGTTTGTCGGCTGGTCGCGATGGATCGAGCTCGATCTTCATGAGTTCTTCCTGCTCCATCGGTAGAGTTCTTCCTCCTCTGTCATGGGCCTCTCGAAGGATACCGTCGCGGCGGACTGGCCGGGTCCTCTAGGTGGATGTCAGCGTCTTCATCGGAAGGATCCGATTGGTCGCTGATATCAGATTGATCGCTCGGCGTCGCTTTCCTTGTTTCCGTAGCTGGGGTGGAAGGTTCTGCGAGGTCATTTGCTGTCCTTTTGAGCCGCTTCCGGGAGTGGACTCTTCGAGGCATCTTTTCTCATTCTTTGGGAGATCTGAAGTCGAGTCTTCTGCGCGCCGTGCCTTGGTGGATCAGCGGCAACTTGCTCCTCGCAGTTAAGGTGTCGACCTGTTTTGCGGCGAGGTTATCAGTTTTCTGTTGTTCCGCCCGTTCTTGGGCGGAGGTTTCCTTCATTTTCTGGCTCGGTGTTTGCATCAGCGGTGACTGTGGACGTATCTCCAGTTGAGGTCTTCTCAGCGTTGGCGTCGGCGGGTGTTCCGTCTAGCGTTGGCTGGTCTTTGTGGCGTCGTAGACATGATCGGTGTGTGCAGTTGCGAGATAGATAGATCCGTAACCTCCCCTCCTTTTAGCGCCAAACTGTGGGAACCGAAATTCACACCGTCAATTTCCGATAAACGATTTGTTGGAGGAAAACCGAGTTAACCCGATCTTCCTTGAAGGTCCCGGATATCTGCTGGGCCACACACGATACAATCAATAGAGATTAAAGTTGCACAATAGAAATCGTAAGAATGGAGCGAAGGAAATCTTATTTCTGAATTCTCGTTTGAAGCGTGTACAACAAGTAAAGAAGTCGGCTGTAAGAGCTGTCGAAAAGTCCGCTAGTCCGGTCGCCTAAGTCTATCCTAGTTGAGTCGCAGCTCGCTAGTGAAAACAGAAAAGAATGCTAAATCGCTCTCTAAGTGCTAAGTGCTCTGGAAGTTTTGTGATGATTTGCTCCTCGCCCAAAGCTCTCCTTATATACTCCTCTTAAGACGGTCTATCTTCTCTCGGGCTGAGTTGGGCTTTTTCCATTTTCGTCCATCTTCGTGTTTATCGGAAAACTTGACATTTATCTTCGGAAAACTTGACATTTATCTTTTGGAAACTTGACATTTATCTCTTATGTGAGGATAAGGATAAACTATCATAGTTATCTTTCCTTTTCGGAAAATCGTAAGTGGACCGTTTTGGCCATGTCGGGCCACTTAGACGTTTTTACAGTTTTTCGAAAGAATAGTCTTCGAAGGTTTCGGAATTTCCGAAGGAATCCCAATTCCTCGTATAGTCGAGATGTTTGGTGTTTAGAATAACTGTGATCGTACCAAACTCACGAAGATTGATCCAAACAAGCCAAGATGGGATCAGACCGAGCATTGATGACAGGACTTTTCTAGGGTCCTAATCAAATGTTGTAGAATACAAGATGTCAATCCAATTCTAAGAGATTCTAATGCAAAGGGAATGCAAGTTCATGCTTAATCTAAGTGCAATCAAGATGAGAGGATGATTATTAAACTAAGACAATATTAAAAATGCAATAAAAGATTGAACTTTCTTTCTCAATGAGGCAAGGGGGTTCTTGGGACAAGGGAACTGACTTTGGGTGATCAAGATTCAATCCAAGATGCCAACTTTTCAATCAATCTAATTCCTTATGCCTAGACAACAAAACTAAGCAATCTCATCTCTAGATGGATGCTCTTTTGCAATGATCACCCAAGTACACCAAATCCCTTTGGCTGTAATGATCAAAACAAACATGGAGAATGAGTCTAATAGTAATCCTAGCTCCTTTGACAACTAATCTCTTAGGCAAAGCAAGCTAAAAGCATAGATGAGTTGGTTCAGGCATTTCATAGAACACCTTTCGGGCATGAAATGCCTATGGCTCTATGTTTGAGAGGCCAACTCAAATATAGCTTGAAGAACACCAAATCAATGAAAGGAAAGGATAGATCTAACACTAAGCACCTTGGATCTACACTTAATCACCCTTAGTCTCCCAAGCCCATGAACCCTAGATAGATCTACTCACTAATAGCCATGGAAAACCTCAAAATCAATGATGATTCAAGGCTAAACATGATTAGAGAAGAAGATAATCTATTCAACACAAAAGAAATGAATAAAAAGATCAAAGATCCAAACTTTCTTCAAGATCTTATTATGTTTTTGAGAGAAAAGAAGTTAGATCTCTTAATGAGATTACAAGAGTATATATAGGAGGCTTGAAAGCCCATAAAATATAAGAGAAAAGTCCAAAAGGTCCTTGGTGCCACATGATTTTCGACCAATCAGAATCAAGAGGAAGGGAAGAAGCTGAGCCACCCGGGTCAGGCAGTGTGGTCCTTGGCCGGGTGTGTGCTGGCGGGTGTGTTCCAGCGTCCTGAGCTTGCGGCCGTGCGGGTAGAAGCAGTCGGGTGTGTTCGGCCGCGTGGTCCGTGTCAAGCAGCTAGCAGGCCGTGCGGGTGCTGTTGGCCGGGTAGTCCTGTCCGGGTGCCTCCATGCGCGGGTGTGTGTGGCCGGGTGGAACGTCCGGGTCGTCCTCATCGCGGCTTCATCCTCGGGTGGTACTGGCCACGTCGGAGCTCATCCATCATCAGGACGTGCGGGTGGAAGCAGTCGGGTAGGTGCTGTCGGGTATCTGCTGGTACGCGGGTGCTGATGGACGGGTGGTCATGTCCGGGTATGTGGTGATCAGTTCGTCCCTCATCCCGTGCAGGTCCTCGTCCTCGAGTGGTACTGGCCGCGTCCGTTCTAGGCTTCCAGCACAATCAGGACGTGCGGTGCTTGTCCCCGGGTCGTCCTGGCCGCGTCCTGAGCTCGTCCAGGCTTGGTTTGATGGTCGGCCTCGGGTATGCTCACCCGGGTGGAATTGATATGCCCTCAGTGTTTTGATCATAACTCCTCCAATATGGCTCCAAATAACTTGAAACCACTTCCATTGGAAAGCTAACTAAAAATGACATGTCTCTCCACCAAATATTAGCATCAGAAGATATTTCTACAGTCTCCTTCCATGTTCATCTTTAAACCCTTCTTTTTCATCATAAAACTCCCAAACATCTTCAATATCTCCAAAGTGTGCTCCAACACCTAATAGGGACTTATGAATGCAAAATGAGCCTAAAGATGCCTAATGCCTAATCTAAATGAGCAAAAATGCACAAGATATGATAGCTAAAAACATGTAAATATGCAAGACATCAACTCCCCCACACTAGACCTTTGCTTGTCCTCAAGTAAACTTTTCAAGCACAAGGGGGATGGATGCAAGGATGGGAACAAAGCCGAAGGAAACACTCATAGCACTCAACCTGACATCCTAAAGAAACATAGCAAATAGCATGAGCAAACTCTCTTATTATGCTCTAGCTTCACAAGGCCTATCAATTACTCTTATGCCTCTACACAAGATTCAATGCCTATCAACCAACATGTTCTCTTAACCAGCCCTCACATTGATTCACACACACACACTCAAGGTGAAGTCTCACAAATGGGCACATGATCTCAATCATTTGGCTAGGTGGTCAAATGGTCTAATAAGGATGAAAAGGAGGGTTCCATGCATCATTTCAAGGTGGCTATCACTCAAAAATCAAGGAGCTTGATCATTATGCAAAATTTATCTAAGACTAGGAGCAATTCATGCATACACGGATCCATCCTCATCATTCTACCCAATTCCTAAGTGATTACAAGATCTAGACCCTTTTTATTCATCCCATAACCCAAAATGAAGACATACTCACATCACTCACCCAATGAACATTTTCTTTCTCATGAATCAACCTCTAAGGACCTCAATTCACATTCTAAACTCTAACTCTTAAGTTTTTCCTTCCCCACTAACTTATTGAATCTTTCTTTTTCATTTTCTTCATTTTTTTTTCTTTTTCCTTTTTTTTTTATATATATACCTGAGGGGGAAGGTCAAAACTTCAATCAAGAGCTTTTCATTTTTCATTTCTAGATCCCTAGGGTTTTTCTTTCTCAAAACTTTCTTTGTTCATCAATCTCAACATTGTCATATCCCCAAACCCAAAATGTAAACCATTAGGTAACAAACACTTCACTCACCATCCTAGAAGCTAGCTCAAATGACGACCCTATGCTAGCAAGAGATGAGAACAAATCCATGTCGCTCCCAATACTCTCAAGATTTTGCACATGACAAGCTATCAAAGAGGCCTCACTCAAGCAAATAAATGTAGGCTTCAAAGAATGGATAGGGTTCAAGGGTATGGAAGTGCCATTTGGGTTAACAAAGAGTGGTACAATGGGAAAAGATAACCCAAATGTGTATGAGATCCATGACTAAGTATGCAAATGCCCATATGCAAGAGAGATTAAGTTCATTCAAGTCCAAGTTCAGGATGGAGCTGGTCTTAAGAACAATGCCAATATCAAGCAAGCAAGCAAGTTTCAAGAAGGGTTTTCAAGGCTCAAAGCATGCAAGCTTTTTCAAAAGGTGCTCAAGCTACTTGATATGTTTAACTAGGGTGTCAAATTCAGCGCAAACGAGTGTTCTTTACAAGGCAATGCTCCATATGCAAATGAATGCATCCTATATGCTCTAGACTCAATCTTAAGGATGCAAGTGATGCAATCTACATGGTTCAAAAATTTAAAATTTTTATTTTTTTGGATTTTCTGTACACTTATGAATGTACAATGCAATGCATGAGACTCAAAATCACAAAGCAAACATGATCAAATATCCGGTACCTCCCCCACACTTAAATCACACAGTCTCCTGTGTGAGTAAGAAGTAGAGATACCTCAACAAGGAAAAATCAAATGTATATACAAGAAGGGTTGGAGTAATACCACACAAGGAGATTTGGGCATGGTGCTTGTGTCATGACTAGAAGCTGGCGTGGTTTATAGCAACTAGAGGAGGCTGCTACATGGATCATGGGGCTCAAGAGGTTCACCACCATTCTTCTCTCCTCTAGTGCTTGGCTCAACCTGAAAATCTTGACCACTTTTATTAAAAACTTAAAAGGAAATTTGAAATTGCAAATCTATATACAAGGATAACCATGGGACTTCCTCCCAAGTGAGCTTGTTTTGAGTCACTTAGCTTGACTACCTTGTCTGTTGAACTAGTGAGAAGGAGGATCCTTCCCACCTTCAAGTGTGATGGTGAGGACCTGAGAGAGAAGCTCTTGAAGCTTGATGGGGTCATCTTGGAGCTGAGGAGTGATGATGGCTCTTGCACTTGATAATGGTGTGGATCTGCCCTTGTGCTTGATCTTGTACTCAATGACTCCATCCTTGAGCTTCTTTGGATGGAGAGTGAGAGTGTGTGGGAGCAAATCAAGAGGTGGAGGATGAGGCTCTTTCACTATCTTCTTCTTGCCATGAGTGGCCTTTGAGGCTCCACCCATTCCCTCTCTTTTAGCACTTTCCAAGTGCTCAACACACAACTCCTTAGAACACTCTCCATCAAGACCTTCTTTCTTACCAACAACCTCTTCATCTTTGGGCTTCTCAACAGCTTGTGCATCACAAGTGATTGTCCCACAATAGTCTGATTCCATTGGAGGTTGGAGGGGATAGGAAACAGCTTTGTTGACATGCATGAGGGTGACCTTCTTGTTGGGAAAGTCAATGCAAGCTCCAACTGTTGTAAGGAAAGGAGTGCCAAGAATCAAAGGGACTCTCTCTTCAGATTCCATCTTCAAAACAGTGAGGTCAATAGGTATGGTGCAGGATCCAATCGTCAAGGGAAAGTCCTTGATTATGCCAAGTGGGGTTGTAGAAGAGGAATCCCCAAAGGTGAGAGGAGGAGTATCTGTTTCCATGCTTTCAATCCCAATACTCTGCACCATATCCAAGGAGATGACATTCACACTAGCTCCACTATCAACAAGAGCATCATCCATAGTTAGTTTACCAAGAGAGCAAGACAAGTTGAACTTTCCTTGAGACTCAAGCTTAGGGAGAGACTTTGGAGGGATTGGTGGATCAATCTTCAGAAGTGAGATGTCCAAAAGTTCAGCCACTTCAGCTTGGTGGGTGAGAATGTCCTTTATGAGCATCATTTGGACATGAGCAGCCTGCATATTGGTGATCTCTGGAAGCTTGACTCCAATATTACTGAGGTCTTTTCTGAATTTGGAGACCACTTTTTTCTGAGCTTCGGTGAGGAACCTTTGAGGGAAAGGGAGCTTATCATAGGGTGATAGCTCAATCTCATTGTCCTCTTCCTTCAATTCTTTCAGCTTGAGGTTAGCACTCTTCTCAACTAGTGTCTCAACCGTAGGCTCATCAATCTTCAGAATCTTTCCTTGTACCTTCTTATCAGCTCTCTTCACAACTCTAGCTTCAGCTGTGGCCACAACCAGTCTCTTATCATTTTCAGTCTGATGTCCACGCACTAGCCTCTCAATCTCATCAACATCATTCTTATGATCACTCAACGAAATCTTAGAAGAAGTGGAGAGGATAACATTGCAAATCTCCTTAGGGTTCTTCTCTGGTTTTCCTGGTAGAGATCCCGTTGGATTCTTGGAGGATGAAGACATGGAGGCAACCTGGCTCTCCAAAGCTTTGAGATGAGAGGCAAGTTGCATGTACTTGTTGTTGAGGTCAGAATAGGTGCCATCAATCTTAGCATGGATGTTTTTGAACTCATCACCAATGTTCTTAGCATTTCTTTCTTGAGCTTCTAAGAGTTGCTTGAACATGGACTCCAAATTTGAACTTGGAGCCTGAGCTGGAGAAGAGCTTCCTTGGGGCTGAGTAGGCTGGTTTCCTTGGTAACCTCCTTGTTAATTGTTGTAGTAAGGTCTTTGCTGGTAGTTGTTTTGGTATTGGAAGTTGGGCTCTTTCCTATACCATGTGCCATTAGAATTGATGAAGCACAGCTCCTCTTGACCTTCTACACCATGAACCTCAGTAGTCCTAGCAGGCTGTTTCTGTTGCTGATTCCCAATGGAGTTAAGCTGCTCTTGCTTAGCCTTCTCTACAAGAAGCTTGTCCAACTTTTCTTGGAGAGATTTCAGGGCCTTTCTTGTGTGCGGATCATCTTCATCAGTGCCTCTGTTGGCCCTATCATGCTCCTCACTGTAGACTGAGTCACTCCTGGCCATGTTTTCCACCAGCTCCTCAGCATCCTGCTCAGTTCTGCCCAAGAAGAACCCATTGCTGGCTGTGTCCAATCTGCTCCTGAACTCTGGTAGAGCACCTCTGTAGAAGGTACTAAGCAAACTCTCCTTGGTGAAGCCATGATGTGGGCATTGAGACCATAGCCCTTGAACCTCTCCCATGCTTCACTAAAGCTCTCAAGGTTCTTCTGCTGAAAGCTAGAGATCTCATTTCTGATCTTGGCTGTTCTTGAGGTAGAGAAGAATTTATCTAGGAATGCCCTCTTGCACTCATTCCAAGTTGTGATAGAATCACTTGGAAGAGCCTTCTCCCATAGATGTGCCTTGTCTCCCAAAGAGAATAACAACCTCAGCTTGAAAGCATCTTCAGAGACTCCATTAATCTTGGACAAGCTACAGTAGCTATCAAATGTATCCAAGTGATCAAGGGGATCCTCCACAGCAAGGCCATGAAACTTGTTGTTCTCAACCAAATGCAGCAGCCCTGATTTGATCTCAAAGTTGTTGTTCTCCACAGCTGGTGCCCTTATCCCCAACCTATGACCATGAATGTGAGGTTGGTCATAGGCTCCAATGGCTCTTGCTTGGCGTGGTTGGTGATGTGGCTGGCGTGGTGGTCTAGGATTATCAGCTCTTGGACCATTGCCCCCTAGGACATCACCATCTTGAGGCAGATTCTCCATCTCAAACCCCAACCTTTGAAGATGAGCCTGTTGCTCTACTTCTCTTCTTTGTCTAGCTATCTCCCTTTCAAGTGCAGCAATCTCTTCAACAGTAGGAACCAAGTTGGATGCCCCTCTGCTTCTTGTGATCATACACCTGAAAGTCAAAGATAGAAAAGGCAAGAACCAATATCACAAGATAAAAAAAAATGACTTAGTCTCAAGCAAATGACTAAATCTCAATGTCAAAATCAACTTAGAACTTGGCAACGGCGCCAATTTGATGACAGGACTTTTCTAGGGTCCTAATCAAATGTTGTAGAATACAAGATGTCAATCCAATTCTAAGAGATTCTAATGCAAAGGGAAAGCAAGTTCATGCTTAATCTAAGTGCAATCAAGATGAGAGGATGATTATTAAACTAAGACAATATTAAAAATGCAATAAAAGATTGAACTTTCTTTCTCAATGAGGCAAGGGGGTTTTTGGGACAAGGGAACTGACTTTGGGTGATCAAGGTTCAATCCAAGATGCCAACTTTTAAATCAATCTAATTCCTTATGCATAGACAACAAAACTAAGCAAGCTCTATCTCTAGATGGATGCTCTTTTGCAATGATCACCCAAGTACACCAAATCCCTTTGGCTGTAATGATCAAAGCAAACATGGAGAATGAGTCTAATAGCAATCCTAGCTCCTTTGACAACTAATCTCTTAGGAAAAGCAAGCTAAAAGCGTAGATGAGTTGGTTCAGGCATTTCATAGAACACCTTTCGGGCATGAAATGCCTATGGCTCTATGTTTTAGAGGCCAACTCAAATATAGCTTGAAGAACACCAAATCAATGCAAGGAAAGGATAGATCTAACACTAAGCACCTTGGATCTACACTTAATCACCCTTAGTCTCCCAAGCCCATGAACCCTAGATAGATCTACTCACTAATAGCCATAGAAAACTTCAAAATCAATGATGATTCAAGGCTAAACATGATTAGAGAAGAAGATAATCTATTCAACACAAAAGAAATGAATAAAAAAGATCAAAGATCAAACTTTCTTCAAGATCTTATTATGTTTTGAGAGAAAAGAAGTTAGATCTCTTAATGAGATTACAAGAGTATATATAGGAGGCTTGAAAGCCCTTAAAATATAAGAGAAAAGTCCAAAAGGTCCTTGGTGCCACATGATTTTCGACCAATCAGAATCAAGAGGAAGGGAAGAAGCTGAGCCACCGGGTCAGGCAGTGTGGTCCTTGGCGGGTGTGTGCTGGCGGGGTGTGTTCCAGAGTCCTGAGCTTGCGGCGTCGCGGGTAAAGCAGTCGGGTGTGTTGGCCGCGTGGTCCGTGTCAAGCAGCTAGCAGGCGTGCGGTGCTGTTGGCGGGTAGTCTGTCCGGTGCCTCCATGCGCGGTGTGTGTGGCGGGTGGAGCGTCGGGTGCGTCCTCATCGCGCGGCTTCATCCTCGGGTGGTACTGGCGGCGTCCGGAGCTCATCCATCATCAGGACGTGCGGGTGGAAGCAGTCGGGTAGGTGCTGTCGGGTATCTGCTGATGCGGGTGCTGATGGGCGGGTGGTCATGTCCGGGTATGTGGTGATCAGTTCGTCCCTCATCCCGTGCAGGTCCTCGTCCTCGAGTGGTACTGGCCGCGTCCGTTCTAGGCTTCCAGCACAATCAGGACGTGCGGGTGCTTGTCCCCGGGTCGTCCTGGCCGCGTCCTGAGCTCGTCCAGGCTTGGTTTGATGGTCGGCCTCGGGTATGCTCACCCGGGTGGAATTGATATGCCCTCAGTGTTTTGATCATAACTCCTCCAATATGGCTCCAAATAACTTGAAACCACTTCCATTGGAAAGCTAACTAAAAATGACATGTCTCTCCACCAAATATTAGCATCAGAAGATATTTCTACAGTCTCCGTCCATGTTCATCTTTAAACCCTTCTTTTTCATCATAAAACTCCCAAACATCTTCAATATCTCCAAAGTGTGCTCCAACACCTAATAGGGACTTATGAATGCAAAATGAGCCTAAAGATGCCTAATTCCTAATCTAAATGAGCAAAAATGCACAAGATATGATAGCTAAAAACATGTAAATATGCAAGACATCAAGCATGACGGGACCGAGATCGGGACGAGGACCGTCGACGGCGCCGAGGGCTTGCGTATCAGGCGGCACGCTGGCGCCAGGCCGGCTCGCATGACACGTGCCACGGCCAGGCCGCTTCAGCGTGGCGTGCGTGCCGGCGCCAGGCTGGCTGCGCCCGGCGCCAGGCTGGCTTGCCGCCGGCAGGGCTGGCTACGCCGGCACCAGGCTTGCTTACGCCCGGCGTCAGGCGGCTCGCGTGGCGCATGCCGCCGGCGTAGGGGTTCTCTGCCGCCGTGGGTTTCTGTTGCCGATCTTTCCCCGTTAGTCGTTTGTGCGGAAAATCTTTGAGTTTGGAAGGATCTTTAGCCGTAGATTTCGAGATAATCGTTTTGACCCAACAAGATCTTCGAGATTCCTCGAGTATCGGGATCGAGATGGACTTGGATTCGTAGACTTTCCGTCTTCAAGGGTTTGAGTAATGAGGCTTGAACTTTAGGCGCTTAAAATATGAACTTTTAAACAATCGAGAAGGCTTTGCGGAAGAATCATTGTAGTTCTCGGACAATCCGGACATGGGTTTAAGGGACCAAGATGCTGCCGTTGCCTGAAATCACGAGGCGATTGCACAGATGGCGCCAGGACCCTTGCGCCGGCGCCAGGCGAGAGCGACAGGCCTGCCGCCGGCAGGCGGAGGCGACAGACCTGCGCGGCGCCAGACGGGACAGGACAAGCCTGCGCCGGCACCAGGCGCGGTGTGGGCGGCCTGCCGCCGGCCCCGGGCGTCCTGCCGCCGGCGCCAGGCGTCCTGCCGTCCGTGCCGTGTCCTGCGTCCGCCGGTGCCTGCTGTTGCTTGCCTTTGTTGATCCCCGGGGCTCACGGTCCGTTCATGCCTTCTCGTGAGTTCATCGAGTGACGACCTGTTTCTTGGTTTCGATCGTCACTTAGTTTTCTTTCGAGGACTTTCGGGTGACGATTTCGCCGTTGACCGATTTTGACCCCAACAATAAGCTAGTGTGAAGTCGTCTGCAGAGTGATGAAGACTCTTGAGATATAAAACATAGTTTTGCTTATATATCATGGGGGCACTAAGTACCCTTCTTGGCTGATTTAGGTTATGAGCCCATGAAGCTGCTGATTTTTTGGAGTTTATAAATCGGCCGAGAAAGTGGCAAAGTAACCGCAACCGGTAAGTAACTAAAAGAATCACTTTTAACCCTTCAGCATGTCAACATTTACTTGACTGTGTATATATTTTTAATGCTACTCAATACGACGTCGGTTTGAGTTTTGTTGAGATATATCAAAACGATAATCATTTCAGAAATGGGACCTTTACCAATCTGAAATTCAAATTTGAAAAAATTTGAGATTTAGGGTTTTGGGATCCATGGTCCGTAAAAAGACAACACCGATCTATTTTTCCGTCAACCAGCGGGATCCAATGGTCGTTCAGACTGTTAATCCATTTAAACCATTTGGTACGTTTGTTACAGAAGTATTACAACTGTCGGGGAGGGAGCCTGCTACAATAGAAGCACAGAACAAGCGAAACGACCGTAACCCGGCGATAGCTCATGAGACGGTTTGTAGCTGAGAGTATAAACTAACATATAATTTTGGAGATTATTAGCCGGCTCTTTCCTTCCGCACATAGAACTAGGAAACACTATAGAGTTTGCTATTGAACGATTGTATTACATGTGGCTTCACTACCTTAAATAATTGTATTTCAGGTGGATGGAAAGGAACCAGTGAAACCAAAGCGGATGTTCTTCAATCCGCCGGAGTATAAGAAGAAAATCAAGCTCTCTACAAGGTGTTACATCAAAAAGGCAGTGAAGACAGTGAATGCATTAAAAGTCTCGCTTACAGCAGACAAGTGGAGATGGTTTGAGACGCACGATCAATTCAAACACTTCTTCCACATGCCCCAGGAGAAACACCAGAAGGTTATGGGAATGTGGATGTTTTTACTTCGAACTGTATGTACAAAGAAGAAAAAGGAAGCTTGGTTCATAGACAATGGGACCCCCATCCGATATTCACTCAGAGAACACGCGTTGATATCTGGTTTAAACTGTCAGCGTTATCCGCATAACTTTGAACAGTTGGGCGGCTTAGATTTTGCGAGAATAAATTTTCCCGAATGAAGTAGAATGGCATATGAAGATGTGGAAGAGAAGCTGCAGAAAACGGAAGCAAGTCCAGATAGGTTGAAGATGTGTGTACTCTACTTCTTATCTAGCATTCTTAAAGACAAGAGCAGGACCAGAGACAAAGCACCCTCTGTGGAGCCTTTTTTTGAAAGAGTTGTGAATGATCTTGAGATGTGTAAGACGTTTCCTTGGGGAAGATTATCATTTGATCAAAATATGAGGGATATCGTTCGTGCAATGGATCACTTTGGTGGAGTTGTCAGCAAAGGTGGGTTCACGTTTCCAAGTTTCTGTACTTCTTTGGAGCTTCTACCATTTGAGGCAATTCCACAGTTGAAGAAGAAATTTCGTGAACTTCGTAGAGGACGACGCACAGAGAGCAGTTGTCCTCGGATGTGCAAGTCTCAGTATATACCATGTGCCATGACAGGATTTCCACTTTCGGACATAAATAAAGCTCTTGGAAAAACAAAGGTTATCATTAATTTAATCTAAACAGCTTTTAGGTTGCATAACATCTTGTGTTATTGAATTGTTTGAAATGGTATTTAAAATGGCAGAAAATTGAAAGTATCTTGCTCCCGTCAGTTGACGAAGAATATATGCTTGAGCGAATCTTCGAAGAAGAAGAAGAAGACCATGATGTCGGTGATGTTATTGTTGACGGTTGGACACAGCATCTCGTCACGAGTCGTAAGTCAATATGGTTTGAAGATTTGTACAATCAAGATGTGGCTGCTAGGAAAGAGGGGTTAAAAGTTGATTTTCTAGAAGAGCCAGCCCGAGAAGGGGTGCTGAATAAAGTCGAGGAGGACGATTATATTTCGCTTCGAACTTTGATTGAAGAAGGGTTGAAGAATTCCGTCGACAAGGGGATTAAGGTTGTGATTGACAAGGTTGATGAGATGGATAAAAGACTTAGAGAGGTGGAAGCTTTTGTGAAGGAAGCGAAAGAAAAGAGTGCATCAACAAGGGATGGAGAACCACCGTTGGTTGAGCAGATAACACTTTTTAATACTAGAGTATCTCCAAATATTAACAATATCAAGTAACCCTAGGTAATTCTAAGCGTAACTACAGGAATCAGAGGAGGTGGCTATCGCATCCACTGCAGATGGTGAAGCTATGCGGAAGATAAAAGCGTCGGATGATGTAATCCAAAACCTGTGCTGTTGAAAGGCCTTTCACGAGAGGAAATATATATGAAACGGCCTCTCATATATGTTATGAAAGGAGATAGTTTTTATGTTATATTATCTGGTAGCAGCACTATGGAAACAATAATCTAAAAGAGACCTTTATTAATTCAGATATTATTACGAGTATGAAATACATGATTTTCTGCAGTGGTTCAACCAGCTATAGTTGCTTTTCCATTGCCATTAACCGGCTGTTCCCTTGCTAACAATTATAGTTGCTTTTCCCTTGCCATTAACCGGCTGTTCCCTTGGTAACAATCTTTAAATGTTCGAGGATTATAGTTAGTTATTAATAATACTAAGGACTAAACTGTAATATGTAAATCTTGTAGAGAAAAGTTTAGTGATTATAGTTATCCCTTTATCTCAAATACAACTTTAAATACATTTGCTTCTTCTATCTCTTGTCAACTTAACTACCTAATGCAATCACGCCTCTCTCTCTCTATCTCTCCGAATCTTTAAAATTTGAAACAAAGCATAGATAATGGAACAATTCCATGTAACCACCCTGCCTGAAGAAATCCAAGCCTCTGTGGCCGAGCGTGTGGCCGCTAACTCCGTTGCAGATCTCTATCGACTGAGAGCAACCTTCAAGTCGATGAAGGAACTAACAGACCGGGCCGGAGTTTACGCAGCTTTAGATGTCTTTACCTTCCCTTCCCACTTACAGATGTCAAACGGAGTGATGCAAGCTTGCTACGCTAATGGAAACCCGAGTATACTTTTCTTAAAGGGTGTAAAGGTGTTCTACACGTTCGACCTGATGAAGGACTTATTTTGATTAAGAGAGCAGCAGATGCATGATTCGAGCGGGCTTTGTACACCTATGCTATGACACACAAGGTGTTTTGGAACAATGAGGAGCATTTATATGGTTTCACTAGGGAATATGTTGAAAGAATAGGCAAGAATGTTGGATCACTAGACTGGGGTTGCGGTAAGTCTCACACTGATGCGTTTCTGACGAAGAAGTATGAGTTCATGTCAAAGGTAATATCCTTGTTCTATAATTTCAAATGCACTCCATGGGTGGAGCGAGATTGGGATCTTTGGCACATTGAGAACAGTAAGGGTAAAAATTTGTGTGAACGATGCTTTTGGATCAAAGAGTTAGGTCTTTTTTACCATGATTTTAAGCCGATGATCACTAGGCCTTGGTGATTCCTCTTTTTGTTTGTTAAATACCTCCTTTTGTTTGTAATATAAACAACTTTCCTCCTTTTCTTTGTAATATAGACAACTTTCCTCCTTCAGTATCGTAACAAAGAACTTTTCTCTAGATTACAAGCTAAAAACAAAACTCTTTTCTCTTGATTACAAGCTAAAAATAGGTGATTAACGTTATTTGCCAGCGGTTCCCTTGCTGATACAAATTGTATCTTTGCCGTATCATTTTTCTTTGTTTTCAAGTCAGTCTCCATTTGGATGGAAGATGAGCTTGTACAAAAGTGTTTTGTTTTTACATATGTGACAATAAATAAGCTCATTTATTTATATCCCATTTTTATGTAAAGACTTAACCATTTTAAGTTCCATTTTTTTATGTCTCCAATCCATTAATATGAATATATCTACTTCCTTATCTCGTCAAATCAAATCATGAAATTTAACATATTTTTATAAATTAGACCATCTCCAATGGTGCTTCATTTTCTATTTTTTGATTCATTTTGAAGCAAATTAAAACCCCAATGGTACTTCAAAATTATAAATAAGTCTTTAACTTTTACTTGTTCTTATTTTTTTCTAACATAATTATACATGTTATTATTATCCAATTAATTTCAAATTTTTGACTATTCTTTTCATCTAATTAGATATTTATATTGAAAAACATGAGAATATTTATTTTAAGAACTTTGAACTCATTTAAAAATAATGAAAGATTAATAAGCTCACATTTTATTTCTAAACACTTTTATCAATAGAGACTAAGTTTATTTAATTTTGATGTTTAAAAAAATAATCATTAACTTGTAAAATAAGGTGTTGAATTTTATTAACCAAAACCATTGTAGTGGTTAAAAGATGAAGTGGAGGGTGTTGAATCTTGAAACCATTGTACATCGTAAAGATAAAGTAGTGATAGAATATACTTGGAATATTCCTTAGCATCTCCAACCCATAAAACTGTTCTCCAACCCTAAGTTATTTTTTAATATTATATGTGTTTGTTTATTTATTTATCATTTATTTAATTGTATCTTTTTAAATAAAGAATAGTGATTCAGTGGAGTGAATAGTGATTCCTTAAAGAAAGAATAATGAAACCAACCATCAAATTAAAAGAACATTAACTTAACTGTTCAACATAACTTAAATAAAGAGGAGTTTTGATAAAGAGAGATTCAAAATAATCATGACAGACAATTTAGTTTCCAGCACCACCATCACTCTAGCCTGATGAGTGTTCGTCCGATTCAAGTTCGAAGAAGAACATGCCTTTAAAGTTATAATCAAATAAGAAATAATATGCTTTCTTAATAGGAATATATGCTTAACATACCTTGCTCGTAGCTCGTGAACTTCAGGTACATCAGGGTTCCATAGTACCTGGTTGTATGCGTGCATACCTGTAAGAAAAACTAAACTTGGAGGTAAATTAATACATAGGGTTAATGCAGTCTTCAATTTAACTAAATGAAGAAGAACGAAATACTACCATCTGGAAATTGATTAATATGCCAAAATCGTAATAAGCAAATTTCAGGATCTCCAGATTGTTGACAATGAACACGATTTTTCTCAAATTGAACGGCAATGTCACCTACTGCTTGGCATTCGATTGTATGTTTCCTATGTATATAACATACATATTATGACAATACATAGTATAACGATAATATATTTATGTAGTATTATACAGTGACAATGAATATACCTATCGTCTTCTATTGTGAAACTCAGAAATGCAAGGTCGTTGATCTTTGATTCTTCATTGAAAAGAAATTGGATTAGTGTACAACTAACTACCATGCCGATAACATCTGAAATAAATTTTGTCATTAAACATACACAAGATTATAACTTTTTATTAATAAACTGAAACGTAAATTATATTGCTACAAACTATTATTACTTACCAACAGCAATTTGGAAGTCAAGCCTCCTATGGGTAATATCAACGAAACTGGAAGGATAGAAGTACAACAAAGATGATACAGAAGGAATGTGCTTCACTATGGTTGATATAGTGAATTTGAGTTTAAAGATGTTTTTGGTTGTCCTTGTTCAACCAACGTTTGTCTTTATCTTAAAATCTTTGACATAATACCAATTGTTGTCTCGGAAGTCATCAAAAAAGTATAAAACACATTCATGAGGAATTGTTGCTTGAATTTTCTTCCCCTGAAATAGACGTTGTACAACAATTCAAGAAAACATTCTGTACATGCTATCAAAATGTTCTATGAAAATAACAATATATGGCAGAGCGCTAGAAATTTAGTAACACATAACCTCAGCATCGACCAAAATCAACTTCAAGTTGTACAATCGAGCAGATGATACTTTGATTTTCCATCTTCGTAGTGGCTTAACTCGAATCAGTTGAGTGTTTTCTTGACCTGGGCTCAGCATCGACAAAGATTTATAAGTTGTTATGTTGGTTAACAATAATATTGTGAAGAGACACTTTTTACAGCTATGAAGATCAAATAGATAATAGAGACCCTAAATAATAATACTGTGCTAAAATAGTTGATTAACGTTATTGGCCTACTGTTCTCTTGCTGATAAGACTTGTTGCCTTGCCATTTCCTTTTCATTATTTAATTCACGACTCCAAAGCTAAAACATATGGGGGAGTAGATATGATTAATTTATGATAAGTAGGTTGCTTTGTTGGGGGAGTAGCTGTCCATATGGAATGATTACGTCTGCCTGAGGAGTGCAAACAAGCCATATAGTATTGTCGAAAAGACTCTTCGATAAGAAAATTCGAAGAAACCACAACTGTGACTTTATATATGAATCATCCACTTGCACGTGGTATAATGGTTTGGAACGGTTTAATATAACTAATTTCATACTTCGAAACCTTTTCTATCACGACTGTGGTTTTTAATCTGGCGGTTCCCTTGCTGAAACATCATTGCCTTGCCAACTCGTTTCCCTATGTTTTTCCCATCAACACATCGTTTCCATAAATTTTAGTTGCATCATAATATTGAACTTTATACATCTTTTGATGTTTTTCTCTCCAAAAGCTAGTACTTTGCTACTCAATCTGAACATGAGAGAATACTATAATGAATTTACATCGATAGCGCTTGGCAACTTTTGTAATCTTAGATTAAAATTAACTTAAACTTTAGCCATTATGATATTAATGTAATATTATGTGAGATGAAATTTTAAGTTGAAGTTGAAAAACAGATAATTTGAATTAATAACACCAGCTAACTGCATCTCTCTAAGGATGCGGAGTGAGTTGCAAAATTAAAGCGGAACACAAACTAAATTACTGTTTTTCCTGATAAAGCAGGTGTGATTCAATAACTTACATCAAAAGTTTTAAATACAAATCTAAGTTCGCAACTGATGACAAAGTCTAACGACGGGGCCGTTTGGAACTGGGAGGAATTTCATCCCTATATGGTGGAGAATGAGAAGATGGTTCATCTGGGCAAAGCTGGGATGGAGGTCTCTCAACCGATCTAGATGAACCTACAGAGAGGGAATCAAAATGGAGGCGGGCAGCGATTAAGGCATCCATCGATTCTACAGTGATAAAGTGGTTGTTAAAAGATGTAATAATAGTTGTTAACAAGAAAAAGTAAAACAAAACAAATATCAATTACGTGCTGGGACGAAAAGATGATCGTCAGTAGACGCTAATGAGGACAGCTGGATGATTTCAGGATGCAGCAGAAAAGCAGGATCATGGAGGTTACTGGCTAGATTTAACAGATCTACTGGGAACGCAGTGGACTCACATGGATCCTCCGGCGTGAAACTTACAAATGGAAAATCACTTGGACATCAAAGGTCATGGAATAGTCTTGACGTTGCACAATAAACTTGTACTACAATCTTAGAATTATAACGTGACTCCTTATAACATCCTAAAAACTCCTTTATTTACCAACACAAAAAGTAAAATAAAAAAGTTTATCCGGTCAAAGGAATAAAGATACATGAAGGCGACCAGGAGAGACGCAACCCGTTAGGTCTCGGGCCGACGTGAAGAATGAAACAATATTCGCCGGATGTTGGTGTATTATCGAGCCACTCCGGAAGTTCCACAGGGGGCCTACTAGAAGGACGTGGTGACAACTCGAAATGATGAGACCCTTCTCCAAGTTCTCGAGTACAGAAGGCAGTAGCGACCATGCTACCAGTTATTTCTACAGCGGACAGGTCTGAAAGGACCTGAAGGGCATGTATAAGTCCCCAAGAACAAAGAGTCATTTGGCTTGGAGCAATACGGAGCAAGCTGCACAACTCCACCATTATCCAGGAAAGGTTCTGATGGAACCCGATTCCGCGGACCTCACTGAAAATCACTGTGTATCCAACAAGCGGTGACGCCGGACAACTATCAGGACCCAAAGAGATGACGTTCGCAATGCGACCCACTGAGATAGCGGAGGATTGTACAGAAACGGTGTCCGAAGGTGTAGGATTGAGAGCATGTGATGAAGAATCCGATGAAGTGTCTGAAGAAGAGTCCGAAGAGGAGTAACAAACAAATAGATGGTCTCCAGAAGATGAAGAAGTTGTAGGCATTGTTAAAGATCGGATATTTTTTCAAAAGAGACGAACAACTGCTGAAAAAGACCCTTCGGAGACGGAAAGTTTATATAAAGATGTTGTTAAATCGATACACGTCCCTTAACCAGTTAAAAGATGCAGTTAAATCGATACACGATCCTACAGTTAAAGATGCAGTTAAAAGTTGTCAATACAAATCCTCCACTTGCACATGGTATAATGGTTTGGATCGGTTGACCATATAATTAATTTAATACTTAAACCGACCGAATTGAAGGTTTAGTATTATAAAAAGGATGTAATGTATAACTGTATTAGTAAAAGAAAGCTAGATAACGAAAATAAAGTAATTTCAAAGAACGGACAAAACATAGTTATATAAGAGAGTTATATTATGCATGCAAAAAAAAATAAGAGAGCTATATTATAAGATATATAGAAATCTATGTGTGAATATAAAAATGTTGATATTAAGGTTTAGGGTTTTAAATCCTCTGCTGATAACCGGCCGTTGTCTTGCCATGTATAAATGAGTAAACGTACAACAGTACTAACCACACCAATGTTATCACCCAATTCGAACCGGGGTCTATGTTCCGAACTCAATAGTAGTATTTAACAATTACTGTATCGATTAACAAATAAATTCAAAAGATTTTTGGAATCTATACTATATAGTTTAGAGTTCCAAATATATTTTTATAAAGACCTTCATAAGAAATTTCGCTTCGAAACCGACCACATTGAATAAGATATGAGGTTTGGTTGAATAAAAAGGAAGTAATGTATAATAAAGTTTTATACATTAACTGTATTAATAAAGTGTTAAAGTTATACGACCCAATAACTATATATTTTAGTACAACGATATAAGATAATTATAGTTTGGTAGAATAACAAGGATGTAATGTATAACTGTATTAATATAAAAAAAGCTAGATAACGAAAATAAAGTAATTTCAAAAACAGTTAAAACATAGTTATATTATAAGATATATAGAAATCTATGTGTGAATATAAAAATGCTGATATTAAGGTTTAGGATTTTAAATCCTCTGCCGATAACCGGCCGTTGCCTTGCCATATATAACTGAGTAAACGTACAACAGTACTAACCACCCCAATGTTATCACCCAATTCGAACCAGGGTCTATGTTCCGAACTCAATAGTTATATTTAACAATTACTGTATTGATTAACAAATAAATTCAAAAGATTTTTGGAATCTCTACTATATAGTTTAGAGTTCCAGATATATTTTTATAATCCCATGATATAAGCAGTTTCGCTTTTAAACCGACCACATTGAGAATGATATGAGGTTTGGTTGAATAAAAAGAAAGTAATGTATAGTAAAGTTTTATACATTAAATGTATTAATAAAGTTTTAAAGTTATATGACCCAATAACTATATATTTTAGTATAAAGCTACGATATTTTTTCGTTGATAATTTCTCGATTGACATGGAAGTTAAATGTGTTTTAATAATAAAATAGCTCACACAAAATCGACTGCACAAATATTCAAAACATGTCATGATTACACACCTTGAGAAAATACACAACTTGTTTAAATTCAGTGAATTCAAAACCAATAAGATTTCATAAAATATTGTATCATGCTCCATTTTAATCAAGCCTTGCATTGGTAACATCACAATAAATCGGGAAGCTAAATCATTGAAGCGTAACCATACAATGTACTTTAACAAGTTAAGGCTATAATATCAGCACTAGTTATTAGTTATAATTATAATATATATATATAAGATACGTAAATTATAATATATATATATATAAGAAATTTCTGTGCGAATATAAACAATGGGAATATTAGGGTTTAGGGTTTTAAACCATCTGCCGATAATCGGCGTCTGCCTTGCCATGTAAAACTTGGTAAACTTAGGTATAACAGTACTAACCAAAACATAAGAAGTCTCTCCACTAATAAAAATCAATAAAAAAAGGAAAGTGAAGAGAAAGAGTACAATGGTTTAGTTGTTTTTTAGATATTTTATAATTCAATTGTAATTATTTTGTTATTCTGAGAAATTATGACCATCTCTCACCAAGCATCCATATATCATAGGCTTAGCTGTAGAAATGAAGAATACCTAAAAGAATTTATTTGTCTCATAGTTGCGATCTTCCTGTCATAAGAATTTAAATTTTCCAAAAATAGATAATGATGCCAGTAAGCATTTCAAGTAAATAAATGGTCAATATATTTTTAATGCATTAAATATCTTAAAATTCTTTACCATTAACATATCATTCTATTAATTCTTATAAAAACCGCCATTATAAGTTTGTAGTGAATTTGTAATCCATTCATTCAGATAAGTGCATTTTCAAATACATAAGAATGGTAGAAACAGATGATATCGTTATTTCGAGGACAAAACTTTTATTGCATCAGTAAGAAACAATTATTTTAAGATCCCAAAGAAACAAAAATATGAAGCTATTGAAAGCTAATATGATCCTGAAGCAATGAGAAATCCATGTTAAGATACACAAAGGAGCAGTGAGTTATTTATACATCGCTAACCTGATAATCTGCTGCATAAGTTGATCCAAATCTCTAAAACTAATAGGAAAGAGAATGGAGGAACCATTTTCAAACAAATATGTAAGTAACATATTCAGTAAGCTCTTGTTTTAAAGTCTGAAGGCTGGACATATTCAAGAACCTCTTGCTCATGACACTTAACCATGCCCGACTTTTCCATAAGGGGCTATCGTAACTTCAATCAAGATCCATATAAACTCTAATGAGCAAAGGGGATTCGGATGGCAAGTCGTGAAGAAATATAAAGATAAGGTACACCTTCACAAATTTTTTTTTTGAATGAACTCCTTCACAACTGAAGTTGGTTACCACTTACCACTTCGGTATGTTAACTTTGCCGCTTCATTAACAATATATGTATCACAAACTCAATCAGAAACCAGCGGTTAGAATCAGATTCTTGTTTATAAGATGGGAACACTTAACTAATCAAAAACATGATATCTGTAATTTGCTTACTGAATTTCTTTGATTGCTCAATTTCCCTGCCAAAAACAAACACCCATATATATCAAATTCAGTTTACAATAGGAACATAAATATAACGCAGACAATAAGACACCATATCAGCTAAGATCAAATACCAAATCAAAAACTGGCCTCAATCCAGTCAGATACTTGACCCAGTCAAAATGTTTATATGAATGGCTCATCAAGAACAATAAGGTTAACTCAAAAACAGAAGCATGCCAGACATGTGAAGGTTTAAAGAATTCTTTTCACAAATGGTAGTTTTGAAGACCTCATCTTTTCGTGAATCTTGTTCCACCTG
This sequence comes from Brassica nigra, assembly GCA_016432835.1. Classification (NCBI taxonomy): domain Eukaryota; kingdom Viridiplantae; phylum Streptophyta; class Magnoliopsida; order Brassicales; family Brassicaceae; genus Brassica; species Brassica nigra. The sequence continues at coordinate 47,105,286 of CM028247.1, forward strand.
CAAAAACTCACCTGACATATCAATTAATAGGGAAAGCTTTTTATTAATGTGAAGTTGATACACAGAATAAGCGTTTATGCAACAAATGATAACCAAATAAAACAACAAAGAGGTTTCAGGTCATTTCAACAACAAACAAAACAACCAGGGGTTATGGAAAAAGAATTTTTAATACTTTTTCAGGGACTTTGGTGGTCTGTAAGAGATGGGTGTGGCTGTTTATCAAACATTTGTGAACTTTACATCCAGAGAAAAATTGCCTTATTTTTGAAATTCCGTAAGCCAGTAATAAAAATTAACTGAAGCTATTAACTTCATAAGATGCCCCTTCTCTTAGGAAGCGGTGGAACGTATTGAGTCACTCATGGAGGCCTGAATCAGTGTTGCCTGCGATCAACGAAAGGAATCATAACATTTAATTTTAGTTATGTTTCTAAAAGCTGCTTCTAAACGTAAGCAAAAACTGAATAAATCGCAAATCAAGTACCTTCACATCAACAAAAACCATGTCGACAAAATTGTAAAATATGGGTTACAACAGTCTGACGACACCGGCCTGCCTTGAACTCACCGAAAATAAGCTGTGGATTCAACATAGTTATAAGTTATAACTTGTGTGTTAGAGACATATTAAGCAAGGAAAAGCTGTAGGGAGAATATAATGGAAATAATACTTTGTGGATCTATAAATACTATAGGAGGCTGTGGGATAGAATCATAGAATTGAAGACGAAGTAGTGGGTAGCTACGATTAAGTACAATAACTAACAGGAGTAATGGTATCAATTGAAGACGTTGACAGGCGTTACAGGCAGGGCTTTGAAGAGACGGTGGTAGTTGTAGAAACCTAAGGACACATATAAGGAAAAGGCGGGCTTCAATCGTATATGGGCCTTAAGACAAAATACATGAGTCACAATTGGGCAAGATGGACACAGCTCAGTTTCTGCTTGAAAAACTAAACGAATGTTGATAATAACAATTTTCCATGTGGCAGTAAATGCCCCTATGTTGATGCTGATGTGGAGGCTTGTGTGAAGAGCACAATTATACTTTATATATATAAGATTAGTTACAACTCCCTATGTTCTCGCATTTTATATAAAAGCACAACATTATATAAGAAAATGGATATTTGTTTAAAACTATTATCATTTTTTTGTTTACCCGTTAAAAAGTTATATCATTTATTATAGCTTCAATATATAACTCCAACCAAGTAATAAAAAGCATTAATATGGACTAGGTGGTGACACAAAAATTTATCAGTATATTGAGTTAAAAATTAATTTTTAAAAAGTTTATATATTAATTAACGATGTCATAAACCTCTTTCAATAATTGTAAAGGGGCCAATAATAAGAGAAATATAGGGGATAGATGAAGATTACTCGTTTTAAAAGTAAAGCAAATGATAAGTTGCAGTGCATGTCATATATTATAAATTATTGAATTATAAAATGATTAAAATAGTGTATTAGTGTATTCAATAGTGATAATATTTGTTTTCTCAGAAACAGACATTTTTGGTTAGGGTTTGTTCTCGACAGTCGTAAACCAGATGTGGCCTTGCCAAACTCTCACGTTTTTATGTGACTTTTTTTTCTAGATTAGTTTTTTTTTTTTTGACAACGAAAGGCTATTCTATTACTCAAACTTGAGGTGGTCTGAGTAACCAAACCGGAATAGAATAACCAACAAAATAAAGTTCTCTATGAAAAGATCTAGCCGTCCGAGCTAGAGAGTCCGAAATCCGATTAGTTACAACTCCATATGTTCTCGCATTTTATATAAAAGCACAACATTATATAAGAAAATGGATATTTGCTTAAAACTATTATCATTTTTTTGTTTACCCGTTGAAAAATAGTATCATTTATTATAGCTTCAATATATAACTCTCAATTCTCAATTATAAGGTTTTATCTTCTCCTAAAGACCATAATTGATGACCAATAAGTAACTCGTGTTTGTCTGAGATATTTAAAAAGAAATGGCTCACTTATGAATATTGAAAATTGAAGGCATGAACAGTGATAAATATGTATTTCGTCTCGAACAAATACAACGTCTTTGAAAATACTAAAGGAAAGCGAGTTACGTTTAAAAACCAAAATTATCAGCGCCAAACTCTAGTTAGCATCCACTCAGGCTTCTTGCCACCATGTGCCCATATCCTATTCAACCTCCGCATTTCATTTTGAAATAGCGTTCTAGCCACCTTATTGAAAATTGTCCACTCCGTTAAAGAATGCCTTGGATCCCACGTGCACTTTTGCTTGAAAAAAAAAAGAAAATATTAGTGTGTTTTTTAAAATGTTCGGGAACGAAAAATAGTAGTGTTTTGCTTACGGCGAGTTTAAGAAACCATTGTTCCTCAAAATGTGTGGGAATTAATCGGTAAGTCGGCCACTCATGAACCCAGCCTTCTTGAGAATCTCCGGGATGACAAGCGAGAGGTCATGTAAAAATCTAAACCACGTAACGGTAGTTGTGTCAACACAGATACCAGGACCAGGGTTTAGAACTGGGAGGTTATCCCGACCCGTAGAGCTTAGTATGGTATCGACACTGCTTTGTAACCTCGACGATCAACCAGGGACAACCGACATAACGAAAAGAATATGCGGAGAGATTAGGTTATTTTAGAGGAAAAGAAAACTGCGACAGAGAGATATAGAGAAAGGTCTTTATATATAGAAATACTGAACAAAATAATGTAGGGATGGAAATAATGGTTCGAAGTGTTTCGTTAATCCTTATATTATTAATAAAAGCAACACCATAATATATTTTGTTAGATGTTTTAAATTGTTTTATAATATTCGTTTTAAATTGTTTTATAATAAGTGAAATTTACTTTTAAATCGTTATCTTAATGATGTCGACATTGGTACTCGATCACAATTAGATGTTTTCTAATCATTTTAATATCCCACTTTAAAATACGAAACCGTTCAAAAAGACCATATCAAAAGCCTCTATTAAATCTCAACTATCTTATTCTCCCTTTGATAAAGAAACTACAGAAGGTTTTGCGAATCTTAAAACTGAAATTCATGGAACGCAACAATACCCTAATTTTGGATCTCAGTGAATCAGCAAACGATGTCGAAGTCTGGGCAAAAATCCTACAAGTATGGGAAATGAAAACTTCTCCCGATGAGATAGAGCGCCATCTGATTATGTCTGATCCGAATGTAAGTTAAATTTCATCTTTAGTAATTCATTTTTTTAGTTATTTTTTAACTAATTTCCTTTTATGATAATAAATTATTAGGGTTGCAGAATCGAGATTACAGTCCCTAATAGTTTGATTAACAAGCACTATTTTGGCTATTTCGATAAAAATCAATGGAGGGTATTCAGACGATTTCAAGTTACACCTTGCGATTGTTTGATTAGGAATACACCACATCAATTCCAGATCATATTTGTAGATCGTACACATGTATTTTATGGGCATTCACTTACAGAAAACCCAATGTTTGTACCTGTTCCTTTCCAATAAGTTCTCCAAAGGTGTTTCGACAACACCTATCCAACTGGTACATCGTCTGATCTGGTTATTCTGCTGGTTGGTATAATTAATTAATATGTTATTTATTATTAACTTAATTTAATATCTTAAATAATTATTGACTTTTGTAGACCTGTTAGGATGGGTTACTTCATTTGGAACTTTAATTGAGTTTGAGGATGATCCTTATGAGGAGATGTTCGATGTACCTCTAACTCAAATTAATTTTAAGCTTATGAATGAAAGGTGATTACTATGCTTAGGTTAAGTTATCATAACTGTCAAAAAAATTAGAAGAAATTGTCTAAATTTTTACATTCATCTTATTTGTATTTTACCAACAATACTACATAGTGGGTGTGAGTTAGAATGTGAAGCGTTAAGAAAGCTTGCCCAAGAACTGGATATGAAAAGTTGGATGCTGAGTAAATACCAGAAAACCTTCTTAGCTTTGCGTTTCTGACGAGTACAATACCTTGAAAAAGTTTATATTATAAATCATTTAAATTTTTCTAACATCTTTTAACATAGTCACTAAAAGATTTAAATTGTTGTCAATTTACAGGAAGAGTTAGGATCACAGACGGAGGACCATGTTCTAAATTCGAATTCGATCCAACATGGATTTAATTGATAATATATGATTGATTACTCTATTTGCATGTGTTAAATACTTAAGTTTTTGGCTATGGTATTATTTTAGAAAATTCTTTATCATAGAGTAGTATAATAATTTAACATTTATCATTTTTGATGACATATTAATTAGCTTGAATTTATGATATTTTCCATATAGATTCTGATAGCATATTTTAGGTAATAAGGTATGTCACGGAACTTTGTAGATTAAAGAAACGTGTATGGTAAGTAACATAAAGTCCAAAAAATTGTAATCTCAATTTTGATTTATAAGTCGTAGTAATTTAAAATAACTAAAATAAAATAGTAGGTATTTAACATTTCTTTTTTACTAAAATACAGAACACTTGGACAATTGCTTAATATAGCTTCATATTCCACGTGTTTCTCTTTTATTAGTTCAGCTGTTTTAATTTTAAAGTGTAACAATAAAATTAAATTATACTAATATTTTATTAATGAGAGACATATTTTTAGAGCTTTACCTTTAACGATGCAATTATTATATATTTTTATATCAAAATTTTATATTAATTTGCATTATAGACATTGACAGTAACAAAGGTAGAATGATAAAGTTTAAGTAAATTTTTAATTATGATAAAATTTCACAAACAAATATATTAAGCATGCATTTAATATATTATGCAACACAATATTATAATATTATATAATAGAAATAAAGTTACATTACAAGAACGGTTACATATAAATAATAAAACAACACACACACAAATTTAAGAAATTATATATAAATAATATTATATTACAAAATTGGTGATGTGGACAGTTGTTGATGTTCTTTTTCTGTATGATTCTTGCTTATTCGGATCGAATAAAATCACGTATATTATTATCATCTATAGAGCTTAAACTCGTTAATAATATTTTATTTTCTTCCGTCATTTTTTTCAGAGCTAATTTTTTGGCTTCAGTTTGTATACGCAATTGAGCCATCCAGTAACCCTTTTCTCTAGTCGTTGCACTTTCTTTTAAGAAACCAAGGAGTAGCTCATATGATGAAAACAAGGTAGCCATAGATGAGTTATTACCTTCATCGAGTTTTCTTATGAGTTTTGCTTTAGGCGAACCAATAAGAGTTTGTGACGAATTTTGTTGGGTTTGTTTTTCCATATTTTTTGTTGAGTAAGGTATAGGCTGATTTGTGATTTTTTCTTTCGGCTGAACATATTATTTTATACACATTTATGAGTGGATAAGAATCCAAATCAACCTATTGTCAGCCGCTAGATTAGACAAAATCAATAGACCAGAGCTCTTGGCTTTCTTGTCTCTCTGATTGGCTGTTACATTTATCACGCGGATCACGATCTCGGCTATTAGATTCGACAAATCAACGGACCAGATATTTCGGTTTTCTTCCTTCATTCATTCCAAACCCTAAACTATACCCCATACCACAAACCTTTTTTTCATGAACTGTTAAATAAATAATTAGAAATTAACTTATGTAAATTTCCTTTAAATTTTTCTTGTTTATAATACTTTGTTGTGTATTTTTGTGATCATCGTAACTGGTAACAATCATCTCTATAATATTATTTGATAAGTCAGTTTCTTAAGTGTCGCACTCACGTTAATTCTCACAGTATTTGATTACGATGATACCCTTAATGAATTAAAATGTTATATTTAAACACTATTATTGATTTTTATTTAAACTACTTTTAATATTTTCTAAATAACATATATAATAAAAGGAAATATTATAAAGTTTATAAAGCAAATTTAAAATCGAAAATATATGTAAAAATAATATGATTTCATTAAAAAGTAAATTCACAAAATCGTAATATTCCATTTTAAAATATTTTTAAATAACATAAAATATACTAATATACTTTCTTTATATTTATATTTTCACAGATAATCTTGATATTAGAAAAAAAATATTATTTATTTTAAAACATAATTTTAAACAGTGCAACTATATATATTTTCACAGTAACAGAAATATTTTTAATATATTTATCTATTTTTTTAAATAATTACATAAAATAATTAGGTAACATAAACTGGTATATGTTTTATTGACTAAACTATTTTATAATTAGTATTATTAAAATGTTATTTGTATTTTCTTATATTTATTTGACCATAATATCTTTCAATTACAGCAAAAAAATATCTATAATTTTTTTTTACTTATATAATAAGATTTTTCAAATACAATCACAATTTTTATTGCTTACTTTTAAGAGATATTAAAACAAAAATAAATTTTAACAATAAACATCTTTTAATCAAATAACAAAATATTTTAAAATCAAACTATACACTTTAATGAGGTAGATATATTATATTTTCATTATTAAAATTATATGTTTTCTTAATATTATATTTTCTTTTAAATTTTATATTTTTATGTCTGTGGAGGTTAATATAACCATAACCAAAAGGCATAAAATCATTTAAAATTTATAAAAATATTTTAGTTATTGTAAATGTTAATATGTATTCATGAGCTTCCAAAAACGTATCAATTACTTATTAAGTGACTTTCTATAGATCATCGTTTTATTTTCTAATTTCTTTTTTTTAATCAACATTTAATTTGATATATATATATTATGAAAATACATACACATTTAAACGATAAATAAAATTAATTTGACTTGACTTAATTATAATAAAAATAATTATACCTCAGTTTGAATTTGAAAGAATATATGTAACTTAAGATACTCACAACACGAGTGACTCGACTAATCCAATTTATATCTAAAATCATAGATTTAACTATAATAAAAATATAATTTTATAATAATAATTATTATTTATTTTATAAATATAAATTATAAGATGGCTCAAAACACCTTAACAAATAAAAATAAAATATTAAGCAACTGTAATTTATTTTTTTGTAAAATTTATATATATGCATGAGATTGCAGGATATTATCGTTATATTAATTTACGTAATTTATAACCAAAAACTTTAGTTTATATTTTTATTTCATTCTAAGCACAATATATCTTAAGTTATAAATAATCTTCCTAAAATATATTTACATATCTAAGACAAAAAAACAACCTAATGTAAATAACAAAATTAATCAAAATTTTAATATATTTTGAATAAAAAATTTTATAATTGAATTTAGAGAAATAGATGCGACCTAATATATCCAAATGGTAAGTAAACCGATTGTAAAAACAACAAGACTGACTAGATATAACATATCTAAAATTATATGTCTAATTAAAATAATATAAATTATTAATATACATTATGAATAAAACTATAAATTAATTTAAAATTAAAAGTAAATAGCAATCAATTATTATAATATATATATTTTATAAATATTTATATCCGTGCATGAGTACGGGAAAATCACCTAGTAGGAACATTATGAATGGATACAAAAAGAATGAGTAGGAATAAAATTTTGGAAATGATGATTCGTTATCAAAATTAACAAGGAACTAATTTGCTCTTTAATTCTCTACAAAAAAGGGAAGGAGAATGAATGAAAAGGAAAAACTATTCCTCATGAATGGTAAATTTTTTAAGGAATGTTAAGGAATATAGTGTTCCTCTTCATTCCCTTGGTTGCCATTTTAAAGCAAGTTTATTAAATACAAGGACTATTATCGACCCATATAAGGACTATTATCGTAAAGGAATCTAAGTTTTAAGGTTTACATTATCCTCAAACCCTATATTTTGGGGTTTTGCCAAACACAGAAACATTTAAATATTTAGAACAATTTTCGGAAAATATATATGTCTAGCTTAACCAGTTGGTAACTGTTTTGGCTTCGATATTAACTATGTTGAGCAATGGAGGTGTTGAATCCATGATTCGATAGTTGAATGGTCACAAGGGAGGTGTTGAATATGGATGTTGAAATGAGGTGGATTAACTAGTGTTGAAAGTATTCAACATGTAGAAAAATGATTATGGTGGGGACACACACCACATGTTACTATGTACAATGGGGGTGTTGAATAAAAAATTCAACAGTTGGATCACTACAATGGAGGTGTTAAAAAATAAAATTTGATGATGCGGACTCAATTGTGTTGAAAAGATTCAATTGTGTTGAAAAGATTCAACATGTCGAATAAAAAAAGTGGGGTCCACTAACGACACATATCACTTTTCTAAGGATTTTTACATTCTCATATCATCTTTGTTATTTAAAAACCAATAATCTTATTACAAATTAAATAATTTATTTTTATTACGAAAATTTATCATTTTAAATTCTATACCAATAGAGATTAAGTTTATTTAATTTAGATATTTCAAAAAATAATCATTATTAGGTGAAAAAGAAACAAGTGATGTGGAATATTGAATATTAAAAAGTAGGGTGTTGAAACACAAAACCATTACTCATAGTTAGGAATAAAAGATTTCACTTTTGGAGGGGTTTTGTCATATTCGGGGGATTTAAATCTACTAAAAATTAATTTTGGAGGGATTTCTAAAATCTCTCTCTCTCTCTCTCTCTCTCTCTCTCTCTCTCAACAATGACGGATCCTTACTACAGCGAGATGTTCCTCTGATTGAAGATGCACCACTTTGGAGAACTAATTCAGAACTTCAAATAATTGTTGATGCTCAAGGAAGTATAATTTATTGGCCAAATGACAAACTCCTTTACATATGACTGCTCAAGGAATGTCGCATAAGAAATCTACTATTTTGTTGTTCTTTAAAAAACGTGAATGCTCTTTAGTAATTTAAAAAACACAAGCTTATGTCTCTGTTGATTTGTATTATTTGTACTATTTTGAATATTTGGTGTGTTGCTTGGTTATTATAATTTTAAGAAAAATATGCAATAATAATAACCAAAAATATAAATTATTAAATTCATAGATTATAAATAAACTAAATAAAAACATTTGCATTAATAATAATAAAAAGTAATGTTTGAAAAATTTAAATCGAAAACCCTAAATGGTTTAGAGCATACAATTTAGGGTATAGTGTTTAATCTTGACACAAATTTCATAATCAAATTTATTTAAAAATATATTTTTCAAAATAATAATAGCATGAAAATATTATCTTCAAATGTGTTTCATCATTCAAAACCTGAACTCTCAACCCATTATAGTTTGGGGTATAGAGTTTAGGGTATAGTATTCCAATCTTGACACATAATTCATAAAATTTATTAAAACTAAAATAAAGTTAAGTGTAAATTAAATTCTGTAACAATAATAACATGAAATCTAATCTTACAATATTTTTCAATTATTCAAAACCCAAACTCTAAAATCTATATCCTAAATGGCTTTGTATACATTTTTGTGTCAAGTGTTTCAATCATGACATATATTTTACTTTTGGAGGGGTTTTGTCATATTCTGGGGGATTTAAATCATGACATCTCTCTCTCTCTCTCTCTCTCTCTCTCTCTCTCTCTCTCTCTCTCTCTCTCTCTCTCTCTACAATGACGGATCCTTACTACAGCGAGATGAAGCAACACAAAAGGGAATGTGATTGGCTCTATGGAGTGGCGGACGCAAACCATGGCCTACAAAGCAAGTGTGCTTGTGGTCAATCTATCATTGTGGAAACAGGTTTCAGATTGTGAAGTTCTCAGAATATGGGAATGATAAACTTTAAAACAGGTGAACTTACGTTATTGGGTTCTCAGTGCATTATACATATATGTATCGTCGAAATAACCATCACACCTCTGCTCCCTCTGCCTACATGAGCCTTCCTCCTATGCGTACACAAGTCTTCCTTCTCCACCGTTGTACTTCTCTCGTTGTCGCTGGCTTCTTCTTCGTGAATCTTCTTCCTCTCTCTGGTTCTTCTATTTGCTTCTTTTTTTTTTCTCTGTTTCATTTTGTTCAAGGACCTACACAAAATAATTGTTAATAAATTTAAACAAATACATATAAGGATCTGATAAAGTAAAACTAAAAAAGAAGAAGAGAAGGATTTTAAAAGATTCATTTGTAAATCTGAAAGGAAGAGATTAAAAGAAAGAGAATAGAAAGAAGAGAAAAAAAAATATGGGTAGTTGGATGTATTGAGGGAAACGATGAGTATAGATATTAGGAGAAATTATTATGTTCTTTTCATGCAATCGACATGGCTGAATTAGACTAGAGAGCAGCAGAGCGTGGATCCCGGGCGTTAAAACTTTTCTTTGCATAAAAATGTTAAAAACAGGTCTAAATTTTTTTTAAAAATCATGGCTAGGAGCCTAATTTTTCAAAATTACCTCCACTATATACTAAATCACAAGTCACCTAGCCAATCAATTATGCCACATCATTTGTGTTTTACAAAATAAAAAAAAAAATCAATTAAAACAAATAATGATCAAAAAACATAACGGTTTCTTGACACAACTAACCACACATGATCCTTCTTTGCCCACGATCTTTTATTTCTCATGTTCCTATATCTCTAAAATTTGACAGACAAACCACAAAAAAAGAACTATCAATCGTTTGATAATAGCATAGAAAAGGGTTATATTCTTTCTTCTCCAATCTTGATACCATCACTCAAAACTTTGACCGTATAGAATGTCTTGAGCCAATGTCGAGTTTTTATTTTCTGTGTAAACGGATCTCAACAACCAAAATTCTCCAGTTTGGCTATCTTACTTCTCTGTACAGTTTCGTTGTGTTAGACGAAGCACCCGATTGCTGCATCGTAACCTGTTTAGGGCTAAGAAAGAAGGTTTGAGAAAGAGTCGATTGGTAGATCAAAGTTGTTGGATATTAGACCAGTGCAAAGAAACTCAGCATAGGAAAAAGGAGAAAGAAAAGGGGAGGAAGAAAGAAACCAAACGCAAACGTGGTACAATGATGAACAGATTTTGATAAAAGGTAAAGCAATTATATTAATTCACCACTCTAAGGATCTGGTTTGTTTTAAATTCTACGGTCAATACTTTGATACTCAGTGAGATATTTTGGTTTATGTAATTCTGTAGGGTGTAGGAACTTCTAGTGTTGGAAAGAGTGCAAAATTTCTACCATGGAAAAGGTGATTAAATTCTAAGACAAAATTAAATGGACATACGTTTGATGTTTTAGTAATGTAGTATATGAGTTTCTCATTTATGCCATACATATTTTAAAGGTATAATTGATGTTAGGAGTTTTCAAGGCTCCTAAGACAAATGTTGTAGTATGAGTGAATGTCGAATCAGTTCTGAGGGATTCAAAGCACCAAGAATGCAAGTACCTCTTTAATCTAAGTGCAACCGATAATTTGGATGGTTTTAAACTACTACTAATGATAGAATGCAATAACAGAACAATAAAGCAATAAATGAAGGAGCTTTCTTTGTTATGATAAAAGAGAACTCATGAGTATAGGAATTAGACTTTGGGTGATCAAGTTTCGAACTAAAGATGGCAAATGATCAATCAAACTATCAACCTTAAGCTTAGACACAAACTTAAACAAACTCTATGTCTAGATGAATGTTCATTTGCTAACACATTTCAAACATCAAATGTCTTTGGTTGAATAATATGAAAGCAATCATTACTACCAAGTCTATTGGTTATCTTAACACCTTTAACAACAAATGTCTTTGGTAAAGTATGTTAAAAGCTTAGGAGAGTTATCTCATTGAACACCTTGTGGGTGGGAAATGCCTAAAGATCAACTTTTGAGTGGTCAACTCAGAAGATGCATTATGAATACTCTACTAGAAAGGAATAAGAATGATCTACATTAAAACATCCTAGATGTAGCCTAATCACCCTTAATCTCCCTAACCCATTAATTCAAGGGAGGATTACTCACTAATCTCCATGATTCCTCTTAAACTCATATTGGATTTCAGATTAATCATGTAGAGAGATACATAAAATAGATTAAAAATCAATAGAACAACAAGAACAAATGATCAAGTGATTTCAAGAGATGAACTTTCCAAGAGGTTTTTGGTGGTTTTTCTTAAAACAAAAGATAATCTGGCTCTAATGGCCTACAAAGAGTACTTAAACTTAGGTTTTTAGAGTCTAAAACGTAGAGGGGAAAAATGATAAATCGTCACTCCAAGAGCAGCCAGCGGCCTGGAATGCGCGCCACAAGGCCGCTGGGGACGCCAGGCCGCTGGAACACTTAGACTGTGGAGAGCTTCTTGTTGAGGCGCGGCTTCGTAGACCGCGGGATCAGGCCGAGTGAGTTTCCGCAAATTTGATCGTCTTTATCCCCCGGTCTCCTTAGGCCGCGCCACTAGGCCGCGCCAACACTTGGGCAATTTCAACTTCATGTCGCGCCTGGTTCGACTTGCAGCGGTCTTGGTGGATGGCTCTCAGGCCGCTGGGGACGTCTGTCCGCTGCAACACTTAGTCCTGGGGAGCTTTCTCGAACATGAATCATCCTTTTGCTCCAAAATCATCTCTAATGTCTCCAAAGTCACCAACTAGCATCTCCAATACCTGATAAGGACAAATGCAATGCAAATGCAAACTTATATGTATTCTATATGGAATCTAAAGATCAAAAAGAAGCTAAAACAAATATTAAAATCATGCAAATACACAAGATATCAATAATAGCACACACTAAGTAGTACTGGTACTGATATTATCTCTTGATTTTCTTTTATACAATAGTGTCTCTTTGTTACATGTTTTTACTGTCTAATCGGATATGTAAAGTTGTTTTTGTTTGCAGTTCAATACTGAATGTAATAGGACAAACAAACCATAGAGTGCATATTAAGATTTATGAGAGAAAACGAACACTTGAAGAAGAAAAGATAAAGAATTGAAAAAGTTCAAACTAATATTTGTATTCAGCTAGCTAACTAAGATCAATGCAATTTTTTTTTTTTTTAAACTGACTTTATTTTCTCTTATTTTTATATGTCTCTGGTTAATCAAAGATAAATGTGTGTTATCGGTTTATTTATGTATATTCATCTCCCTTTGATAAATGAAAGATATGTTTATGCATGTAGTTTTGGATATAAATAACGGAAATTTGGTCTTTTGTAATAAGAATCTTCTTCCCATGCATAACATGGAGTCAATACTAGTATATATGTAAAAAGGTAAAATTAAAAACCATTATTGTAACATCCCCAAGCCCGGCCCATAAACTTTTCTTAAAAAGAAGGCCTTGTCTGCAGCCCATTAGGGTAAATGACCTAGGGTTCCCTCCTTCTCCTATAAATAAAGCTGCCTCCTCCATCTTTTCTCTCATTTCTGAAACTAGAGCGAAGCTCTGCAGAGATTTAGAGAGACCAGAAAACCCTAGCCGTCAAGCTTTTCTCTTTCTTTCTTCCTCTTACGCCTCTCTCTTCTCTTTCTCTCTTTGCTCGCCGGCGATCGGAACTGGTGGTGTTGGTTGTTGTGAGCAGACCAGATCAGCATTTTTAGAATTCTTGAGATCCAAACCTCACACTTTTCAGATCTATCCGGTAAGCCTTTGATCTACATCTCCTTCTTCTCTACCTCATCTGTTTGTCACTGGGTGTGACAGATTCGATCTCTAATCTCTTTTCCGTCTTTTGTCGAGTGCGAGAGTGAAGATATATGTCGTGTGGATGCGTTCTTCTTCTGGATCTGGATCTGCGACATCGAGTAAGGCCAAGGTGAGGACTTGGTTGTGAACTTGTCTCATGTTGAGTAATCCGTCAGGACATAGTCCTTTGTTAATCGGATCTAGACCTTGTGTGTCTGTGGTGATGAGTTGTGTGCTAGATCTAGGTTGATTGAGATGTGTGATATGTGTTGATGTGATGAAGCACCTAGACATGCTAGGGTGATAATGAAATACTGAGTAAGTGATGAGAATGAGAAATGAGTATGAGAAATGAGATCGAGTATGAGAAAGTGAATGAGAAAGAGTAGGTGAAAGAGGATGTGTCCTTGAATGTGATTGATGTCCTGTTTGGACCATCGAGAACGGGTGGGCGTCTAGGGTCTAGGATGTGTCAGCCCACGGGACAGTAGCCTAACATGAAGTACCCGTGGGCGAGATGAGATGAGCCTACCACGAGATGCGGGATAGAAATATGTGTAAGGGCGCCATAAGATCGAGTCAATGTCGAGTCGTGGCATAAATATGGCGTTGTACGACCGAGGGGCGGACAGAGCCGGGTGGGCCAACGTGCTGCCACTCGGATAGCCATTTAGGAAGCTGGAGAGGGGGGACGGATTTACCGGTGGAGGGTGCCTCCTTCCAGGTTAGGCCGGCACGAGGTGGGACGTCCGTAAACGGCCATAGGTCCTTACGTCAAGGATGCTTGGTGTCGAGTCTTTGATGTGTTGCATAATAGTTCTTATTAGCTTATGACTGTGTTGACTGCTTGCTTTTCCTGAGCTGAGTACGTGGGTTCCTGGAGCCTGCCCTCACTGAGTTACCCATACTCACCCTTCTCTCTTTTCAGGTATGGACGCGAGGGAGCAGGAGTAGGAGTCCGTATGGTGCAAGTGTTTTTCTTTGGTTTTATTTATATTTCAGAAACCTTATCGCTCCTTTTCAGATTTTCATTTGGTTGATACTCAAATTTGGTTTTATGTAAGACTATTTAAGTTTTAATAAAGGCTTTTGAAACAAATTGTGTTTGCCTGCGGTTTAGAGAACGATCCTCGGATAGGGATGTTACAATTATGCCCAACGCCCTTAGGTTTTTTGAGCCAGCCCTGACATTCGATAGTGAATCATTTTGGCTTGTACACTTTTTACACCAAAAAGGACAAAATAACCCTAGTCCCTCAATTCTCTTCTTTGTTGTCTAACCCCTTCTCTCTTCTTTCATGGCTAAATTACTCTTCCATCTCTCCTCGCTTCTTCCTCGCTCTTCGTCAATGATCGTAAAGTCACTCTCTAAACTTTTTGATTTTTGACAAGAACATAACGAAAGCCACCTAGGTTCAAGGTGAATCTGTTTGTGCTCTTAACGATGGCTCTTGCCAAACCACTTCATTTCCATCTACCCTGGTGCCGTCCGTCCCCATCAATCTCGGATCTTCTGGTCTCATTGCTTAACAACTTTTGAAATAAACTATGTTCTTATTTGTCCTTCTAATCAGAATCTTATAGTTAATTTATTGGCTTTGTGTGATAGATTGTTTTATGTGAATGATGATATGTTCTGCAACTTCCAGGGACATATATAAAACATCCATTTCTTAAGCAACAATATGAGCTAACAAAAACAGCAACATAGGTCACAGTTGTGATCGAAGCCTATAGAACCCTCAGGTACCGTGGTCCTGTCGACTGCACCACAAAGAATGTCTTCCTTTCTGGGATTAGTTTCATTTTTGCATCTTTGTTATTTGTTCTGACATATTGTAGTACTGAGGTCATGTTTTGCAGGATGCAGATGGAAGCGTTCCTCTATTTTGGGGAACATATGGTGTATACTTGTATATTGCAGGGTGTTTCTTTACTTAATATGGAGGCTTGAAAAGCTATGAGTATCCATTGAACAAGCTAAAGCATGTACTGAGGGTGGACTGTTCAGATCAGGTGTGCAGTGTGACTTTCACGGTGGATTCCAAGGCTAAGAAAGAAGGCACAATGCCTAGAGCTGGCAGCGTCCAAAATGGTCTAAGAAAAATTAGAGAGACGACATGTGATTTTGACTGAGTTTTTTTTTACCTTGTTGGACTTTGTGGCTGTGTTCCACATATTAAAGGATTATCTCATCAGTCTTTCTCATACGTGTCATTCTGAGTAGTAAGAACTCTATTGTCATTCTGTTGCAGACGTATTTGGTGACATGAATCTACGAATAAAAGACATAAACTTCTGATTAACTGCATACGAGTAATAGAAATTTATATGTGAAATCATGTGGGTAAATATAGTAGAGCTTATCAAGTAAAAAACATTGACATAGTATGTAGTAAGACTTAGAGTTCACTCCTTTATCCTTTTAATAAGGCACAATGTCTTGCTTGAGGCTAACTATTTGGGATTTTTACCGAGAAAGACTCCTTGTTTGACTTGTTGATCTGTTCAACAGATTTGTGATTTGGTCGTTTTACTCTAAAAAGTAAAAACGCATTTTACTGCTTTGCAGCTCTATTTGGTAATAATAAACTATTGATAAAAAGAGATAAAAATGTATGATTCAGTGCATGTAAATAGGCATAGATTAGAACCATGTTGTATCGATAGATAGAAAAGATGGTTAGATCGATGAAGAAGAAAGAGAAATAGAGAATGAAAGAGAGAAATATCGTGCGAGAAAAGATATTGTGCCAGATTTACTATAGATTTACAGTAGACGTAGGCTAGAACGATGACTAATAAGTGGGATATATATTTTTCCTCAAGCAGATCCAAAGGATATAGTTAAAACAGGTTATGAAACATAATAAGCTAAGCTAGGACATAGATTAAACTTTAGAAACGTATTCGAGGTAGATGTATACCACCGTTATCTGGCTATAATGAAACAGAACAAAGATTAGCAAGAATATATAAATAAAAAAAATTTGTTTGTGTTTTATATCCAAGTTAGATTATTGTAATGTACTTTGTATTCGAATTCTAAACTAATTAGACTGCCAGAATGAGTATTCTAAGTTTAGGTAGGACATAAAAATTAAAAATAGAGAGCAAATAAAAATAAAAAAGAGAGCAAATACACATATAAGTATATAACAAAAACTTAAGTTTGCTTTACTAAGATTTTAAAAATTCTTAAGTAATTAACGATGGAATCTATAAATTTTGTAATGCCTCTAGAATTTTTCTACCAATAAACCCCTAACTTAAATAAAAGAATTTTGGTGTACATAGAGAGCAAATACAGATATAAGTATATAACAAAATGTAGTTTTTAATAGGGGTGGGACGGATCGGGTATCCGAGGAATTTCGAGGTATCCGGATCCGGATCCTTATCCGGCGGATCCATGATTTTACTATCCTTATGCGGATCTGGGGTTCTCGGATATCCGGGTGTCGGATATCTTTCTAAAAATTGTAATATCCGGCGGATATCCGGATCCGGATTTGGAACCTTAAAATAAATAAAATAATAATATTAAAATATATAAAATATTAACAATAATTAAAAATAAAATGTATACAATATTTTTAATTAATCTTTATATATGCTATTACAAATTTTATATAAAAGCTATATATACTATTATAAAATGAAAATATAATAAATAAAACTAGTTTTATATATAGATATTACTATTTTAAAATAATTATTAATAAAAATTACGGATCCGGATATTCGGACTAAAAAATTTAGATATCCAGATCCGGATCGGGTTTTGACGGATCCAATATTTTGCTATCCGGATCCGGATTCGTCCCCTCCAGATATCCGAATTTTCGGAGAGGATCCGGATCAGATCTCGGATCGAATCCGAATCTCGGATCGAATCCGGATCTCGGATAATATTCCAGACCTAGTTTTTAAGAAGAAAACTAGATACTGACCCGCCTTAAGTGGGCGGATATTTTTTTTGCTTTGTATTTTTTTTGTTAATATATAAAGGGTGGGTCAGTATCTAGTGGAATACTGACAGGTGTATTTTCTGTTGCTATATGTTTATTCAAACACGGATCCTCTGAGAGGATCCGTGAGTCTTGGATTCGAACCGAGACTCACAGGTCCAAAGAAAAAAGACCCAGTAGGTACTTTAGGATGGACCCAGACCCGAACCTGTATTTTTAGATTGGTTCCGGGTCGGGTCTTGGTGTCCGGATAAAATACCCAGACCTATTCTAGATCTTGATCCATGCTTGAAATGCAGATATAGTGTGGTTTGTAATTTTTTGTTTTTTTGGGTATATACAGTTTGTTTGAATTTGATTACTATTTTATTATTAATTTTCCCATCATAAATTTTTGAATACAAATTGAAGATTTATTTTAAAATATAAATATACTAAATTTTTAGTTTGTCAAAAATATATTGCAATACAAACTATAAATTATATAAATATATATATACATATATATACAATTACGCTAAACTATAACACATACCATAAAACCCATAATTTATATAAGAATTGTTAATATCATGTTTTAGTAAAATAGTCTACACGCCCAACTATGCAATCCCAACGGACATAAGTTACTTTATATATATATATATATATATATATATATATATAAGAATTATAGAAATGAAAATCCTCCACTTACATTTTATTTTCTGTAAGTTACTTTATGGAATGAATGATTTTGTAATTTACATCTTAGCTAAATATTAGGACGTGTGGGTCGGAGAATTAAGGGAAGAGGAGAATTAATAGAATAGACTATTATCTGATCCGTCCTTCAAAAGGGCGGGTATATTTTTGTTTTATTTTTTTTTGAAAAATTTAATTTTTATATTTTTATATTTTTTGTAATCATATTTATGTTTAATATTAATTTAATTTAATATAATTTTTGGTAACTATATTAAATATGTCAAGTTGAATAACTATACACTTGTACGATATACATTTCAGAATTTTTTTAAACTTTATTCCTAAAATTGCAGTATATTATATTTTCTTAGTAGTTACATAACATAAATAGTCAAGAATATTCATACCAAAAAAATCGGCTCGGAATCGACCCGAAAATCAAAATGTCTACTCTTTTAGAGCTGACCTATATATCCGAACAATTTTTAAAGTGTCATATCTGAAAACCAATAATAAACCCAACCTGCACCAAAAAATGAATCTTTTTGATTATCTTCTTCACACCCTACAAAAAATTTGCAGAGCCGTCGCTTGATATCATCTTCTAATGTCTATATTTGTCCAATCCATAGTCCGGCTTAGTCTTCATCACCTAAAACATCTTCACCAACACATGATTCCTTGTTTGATCGGCGATTCTTGTTATGGTCTGTTTTCCACGGGCAAAAAACTCGGATTGCTGCATACCAGTCCCAATCACCGTCAATTCGCCACAAAACATTACCGCATACTCAACATTGTTCTAATTCTTGCCGAGATGAAACTTAGACTCATCAGTTTACATAACTGCTTTTTTCTCTTGGGTTTCTGCAACTGGGTTTAATGTTGACAAAGTGAGTGTTTATCAAAAGTTAATAAAAATAATCAGTTATTTTTGCAGGAAAAAACATAACTGCTTTTTTATAAATAAAGAGAACCTCTTTAATAAACAAAAACAAAGAGAACGTGATTAGTCATTTAATATAATTAGATGCAGTTACAAATAAAAGATGATGTAAGCAGTTATAATTATATGCATATAAGTAGTTATATATTTCTTCCCTGTTTTTTTAAGTTGGATCCAACTAATATCAATGGGCGGAGAATTAATAGAATAGATGAAAAGAAAGAGTCAAAAGTATTATAAGTTTCTCTCTCTTCTTCTGTTTCCTCTAACCTCTCTCTACCGTTTTCAACAAAAGAATTAGTTTTCCGGTGGCCGGTGGTGTTGCTGCCAGTCACCAACCTCCTGTTTTGTTTTATTTGTAAATATTTTCGCTTGGCGAGTTTCTTCTTCTGCTTGTCGGATTAACACTTTGCATGCCGACTTTTGTTGTGTGTTTCTCGGTTCGGGGCAGAGCTGTGTTTCATGTTTCTTTCTTATCTCTGCTTTTCCGGATCGATTAATAAAAATCGAGTCTATGTCTGACTTTCCGCTCTGTATGCCATTTATTCCGTTTAGATACTGAGTCAAGATCCAGTTTTACCGGTCACTCATATCTCTTACTAAGAGAATCAACTTCGTTCTTTATTGCAGCCGTCTATGGCATATTACAGAGCATCTCAGAAGCGAGAAGGAGAGTTTTAAAGGTGGCCTTGAATCAAGTATGAAGAGATTTAGAAGCGCTGGTGTTTTCAAACGGTCTGACAAAAGGTCTTGTTTCATCGAGATTTAAGCTTCCTCCGGTTTAACTACGGTGAATCTGGTTTTCTTTGCTCATGTATCAGCGGTTAAAATGGAAGGTGTTCCCAAGATTGAAGCAACTTTACTACCTTTTGGTAGAACCTTGCGGCGAGATAGAGATTGAGAGGCATTTCGAGGAGCTGGCGGTGGCGGTGTTTGGTGGTGCGGCCAAGATTGCTGCTCTACACATATGGAACACATGTCGAGAGACGTGGCTTCGGATTGATCATTCGTCAATGCGTAACAAAGCTTTTGGAAATTCTTCTTTTTTTGGGCTTTTATGTTTAATGGATTTTTCTTCTGCAGATAATTTACCTGATACCAAATGTATAATGCCTAATAGTAATAAGTCATATCAATGAAACTTCAGTTTCAGTTGACAAAAAAAAAAGAAGAAAATAAAAAGTATATTTAAAAATTTTAAATCATAAATGGGATATTTATCAAATTATTCCTAACAATCTGGTTGAAAAAAAACTTATCAGCCTTGTGTCGACGCGTGTGGTCCTCCGTCCTCAGGCCATTCATTTTATCAGAACTGTGTAATCTTCCTGCTGAAGGAAAAAAATCTGGAAAATATAACGCTGTCTTCCTTTCTCCCACAGTGGAGGAGACGAAACTATCCATGAGAATCGATTAGTTTGCTCTCTACTTCAAATCCTTTCTCTTTTGTTCAAGTTCATTACAATGAATTGCCCAGCCATGAATGCATCTGCCTCGTCTTCCTGTTCCTCCTACTCAACGTTTCGTCCTCGTCCGTAAGTTCCTCCCTTGAACTAGGATTTAATTCTTCTTCTTCTTCTTCTTCTCTCTTCAGTAATCGACAATGTTAAGATCGTTAGGTGAAATATATTGCTTTACCCTGCAACTGATTAGTATTCACGTATCGGTTGAATAGGCTATCTTGTGACCTGATGTTTGGTTTGATGCAGACTTTTGCCACAGATGAGTCAGGATTCACAGAGATCTGTGCAGTACTCAAGATTACCTAGTGAGGTATTTGCTACTTCCGATGGGTATCATCATCATAGGGGATGGGGTGAGAAACCGCCACTCCGGCTGGTTGGGAAACATTCATTGCCTTTGAGAGCGCTGGTGACCTCAAACATTTCATCTTCAGCTGTAATCAGTGATGAGAAAGTAGGAGTGCTATTATTGAACCTTGGTGGCCCCGAGACTTTGGATGATGTGCAACCCTTCTTGTTTAATCTCTTTGCAGATCCGGTATATCTTATGCTGAACTCTGATCTATATTGTTTTAGTAATGCCAATACCTGATCCCTGTTCAATCGGCAGGACATTATAAGATTGCCGCCGTTGTTCCAGTTTCTTCAGAAGCCATTGGCACAGTTCATATCCGTAGCAAGGGCACCCAAAAGCAAGGAAGGATACGCATCAATTGGTGGTGGTTCTCCTCTTCGCCACATAACTGATGCACAGGTTGGTAGTCCTTGATTCTTCTCATTTGCCAATATGATCTTAGTTACTCTGCTCTTCTTCACATCCTCTTTTCAGCTAAGTGTTATTTATAACTTCATCATATTTTCAGAAGACTTTTTTTCTCTCTCTCTCTCTCTCTGTTTCGGGAAGTTGTCTCTATTGACTGCAGTCGGTCCATTGATGTTTCTATCCAACAAAAATTGGCTATTTAGTCTTACAAAGTTTTCGATTTTCCTTTACATTTGTAACTCTCTTACCTTGTGGTGGGAGATCTGAACTTAAGAGTAGAAGGTTATCGAGATTATGCGAAATGTATAGTGATCCTGCGCATATATAATTTCTTTTATGATTCTATCTTTGTTCTTGGTTCCTTTACGTATTTAACTTGCTCCTTATATCTATCATTGTTTTATGTACCTTCTCATGTTGTACCTTCATCACTTCTCATGTTGTACCTTCATCAGGCTGAAGAATTAAGTAAATGCCTTTTGGAAAAAAACGTCCCAGCAAAGGTATACGTTGGCATGCGTTATTGGCATCCATTCACTGAGGAAGCCATTGAACAGGTATCTTGTATATGGTCCTACGTATCCTGATTTAGGGCTTGATCCTTTCAAACACAATTTGTTTTCTTTGCGTTTGTATTTTTCCTTTTTATCAAACATCATTTGGACTATGTTGAAAACAATGTTGTCTTCTCTTCTGAATATGAACACAATAGTTTAATATATAAACCTAAAACGAACTAATCGAAGCCCTTGCTAGTCTTCCCTGGGTGTATTTGTCTATTCCTTTAACAATCTTTCTTGAACCTGAGTTTGCGACATGTGATTCTTACTCATTTTTTTTTCTATCTCTTCTTGCAGATAAAAAGAGATGGAATTACAAAACTTGTTGTCCTTCCACTCTATCCCCAATTTTCGATATCGACTAGTGGTTCAAGCCTAAGACTCTTGGAGAGAATATTCCGGTGAGACCTACTCATCTTACATGGTTTTGCATGCCATGACCATATCTTACTTCTGATTATTTACCTTTTTTTTGCTTTACTCCCTATATACATAGAGAGGACGAGTATCTTGTGAACATGCAGCATACTGTTATACCATCATGGTATCAGCGGGAGGGATATATAAAGGCAATGGCAAACTTAATCCAAAACGAGTTGGGAAAATTTGATTCCCCTAGTCAGGTCGAAAATCTTTTTTACTTCTAGTCATTTAATTTTTTATTTTTCATTTCGCTATGCTATTTTCACAATCCGTTGCAAAAGTTTTTCCTGAGTTCTTATTGTGTTTATCTCTTTTCGTAGATCTGTGTCCGTTCCCTATTTGTTCAATTTTTCTCTAGTGGAAGAAATAATTTCAAATCTTGCGTAGCTTTCGGGTTGCTGCAATTTATTCAACTATCCTAAGACGTCCTTCTAACCAAAATATTTATTACAGGTTGTAATATTTTTTAGTGCACATGGCGTGCCTCTTGCATATGTCGAAGAAGCTGGTGATCCGTACAAGGCAGAGATGGAAGAATGCGTCGATCTGATAATGGAAGAATTAGACAAGCGAAATATAGCCAACGCTTACACGCTAGCTTATCAGGTCTTTTTTTCATTTATTGTTTATTTTATCAATATCAACTATTTTTGTGATCTGGGAGTAATACAATATTTTTTGGTAAGCTATCTTGTAAAAATATCTTATTAATACTGTCACTGGTTTTTGTTCTATATTTACAGTGTGAATTATTTGTTGCATTTTGAAAGTATAGATTCTATAGCTGTTTGTCAAATTTCACTCGATATGTTGTCTTATTATTTTGCATAACATTCCAACAGAGCAGAGTTGGACCTGTGGAATGGCTGAAACCATACACGGAGGAAGCCATTACTGAACTTGGTAAAAAAGGTGTCGAAAATCTTCTGGCTGTACCCATAAGGTAAATGGGTATTTATTGTACAAATCCTGTCACTTTATTTTTTCGTTTCTTTTGGTTAATTGAAACTTCAGTTTGTTCTTAATTTAACAGCTTTGTGAGCGAGCACATTGAAACTCTGGAAGAGATAGATGTTGAGTATAAAGAGTTGGCTTTGAATTCTGGTATCAAGAATTGGGGCCGAGTGCCTGCGCTAGGAACAGAGCCTATGTTTATATCTGACTTGGCAGATGCTGTTGTGGAAAGTCTTCCATATGTTGGAGCTATGGCAGTCTCAAACCTTGAAGCTCGACAGGTAAGAATCTTCGTCTTTTATGTACTCGAGCTCAAGAAAAGAAGCTGTTATCTACAATTCATTTGGTTCATGGGTCCCCAAACTCCTTAGCAGAAAGTTTTTTCTTTTGGTGGAAAAAACTAAAACATGTCATCCTAGAAAGTAGAAAATTTGTCTTTACCATATCAAATAAATGTTTTATATAAGTAAAAATGTGGACGTTCTGGAAATACGAACTTAATTTTTAAATGTATACGTCAAGGCATAATGAAAATATTTTCACCTGAAAAAACGATAAAGTTACGCTGACGGAAATCATTATGCTTTAATATATATAGCCGACCCATTGAAGTGTATGGTGTGATTTATTGTTGTTTTCTTGTGCAGTCATTAGTTCCGCTCGGGAGTGTTGAAGAACTATTGGCGACCTATGATTCACAGAGGAGGGAATTGCCAGCTCCAGTGACGATGTGGGAATGGGGATGGACCAGAAGTGCAGAAACATGGAACGGAAGAGCAGCAATGTTGGCAGTGCTCGCACTCTTGGTACTAGAAGTAACCACCGGAAAAGGGTTTCTGCATCAGTGGGGCATTCTGCCTTCATCATAATAAAGAACAGATAATCTTCTTATCTATCACAAAGCTATCCAAAATTTCAAGACTGAGATTTCACTTGCGGAATAAGGCCTACTGTGTTATTAAAACTCTTTTTATGTCTTAAAATGTTGACCTCAAGTACTTGATATCTTCGTTTCCAAAAAAAAAAAAGTACTTGATATCTTCGTTAAATCTTTGCAGCTAGGCAGATTTGTTGAATTTGTCTAATAATTATGACATATAGTGGTATTTCATAAAACCATTGCGGATAAGCCTGTGTAATGATCCTGGATAGCTTTTGGCCTAATAATTATCCTAAGATCAGTTCGAAGTTAGTTTGGTTTAAACTGAAAAAATAGTATGGCAGTTCCGTGTTTTAAATGGATTGTCGCATGGCGGATACCGTTTTGTGATAGGTTTGGTCCAGAGTAGGTCAAGGGTGGATAGTGACGATAAGTCTGGTCGAGAGTTGTCGGAAAAAATACAATTGTCTGGGTAAGGAACCATTCAACTAGCCGTGTGGAACATGTAAGTCGGTTCTACCTGCATGCCTGCTTGGCGATCATGTGCAGCAAAACTATATGCCTACCTGCGTGGCTGGAGGGTATGACGCAACAAGCTGTCTGCCTGCTTGGTTGGAGTGGTGAAGAAGGACACCACGTGTCTAGCCGTGGCTTCAGTAGCGGACCCAGCAGAAAAACCTACTGGGTTCACAATTTAAACATCAATGTAAAAAATAAATATATGGCTCATTGTAGGTATTCGAACCCAAGATTTGTTGGTTCAATTATGCAAATTCAAACCAATTTTGCTTGACAGACAAATGTATTGAGATGAAGAACCAAAGAGAAGGAGATGCATTGACAAGAGAGATAAAGAGAAGATCAGAGGCTGAGGTTACTTGAGAGAGAAGACATTCCGTACAGTCTTGGATCACAAGTAACTCTGCCCTAACTTGCCTTGGGAGACAAGGAGTGATGTGAGCTCGTCCATAATGTCTTTAGATACTTAGAGAACGTTGGAGAGGAGTTTGGCAAGATCTGAATTCAATCTGGAAGAGTCACATGTTCTGGAATAGGAGAAGAGAGCTGTTAGGTCCTGTCACTCTCAAGGCAACTTAACTGATTTAAATAATGTTCCCTTAGTTTATTATTTGTGTCACCTCTCTCTGGTTTCTCTATATATGTAATGTGCAAGCTAAGAAATAAAATTAAGGAGAATGAATCTCCCATTCTGTTACTCTCTCTCTCAAATTCACTCTCTCTCTCCTCATTCTTCATGCTGTCCGAAACTAATCCTCTTGTTCTTACTCTGTTCTTCACTGTTCTTCACCCAAATCTTACCTAAACTCATCTATTCTCCTCACAATTTCACAATTCTAACATGGTATCGAGCTCTAAGCTCCTAACCTCTTTAAATTCCATAAAATCCATTCTGTTCTTCCGTTCTAGTTCTTCCATTCACTCTTTCCAGATACTCTGTTCTCCTCTTTTAGTCTCAAAATCCTTTGTTCTCTTCATTCTATTATCGAGTATCTTCAGAGCTTCTAAGCTCATACACTCTGGTTATTCAAAAAAAAAAAAAATCCCTTCCTGTTTCTAGTTTGAAAATTTATGTGTTCTTCATTCTATTATCCAGGGTAAAAGAAATTCAACCATGGAAATAGAAAGGAGAAGCTTGATTCCAGTGACCCTTGAGGGGTCTAACTACTTGGTATGGTCAAGATTGGCCAGAGTTACCTTGGGAGGTCATGGACTTTGGGACAGCCACATCATGAAGGCTGAAGCTTCAAAAGATGACTCAAGAGGATAGTCAGGCAAGTGGCCTGAAGAATGAAGACAAGTGGGTTCAAGAAGATATGTTAACACTTGAGATCATTCAGAGTTCTCTCTCAGTATCAATCCTGGAAGCTTACTCACATTGTGAAAGTGCCAAGGAGCTGTGGGAGAGTCTAAAAAAGTTTATGGAAATGCCTCCAACCTGAGCCAGGTCTTTAAAGTTAAGCAACTTATCAACAACCTGAGCCAAGATGAAATGGAGTTTAATCAGTTCTTTGGCAAGTTCAGCAGTTTATGGGCAGAACTTGATGTTCGAGACCAAGCTCAGTAGATCCAGAAGTTCTGAGAGAAAGACAAGAGCAAGACAGAGTTTTCAGTCTGCTCCTGGCCCTGAACCCATCCTACAATTCTCTAATCAAGCATATACTAAGAGGAGAAAGGCTACCAAGCTTAGAAGATGTGTGCTGTTGGATTCAAAGAGAACATTGCGCACACAGTCTCTTTAAAGAAGAAAGGAAGGTAGTTCCCCCTGTGAGGAATATGCTTGATCAGAAGAGGCATAAAAGAAGTTAAGGAAAGCCCTTAAGGTCAAGAAGAGACAGGTATATGAGAAGATCAAGTCAAGCATGACTGCCCTCACTAAAGTTGTTGAGCAGCAAGCTGTGAATGGCTTGTCTATGTACTCAGCTCACCACTGAGTCTAATGAAGGAGGAAGTTGGAACCATGCAATGATCAAAGATGGTCCCATAAAAGTTAGTGATATTGAGCCACTGATCAAAGCAGCCAAAGCTATTATCTCCAAAAGCAGCCTGGTACACATTCCCTTGTCTCTAAGCCAATCATAATAGATTCAGGAGCTAGTCATCATATGATTAGTGATAGGAATCTTATTACTGATATTAGACCTGCCTTAGGAATGTTACTATAGCAAATGGAGATAGGGTGAGGATAGAAGGAATAGGAAACCTTAAGTTGTTTGATAGGAATCCACTGCCTTCTATATGCCTGGTTTTGCTTCTAACTTACTATCAGTGAAAAGGCCACTGTTGACCTGAATTGTCAGGTGGTTTTTAGGCCTAATGATGTCGAGTTTCAGGACCTTAAGACAGGGAAGGTGATTGGAGAAGGCAACAGCAAAGATGGTTTATACCATCTCCAAAAGACTAAGCTTTCTTACTCTTCTCCTTCTGCTCCTTTATGCATGACCAGTACTAATCTATGTGATAGCACTACTTGGCATGCTAGATTAGGTCACCCACACTCACGTGCATTAGGACTCATGATGCCTGATATGTCCTTTAGTCATCTGGAATGTGAAGCATGCATCTTAGGAAAGCATTGCAGATCTGTGTTTCCAGCATCAGTAACAATCTATGAAAAATGTAATTCATTCTGATGTTTGGACCTCTCCATGTCTATCTAGAGATAATCACAAGTATTTTGTCACATTTATAGATGAAAAATCTAAATATACTTGGATTACATTGCTCCCATCTAAGGATCGTGTGTTAGAGGCATTTATGAACTTCCAATCTTATGTCACTAACCATTTTAAAGCTAATGTGAAGGTACTAAGGTCAGACAATGGAGGAGAGTATACAAGCCATGCTTTCAAGAGTTATTTGGCACAACATGGCATAGTTCACCAAACAAGCTGTCCTTATACACCACAGCAAAATGGAGTGGCTGAAAGAAAGAATAGGCATCTGATGGAGGTTGCTAGATCAATGATGTTTCATGCAAATGTTCCTAAGATATTCTGGAGTGATGCTGTGGTGACAGCATGCTATCTGATCAACAGGATCCCCACCAAGGTGCTGAAGGATATTTCTCCTTATGAAGTGCTGAATCAAAACAGACCATCTATTCATCACCTTAGAGTGTTTGGATGTGCCTGCTTTGTGCTAATACCAAGGGAGCAAAGAGACAAGCTAGAAGCAAAGAGCATGAAGTGTATGTTCATTGGCTATTCCCCCACACAGAAAGGATACAAGTGCTATAA
This sequence comes from Brassica nigra, assembly GCA_016432835.1. NCBI lineage: Eukaryota > Viridiplantae > Streptophyta > Magnoliopsida > Brassicales > Brassicaceae > Brassica > Brassica nigra. The sequence continues at coordinate 47,133,290 of CM028247.1, forward strand.
TCCTGAAACAAGAAGAGTACTTGTCTCTAGAGATGTAAAGTTTATGGAAGAAAAATGGTTCTATGCTGAGAAGAATTGGGATGAGCTCAAGGATCTGTCTCAAGCATCAGACAAAGCCAATAACCTGAGGATAATTATGGAGAATCTTGGAATCAGTCTATCACCCTCAAAGGAGGCGCCTAGGGAAGCTTCTCCACAACCTGAGGACACTCACCCTGATCCTGAAGGGGGCAATGAACAAGAACCAGAACAGAAACAAGGTTCAAATGTTCATGATCAGGAGAGTGCACAAGATCAGAGACTACCCAAGTTCATGAACAAGAAGAGGAGCAAGAGGAACCAGCTCAGGTTCAACCTTTGAGAAGAAGTACAAGGGTACGGAAAGATCCTTCTAACTGGGTTAATACAAGAGTTTACTTCAACAGTCAAGCAGTAGCTCATCCCACTTCAGCAGTATGCTCCTTTGCAATTCCCATCTGAGCACCAAGCTTTCATTGTGGGTTTAGATGAGGCGTATGTACCAAGATCATATGAAGAAGCAATGGAGCTTGAGGTGTGGAGAAACTCAGTTGGAGATGAGATAAAGGCCATGATTACCAATGATACTTGGTATGAAAGTGAACTCCCAAAGGGCAAGAAAGCTGTGTCAAGCAAGTGGGTGTTCACTATCAAGTTTCTACCAAATGGCAAGGTGGAGAGGTGCAAAACAAGACTGGTTGCAAGAGGCTTCACTCAGACATATGGAGAGGATTATGTTGATACATTTGCACCAGTAGCCAAGCTGCATACAATCCGTATCCTCCTATCACTTGCAACAAATTTAGAATGGGAATTGTGGCAGATGGATGTCAAGAATGCTTTTCTTCAAGGAGAGCTAGAAGATGAGGTCTATATGCATCCACCTCCTGGTCTAGAGAAGCTGGTAAAACCTGGAAATGTTCTAAGACTCAAGAAAGCAATTTATGGACTGAAGCAATCTACAAGAGCATGGTACCACAAGTTGAGTACTACACTGAATGGAAGAGGCTTCAGAAAATCAGAAGCTGATCACACCTTGTTTACTCTTACTGGTCCAAGAGGAATTGTAGTCATCTTGATCTATGTAGATGATATAATCATCACAGGCAGTGACAAAGAAGGCATCAAAGAAACCAAGGTATTCCTAAAGTCTGTTTTGATATTAAAGATTTAGGTGAACTCAAGTACTTCCTTGGGATTGAAGTATGTCGCTCTAAAGAGGGCTCTTTCTGTCTCAAAGGAAGTACACACTTGATCTTTTAACTGAGGCAGGAAACCTTGGAGGAAGAACAGCCAAGACACCTCTGGAAGAAGGCTACAAAGTACTTAGAGAGGGAGTTTGAGGACAAACCTTATGGTGATGTGAAGCAGTAAGAATGGTTGGGAAACTCATTTATCTAACCATTACAAGGCCAGATATCTGCTTTGCAGTGAACCAAGTCAGTCAACACATGCAGGCCTAAGATTCATCATTGGAACATGGTGAAAAGAATCATGAGATATCTGAGAGAAGCTCCTGGTCAGGGTGTATGGATGGCTTGCAATGGAAGCACAGAGATTGTAGGCTATTGTGATGCTGATTGGGCAGGAGACAGAGTTGATAGGAGATCAACTACTGGTTATTGCACCTTCATTGGAGGTAACTTGGTAACTTGGAAGAGCAAGAAGCAGAAGGTTGTGTCATGCTCAAGTGCTGAAGCTGAGTATAGAGCCATGAGGAAGCTTACCAACGAGTTGATTTGGATAAAGGGATTGCTTGGAGACTTGGGCGTTGAGACTACCACACCTATCACAATTCACTGTGACAATCAAGCTGCCATTCATATTGCCAGCAACTCAGTCTTCCATGAGAGAACCAAACATATTGAAGTAGACTGCCACAAGGTTAGACAAGCTGTGGAGAAGCAAATTATCCTACCTTGTTACACAAGAAGTGAAGACCAGCTTGCTGACATTTTCACCAAGGCAGCAAGTACCAAAGTCTGTGAGTTCATCCACTCTAAGTTGGGACTCATAGACCTCACATCTCACTGACTCTTCTAGCATGGAGACCTCTACTCTTTTCCTTAGTGTGTTTTGTCCCACTGGGTTTTCACACTAAGGTTTTAATGAGGAGGTTCTTCATGTTTCCAAGCTTGATCAGTTCCTAGGATCAAGCTTGAGGGGGAGTATTGAGATGAAGAACCAAAGAGAAGGAGATGCATTGACAAGAGAGATAAAGAGAAGATCAGAGGCTGAGGTTACTTGAGAGAGAGACATTCCGACAGTCTTGGATCACAAGTAACTCTGCCCTAACTTGCCTTGGGAGACAAGGAGTGATGTGAGCTCGTCCATAATGTCTTTAGATACTTAGAGAACGTTGGAGAGGAGTTTGGCAAGATCTGAATTCAAACTGGAAGAGTCACATGTTCTGGAATAGAGAAGAGAGCTGTTAGGTCCTGTCACTCTCAAGGCAACCAACTGATTTAAATAATGTTCCCTTAGTTTATTATTTGTGTCACTGTCCCTTCTCTCTCTGGTTTCTCTATATATGTAATGTGCAAGCTAAGAAATAAAATTAAGGAGAATGAATCTCCCATTCTGGTTACTCTCTCTCTCAAATTCGTCACTCTCTCTCTCCTCATTCTTCATGCTGTCCAGAAACTAATCCTCTTGTTCTTACTCTGTTCTTCACTGTTCTTCACCCAAATCTTACCTAAACTCATCTATTCTCCTCACAATTTCACAATTCTAACAAAATGAACAAAGCTTACCTATCTGGTATATGTTTTTTGACTGGTGTCAACTGATCCAACATCTCTTCAAGTGGGTTCCTCCTTTGTGGTTTGTATTTGGTTTGTATTAAAGTTTTGGTTTATGGCTCATCCGAAGCTGCTCCATTCATATATTTATTTTCTTGTTTCTAGCTGATCAAATCAGAGAGAGAAAATCTTGGTGAAATTTCTATTCAACCTTGAAACACCAACTTTTTGGCTGCCTGAAAATCTGAAAATAGGTGGTATGCTCAAATTAACCTTAAACAACTCTTTCAAATAAATAATAAATTGTAGTACTTAAAGATCGAATCCATTGAGATTCGCTATTTCATACAATCGACTTGGATTTCAGATTAAGCTAAGTCAAAATAATAGAAAGAAATAAATAACAAAACAGTAAATATAGAAGTTGTTAAATAGATTGGATAAGGTGATAGACTTAGGATTTCATTCAGGTTATCAAAACTATAATCTATAGATACTAAGGAGCTGATCCTAGAACTTGAATGCAATTATAAGATCTATAGCTCTCACTATAAATCTACATGTTTAAATCTGTATTCATACTGATGGGTATTAAATACGGAACGACTATCGATCGATACTTCCTTTAAACAAGCTATATCATTCAGATTGATAAGTTCACTAGGTAAATAAACCAATGTGTCCCTGCGCCTAGAAACACAGCTCAGCATGATTCAGTTCAGGTATGAACCTACTCTCGCAGTTTTTAATTACCTAAGGTCAGGTTAATTACTCAAGAAACAAGCAATAAAACAATCATGATGAAGATACCTAATAATTCACCCTAGCAATTCTATATCTCAAAAGTTCATCAAAATCCTAGAATTCCCTAAACCTAACAAGTGATCTACTCAGACATGATAGATGAAGACATAATCATAAACTGAATAGAAATCATATAATCAATAATAAACCAAAGGATTTCCAAGAGCTCTTTGAAGGAGTTCTTCTTTTCTCTCCTAACCTAAAAATATGAATAAAAGAAAACATACAAAGCATAGCTGTCAACAATAGCTTAGAAAACTATAAAAACTAGGTTTCAAGTCGACCATGGGTATTCTGGTAATTTGCTGTGACTTCTGGACCTAAGTCGGTCTTAACATAAAATTGGCCACTTTTGGTATTAGTGTCGAGCGACACCAAGGCTGTGGTGTCGATCAACACACCTTCATATCTTCGACAGCTTCCTCTCACGAGTCAGACAGACCATTCTTCAGTAACTCGAGCATAACTTTAGATCAAACTGTCAGATGGACCTCAAACCGGTGGCGTTGGAAAGCTATCTAAGTCAAAGCTCTATCTTGTGTCAATCTCACCATGGGAAGGTTTCCATTCATAGCTGATCTTTTGACGTGTCTGCGCAGTCCTGTATCTCAAAAAACTCCATAATCTCCAAAGCTCTCCAGAACGTACGTGAACATGAAAATACTCTAAAACAAACTCCAAACACATATAATAGACTCTATTAAAGACTTATTACAAGGTGTTCAAAGTGGTAAAAACCATGGTATATCAACTTACCCAAACTTACACTTTTGCTGCAATGTTGCAAGCCATATCAAATCAAGGCCAACTTTAGAGGTACTTATATACCCTATTTTAGCTTAACAACCAAATCCATCTAATCAATAATTTAGCTAATATTGTCTGACTAACCCCTCTACTAACCTCATTTCCTACATATAAAAGGTGCAGATTTTACCTTGAGACTATCGATCAAAGGACACATGAACTTGATATCTTGCATATTTACATGTTTTTAGCCTTTATATCTTGTGCATTTTGATCATATAGATTAGGAATTATGCATCTTTTAGGTCCATATTGCATTCATTGTCCTTATTAGGTCCTGGAGTGTGCCAATGAGTGATCAGAGGTGTTTGGGAGCATTGTGATCCAAAAAGAAGTGAAGAATGGAGTTTGGCCAAGCTTAGACAAGCCGGACAAATGACCAGGACATGCCTTACCTTTTGACAGATCATGATCCGGACGAGAGACTTGGACGAGACAGCCAAGGGTCAGGATGCTCGGGACAGAGCACCCGCGCGGCCTGGACTGCTTAGACATGGACCGATGCGCAGCCGGACATGCGCGGCACACCATACCCGCGCGGGACGAGGCCGGCTCGGACATGGACTGGTGCGCGGGACGCCTTACCCACGAGGGATGAGGAACGGACCAGGATGGATCTGTGCGGGTCAGGACGCGCGGATTGGGGCCAGCCATATACCCTGAGCGTTTTTGTGAGGTCTGATCGAGACTAAATGATTCCAGGGCCATTTTGGTCAATTGTCTTTATGTTTTTAAGGGCTTTCAAGTCTCCTATAAATACTTTTGTAATCTCCTTTGTGAGACTAACTTCTTTTCTCTTAAGAACACATTTGGATCTTGAAGAAAGTTTGAATCTTGAATTCTTTTTCATCTTATTCTCTTGTGTTTATTGGATTATCTTGCTCACTATCATGTTTAGCCTTGAATCATCCATGGTTTTAAGGTTATCCATGTCTATTAGTGAGTAGACCTATCTAGGATTCATGGGCTTGGGAGACTAAGGGTGATTAGGTGTAGATCTAAGATGTTTTAGTGTAGATTCTTCTTGATCCTTGCTTGTAGAATGTTCTTATTGCTATTTTTGAGTTGGTCTCTTCAAAATAGAGCCATAGGTATTTCATGTCCGGAAGGTGTTTGATGAAATACCTGAACCAACTCTTCAATGCTTTTAACATCATTTACCTAAAGGATTAGTTGTTAAAGGTGTTAAGATAGCTAATAGACTTGTTCTTATTGATTGCTTTCATATTATTCAACCTAAGAGATTAGATGCTTGAGATATGTTAGTGAATGAGCATTCATCTAGGGATAGAGCTTGCTTAGGATTGTGTCTAGGCTTAAGGTTGATAAACTGATTGTATTGCTGCCATCTTAGATTGAAACTTAATCACCCAAAGTCAATTCCCTTGTCCCAAGAATCCCCTTGCCTCATATTGAAAAGAAAGTTCATCTTTTATTACATTTCTACTATTGCCTTAGTTTATATTCATCTCATCTCACTTATTGATTGCACTTAGCTTAAGCATGGATTTGCATTCCCTTTGCATTAGAATCACTTAGGATTGGTTCGACATCTTTCTATACTACAACATTTGATTTGGAGCCTTGAAAACTCTTAGCATCAGGACTCTTACTCAAGCCACATAGACAGTCTTCTCCGATCCCTTTCTTCCCTCTTTCTCTATTGTCTGATTCTTTTTCTTTCTCTTTTTTTTTTTATATAAAAAATTAATCCAATGAATCAGTGACGCTAATGCAGTCCGTCTTGTTCATCTTCTTTTTTCTTTCTTTTGACAAAGCGTAGGCGAATAATGGGGTCACCTGTAATTTAACTACCCTACTCTTCCATTGTGTGTGATCATTCCTTTCTTAAATAGAATAATGAGATCATATAAGATTTTCCTACCCCAATGCATCTTTCAGAGAGAGAGAGAGAGAGAGAGAGAGAGAGAGAGAGAGAGAGAGAGAGAGAGAGAGAGAGAGAGAGAGAGAGAGAGAGAGAGAGAGAGAGAGAGAGAGAGAGAGAGAGAGAGAGAGAGAGAGAGAGAGAGAGAAGGGAACCAGAAACATACATACTTTTTACCTTCAGACTTGCAGGAAGAATCTGATCCAGTGTATACCAAGCCCCAAGACAAGCAAATTAAGTTCAATTAGGTTGGAGGTCAGCTTTCGTTCCTTCAAACATTCTCAGCAAGTGTGGTTATGACTGGCAGGTGATCCACTTTGGTATCTCTAGTACACTCTGCAGTCAGTAAATCTAAGAATGGTGTTAGAAAGTGGTTAAATAATAAGTAAAGTTGAAAAAGTTTATCATCCCTTCTTGACTCAATAAAACTCAATTAAAACACAAAAATAAATCTCAGCATAAAATTCAATATTAGTAATACTTCCCCCAGACTTTAATTTTTTTTTTGTCTCTAGTGTTATCCGGTCTAAGATTGGTGAGATAAATAAACCTTATGTAAAAATTTAGTAAGGAAAAACGAGTTTATCCTGCCGTCTGTGATGAGTGTCGATCGACATTGATCAGGTGTCACGCGATACTCATGTGAAGTGGTGTCGACCGACACTGGCAGGTCGTCGGTCGATGCTGGTATATCATCTCTTTCTTCCTCGGATTTTTTTTCTCTCTCGATGAATACTTTCTCTGCTATAGTGACGTTCGATGAAGCTACAGTGTCGTTTGTCACTGTTCATCAATTTTTTTCGGAAATAAATAAACACGAAAAATCAGTATAAGATGAACATTAAATAATTAAAGTTTACCTAACAGTGTGTTGCCTTCCACTCAGCGGTTATTTTCAATCATTAGCTTGACTTATAAAGATCAGATTTAGTTCAGAGAAGAATGAGAACTTGCTCCAAAAAAAGTCTAAATGTCCACTTTTTTTCAGCTTCAGCACACTGCGTGTGAAAGCATCCATAGACTCTTCTCCTTTGCCTATCATCTAAACAATAAGGAGTGCTCGAACCTTTACAAATGGATGCGAGAAGCATCTGTGATATACCATGGATTTAACCCTTTATTAGCCATGGTATATAGGTGTTTTAGGATATAATTATATTGTTTTGGAGTCTTTTTAGTATAATTACAGGTTCAGGAGTGTTTTGGAGAAAAGTGGTGATTTTGGTGCATTTTGGAGATAAAATGAGAAGAAGCCCGTAGCTGACCATCAAACCAGTCAGGAGGTCGACATTCAGAGTCTAACGTCGATGTGTCGTCGATCGACAGCGAAGCGCGCAAAGACCCAACTTGGTTTCAGCCGAGTTAAAACCCAAGTTCCACATATTTACGAGATTACCCCTGGCCAACTTTTAACCTAATATTTATGTCCTCTGCCATTGTTTTAGGCAACACATGCTTTCTTAGTTTCTTACTTTTCCACAGCAAACATATTTAGGGTCTTTTAGTAGTTTGGAGAGAAGATCCAATAATCCTTCAGAGCTTTGTATTGAAGCTTCAGTTTTTTTACCTTATTCTATTTATGCAGTTTATTGATATTATTGCTATGATTTACTTTGCTATGTCTAAGTAATTCACTTGTTAGATTTAGGGTTTAATAAGGTTACTAGGGATTAGCCCAAAATATAAAACTTCTAAGGTGATAGATATCCCTCATGGAATGGTTGTTAATGCCTGTATTCTAGAGTAGCTAAGTAGAACCTTGAACTTAGAATAGATTCCCTTGAGCTAAGATTGCTTAGAAAAATGGGACAGCTGATCTAAACAATACTAGTGAACCTATCGATCAACTCGCTAAAGCTTACCTAAGAGAACTTCGATCGACGCTCTTACAATAGCATCGATCGACGTTCGATCCATATCAAAACACGGCAGCTGAGGTATTGGACTTAGTCAATAGGATTGATTCAACAGTGAAAGCTGGAATACTTTCTCATAATAAGTCGAGTTCTAGGATTGAAACCTAAGTATTCTATACCTCTTTAATCCTGATTATCTGAAATCCTAGATCTAGCGCTTTCTTTTAATTGTTTACAAACCTCAAACCAATCAACTCAAGAACTACCTTGTTCACCCTGCTTATTTACTATTCTAATTGCTTGCCTATCTTAATCATAAACTATCTAGATCTATTGTGTGCTTAGCTCCTTGTGGATTCGATCTCTCAGTATTACAACAGAACCTCTTATTTGAGAGAGTAAAAGTCACTCCTTAGGGTAATTTGAGTGATATAAAATTTGGCGCCATTGCCGGAGAGCTTTGATCGTCATGAGATCTTATCTAGTTAGATTTAGTCTAGGTTATATTACTGTTCAAGAAATCTCATAAAAGTTTTTTCTTGTTTTTCAGGTGCATACCCAGAAGTACTGATACATGACTTTTCAAAGGTCCAAGATCAAATCAATGTAGTATAAAAGATTGTCGAATCCACAGAGAACTAGAGACTCATAGCACCAAGAATACACAATCTTCCTCAATCTAAGCAAACAAGAAGATGGATGAAGGTAACAAGCTAAGATCCTAGATATATAAACAAGGTGATCTCAAATCCAATCAAGAAACAAGTGCAAGAACTCAATCAAATGCTAAGGTGGAATCCATGGGACTAGGAATTTGACTTTAGGTGATGTTGATCCAATCTAGAGGTGGCAAGCTATCAATCAAACACTTTCCTTATGCCTAGACACAATACTAAACAAGCTCTATCCCTAGATGAATGTTCTTTTGCAATGATCACCCAAATACATCAAATCCCTTTGACTGTAATGATCAATGCAAACATTATGAATGAGTCTAATAACAATCTTAGCTTCTTTAACAACTAATCCCTTAGGTAAAGAAAGCTAAAAGCATAGATGAGTTGATTCAGGCATTTCATCGAACACCTTCCGGGCGGAAATGCCTAAAGCTCTATGTTTGAGAGGCCAACTCAAATATAGCATTAAGAACACTTAATCAAGCAAGGAAAAGAAAGATATACACTAAAACACCCTAGATCTTCACTTAATCACCCTAATCACCCCAACCCATGGATCCAAAATGTGTCTACTCACTAATCTCCATGAAAAACCTTAAATCTATGTGAGATTCAAGGCTAATCATGTTTGTGAGAAGGAGAAACAAGATATAAGATGAAGAGCTTCTTAGATTGATAAAAAGATTCAAGCTTTTACAATATGAGGCAAAGTCTTGAGAGAAAATGAGATAAATTAGGGTTTTTGGAGGCTAAAACTATATATATAAATTTCAAATTCGAGCTGGTTCAGTTGAACTAAACCGGGTCAAACCAGAGTTAACCGGTCAACATTTTATAATCACGCCCTTTGTCTTATCCCAGCAGCCTGCTCGTCCCGCTCCCATTGGCCGCTGCAATGCTCGGATCTTCAAAGTGGAATTTGCCGAGCGGGTTGTGTACTGGTGCGACCTGGATCAGCTTCAAACTCAAGTTCTGGAAGCCAATCCATGTACCAGAGAGGCAATGGGTCACAGCAAGACCTAGTGGGCTTATTGGAGAGCTTATTGGCATGATTCATGAGGTATTGGACCGAGAGAAAGGTATGGGCCTTGATGATGCCTTTTTAAAGAAAGGAATGATTTTGGATAATCATGGACGACCCATGAGAACCATGATTGAAAAGGAAATGGATGGGAGGAAGTTGGTTGGACAGGAAATGGAATGGGAGATTCAGTATTATCGAGAAATGGACTGTTCAAACCGATATGGGCGAGAAATGAGTTGGAAATGGAAGATGAAGAACCAGAGCTGGAAATGGAACATGAGGAGGATCTTTATCATCCAAATGAGTCTAAGGAGCAACTTGGTCGGACCTGGAACTAGATGGATTGAGCCCAAGAAAGAGTTGTTCGAAAAAGGCTTTTATCGGTCCAAAAAATGGAAGGACAAGCCAGCTTGGATTATGATTGGCCCAAGAAGATTAGGCACGACTCTTATGGTCTATTTGAAGTGTATTTGATTTTATTATTCATGTAAACCCATTAGGAGTAGGTTTTGGGCTTTATAAATCAATTAGGAGTCAGTTTTGTGTTACAAAATCAATTGGGATTAGAATTATGATTTGATTTTCCTTAACCACTTTGGTTTAGGCTTAGGGTTTTATATTTTACACCTTTAAACAGCTGCAACACGTCCATGTATCAATCAATCATTCTTTTAATCAATAAACTTGTTTTTGGTGCAAACCAGTCTTGAGACGACACTGTCTCCTTTGTTCACCAGTGGTGAACGTGTTCTATATCACACTAAGGGAGAGTTAATCTTATGTGATCCATTCTAGACACCAAGCAGGGTGATCCTGTGTCTCAGGAGCAGCAAAACATCCTTATAGCCTTATACAGTTTGAAGGAGAAGACCATCTCCATCACCTTTCATCCACCCACGCCCCCTTCAAGTGATCCAGGGAGAGACAGCCATTCCAGAGCCGTACCACGTGGTATCAGAGTCACTTGAAGGTTTGGGGATTTTGTTATTAACCTAAATCACGTGATCTATCATATCCAGCAGTCTCATATCTATTCTTTTGAAAGAAAAAGAAACCATGAAGAGAAAACTGAGTGCAAAGCAACAAGGGAATTACAAAGAAGAAAAAAACAGATCCAGATTCCACCCTTCTATGGAGACTATGATCCAGATACATACCTAGAATGGGAAAAGAATATGGATTTAATTATCAAGTGTCAAGGGTACACAGCAGAGAAGCAGGCTCAATTGGCATCTACTGGTTTATGTGGTTATGCACTTGATTGGTGGTATCAGACAGCTAATACTAGGAGACAGTATGGAGAGCAACAAATTTCTTCTTGGTATGAGATGAAGACTGTCATGAAGAAAAGGTTTGTAGCCAAGAGGTATGGTCAAACTGATTTGGAAAGGATGCACAGCCAATCTGGTTCAACTAAAGGACATGTTAGGACACCAAAAGATGAGCCAAAGACATACTATGGTGGTGAGGCACCAAGAAAGTTGCAGCTACATCAAGCATATCTTGAGGAATTGCAAAACCCACAGCTCAGGCAAGACCTCAGGAGCATGATAGATCAATCACTCACTGCTGTGATGAAAAAAACACAACAGACTTCAGCCCCACGTCCAGCATCAAGAGACTATGAGCTAAGTTGTTACCAGAAGGAACCAGAGAGAAGAAAGAAGAAACCAGAAAACAGGTGTGAGAGAACAAGCTTTTGAATCAGAACCAACCACTCTTTGTGAAGCAGACAACTTGGACAACCATCTGAAACAAGAGGATAGAACATCATTTATATGTGGCCACGTGCCTGGCCAAAACCAATCTGAAGAAGGAATGCTTAATGGATCACCTGAAGCTCATGAATTGGCAGTTACAACTGTAGTTGAAGAAGGTGATATCATTGAATCTTTTTCTTGTGATCTACTAACCACACCTCCTGTATGGATTAATATCAGTCTGGTGAAGCATCTAGGACGTGTGAAGGCTTTACAAAGCTATGTATTTGAGCCTGAAGGGGAGATAAACGTGCACAAGAACATCAACAACACCCTGGGCCAAGAAGACACAAAGCAGTTGAGATTGGACAGTCCATTCATCCTTAAAGACCTGGATTTGAGGACAAATCCTTTTAAAGGAGGAGGGAATGGTGCGACCTGGATCAGCTTCAAACTCAAGTTCTGGAAGCCAATCCATGTACCAGAGAGGCAATGGGTCACGGAAAGACCTAGTGGGCTTATTGGAGAGCTTATTGGCATGATTCATGAGGTAATGGACCGAGAGAAGGGTATGGGCCTTGATGAGGCCTTTTTAAATATAGGAATGACTTTGGATAATCATGGACGACCCATGAGAACCATGATTGAAAAGGAAATGGATGGGAGGAAGTTGGTTGGACAGGAAATGGAATGGGAGATTCAGTATGATCGAGAAATGGGCTGTTCAAACCGATATGGGCGAGAAATGAGTTGGAAATGGAAGATGAAGAACCAGAGCTGGAAATGGAACATGAGGAGGATCTTTATCATCCAAATGAATCTAAGGAGCAACTTGGTCGGACCTGGAACTAGATGAATTGAGCCCAATAAAGAGTTGTTCGAAAAAGACTTTTATCGGCCCAAAAAATGGAAGGACAAGCCAGCTTGGATTATGATTGACCCAAAAAGATTAGGCACGACCATTATGGTCTATTTTATGTGTATTTGATTTTATTATTCATGTAAACCCATTAGAAGTAGGTTTTGGGCTTTATAAATCAATTAGGAGTCGGTTTTGTGTTATAAAACCAATTAGGATTAGAATTATGATTTGATTTTCCTTAACCACTTTGGTTTAGGCTTACGGTTTTATATTTTACACCTTCAAACAGCTGCACCACGTCCATGTATCAGTCAGCCATTCTTTTAATCAATAAACTTGTTTTTGGTGCAAACCAGTCTTGAGACGACCATGTCTCCTTTGTTCACAAGTGGTGAACGTGTTCTATATCACACTAAGGGAGAGTTAATCTTCTGTGATCTATCCTAGACACTAAGCAGGGTGATCTTGTGTCTCAGGAGCAGCAAAACATCCTTAGAGCCTTATACAGCTTGAAGGAGGAGATCATCTCCATCACCTTTCATCCACCCACGCCCCCTTCAAGTGATCCAGGGAGAGACAACCATTCCAGAGCCTTACCATGTACCCCGCACCACCATGACCCGCGGGAGTTCAGCTTTGTTTCCTTCTTCTTAGTCAGAAACGTGCGGGTACGTCGAGCCGCATATATCACCCCTCGCACCTCCCGGCCAAAGCTTCCGTTCTCACTCGGGCTTCTCCTCTTCCATCACAAAAGCTCCAAAATCAAGCTTCTCCGGTGAGTCCGTGCTTCATTACCAGCGTATCCGTCTTGTTCTTCTTCGTGGTCAGCTCCACCATCGTATCTGTTGAGTCGTCAATCTGAGGCGTCTCAACTCTTCTCCGCCAAAAGTATGCTTCTCTCCACCACGATTCTCGTCCAGGCCGTGCTCATCTCCTCCTGTGCGACCTCCGGTGAGCTTCGTCGCAATTCTCCACCACGGGACCTCTGGTCCAAGTCGTCTCCTCCCCGTTGTGCCTTTGTTGAACCACAACTCCTCCGTTGCCGTCCTCCGTTGTCACCGTGAACTCAGCTCGAGCCATGACAGCATGTCCCGAAGCTCCGGAATCATCGCTTCTCACCGTCGCAGCCATCGTTTCTCGTGACAGTGAAAGATCGATCAACAATGGAGATGTTCCATCAATTTGCAACATTGGTCCCTGGAGTTTCTTCTTATTTCACTTCGGACCCAGACTTTGGAATGTGCGGAAAAGCCCTCGCGAATCAAACTCATAGTTTCAATTGTGCAATTTAGCCCAGGCGAACATCTCAAAATTGCAGCATTGGTCCCTGAACTTTTGTTAACTTCGTTTCTGACCCCAAACTTCCTAAATTGCAGAAATGACCTTGCGAAATGACCCAAAACTCACAATTGTGCATTCCAAAACTTGTTAAATGAAAGTGGACCAATGTATGCACTATATACATATAAATGCAATCTAAAACGACTTATATGAACTAAAATGAGAAGATAAAAACCATGAAATTCATGAGATATCAAGTACCAGAAGCAACAAGGAACAACCACTACTGGTCTCAAATCTTGCACGTATAGAACGCTCAATCCGCAAAGGGAGATGCTCCGCATCGATCTACAACAACCCTTGTTCGCCGACCGACACTTACCATCAACCGTCGACTGAGACTATTCATCCGTCGACCGACACTTTCCACCCGACATCTATCGACACTTCTAACCAAACGCCGATCGATATTCAACCGCGAGACCTGGTTGTGACTCTAGTTCTTATTCAGGACGAGAATGGAAACCTGCATGACCAGGATGGTCATCTGTGTAATGCAGCAGGGTCAGAGGATAGATGATCAGGGGGCTGCAATCTCTGATCCTGATGCTGAAACCGCTACAGCTGCTGCTCAAGTTGTAGACGAGGCTGCTCGACTCAGAACTTAGGCTGACTACAACAGTCCAGATCAATACTATGCCAAAAGATCTGATATTTGTCCTCCATCTATCAAGAGGAACGATTTCGAGCTGAAGCCCCAGTACTTTACACTCGTGGAATAGACACCCTACTGTGGTCTATCACATGAGCATCCCATGGACCATCTGGAGCGGTTCGAAGATTTAGTTTCTGTCATTAAAGCCAATGGAGTACCTGAGGACTGTCTATTTTGCAAGCTCTCCAAGTACTCACTTGCTGGAGATGCTTCACAGTTCCTTAAGCAGTTACCAGCAGGATCTCTTACATCCTGGGCTGACATCAAGAACGCATTCCTGTGTAATTTCTTTGATGAGTCACGCACTGAGGACTTAAGGAGCAAAATTGCTACATTCACACATGAGCCTACAGAGTCATTCAGAAGCTCCTGTATCAGATTCAAGTCCTATAAGAGAGATTGTCCACACCATGGATTCAATGAAGTGCAGCTGCTCAGCATATTCTTCAGAGGCATCGCGCTGGCATATCAAATGGCTCTAGACACCACTAGTGAATGAAATTTAAACACTAGGAATCCAGAAGAGGCTGTGACACTCATTGAGAACTTGGCATCTAACAATAGCACCAAGAACAATGATTTTGAGAGGAGAAAATGGGCCACTATCCTAGAAAAGGAGCAGATGGACGATGTTAAGGCTAAGTTGGATAGGGTTCACAAGCTTCTCAGGAAGCAGGTTAGCCATTCAGAGGATGTAGAAGCTGTAGATGTCAACAGTGACAGAGATGACGAGGAAGATGTGAACTTCATCAGTGGTACTAGTTTTCAGAATCACAGGTTTGGAAATCAGAATGGATACAGAAACTCTTATGGCAATGGAAAAAGGAGTATCTTCAACCACAGTTCACAGTACCAGAAACCCTACAGCAACAACTACAACACCTGAAAAACCACTACAAGAAAATTTCACATATATATAGCATATGAAAAACGCTATTAAAAGATAGCATAGCGTTATGGCGAACGCTGTGTCTGCCCCCACAATCTTTTCTCTGGCACTTGTTATAGCATTTTTTCGTATGCTATGTTAAAATATTAGTTCGATAGTGTTTATTTAGTTGTGAAATTGTATGACTTATAATAGCAAATACTAATTGCTATTATAGCATTATTAAAATATAAAAAATATTTTATATATCAAAATTGTTGACAAAATAAAATATTTATAAAAATATTATTTGATATCGAAATTGTTTACAAAATAAACAAACCTAAATAAAAAACTAAACCAAAATTTTATTTGATATCTAAATTGCAACACCGGAGCTTATTCTCCTCCTCCTCCTCCTATGGTAAGCAAGCTATGTTGCTGGACTGGAAATGGATTCAGTCTCTGCAGTGATAAAGGCAATGCTATCATGAACTCTCGCCTCAGGAGTTTCTTGTTTCTCTTGGCTTTGCACTTCCAAGTCCTTCGATGATTGCAAGCTAGTGCCAAGCTTTCCTCCCGGTTGTTTCTTGGAGAGAAGATCCAAGACTCATTCAGAGTTTCTTACTGGAACTCCAGTTTTCTTTCCTTAATCTATCTATGCAGTTTTTATATTCTCTTGTTATGATTTTCTTAGCCATATATGAGTAATTCACCTGTTATGTTTAGCGTTTAAATAGGTTATGAAGGATTAGCCTCAAATATAGAACTGCTAAGTTGTGATTTTTATCATAGGATTGTTCTTACTGTTTGTGTTCTGGATTAGCTACCTAGAACCCTGATCTTAGAATAATTAGGCACAAGTGACAACTTGGTCTTTCTCTGAACTGAATCTTATTGAGCTAGGATTGATAGAAACATGTGAGAGTTGATGTACGAACCCTAGGGAACATACCTTAACCCCGATCTTAAAGGTTGCTAGAATAAAATAGATTGACAATCCTATAGATTGATCAATCGACGATCGACGCTTTCTATGACCGACAACGAGAGTTGGAGATCTTAGATCTAGTCAATAGATAATCTAATCAATCGTAAGTTGTTAGATTATTATTAAAGTTGAGTTCCATAATATCTTGTATGCAACGATTAGCTTCTATATCATTATAATCCTGATTACCTGAATAGAAACCCTAAGTCTAACGCTTTCTCATAACTGTTTACAAACCACAATCCAGCCATCTGAACAACTACCTTGTTCACCCTGCTATTTACTTTAATAATTGATCAACCTAGCTTAATCACTGCTTATTTGATTCTATTGTGTGCCCTAGCTTTCTGTGGATTTGATATACTATGGATTTGACCACTTTTTATGCCATAGTATATATCTTACTTAGAGTCTTTTATGTTATGTTTGGAGTCTACTATAGTGTATTTACAGGTTTAGGTACATTCTATACACTGCAGAGTTTATTTGGAGTACAAGTCCGTAGCAGAGGAGACAGAGTCGATACACAGAGGAAGTGTTGGTCGACACTCAACCCTGGCGTCGATCGCCACCCGACGCACGAAGGCCTTATGGACCGAAACATGACTTGAGCCCAGAAGACCACAAAAATTACAAGAATGCCCCTAACTAGTTTTACCTAGATGTTATATATTTTTGTGCCGCTTTTTAGGCAAGAACACACAGAATTATTTTAGGGTTTTAAGCTTAAGGTTTTGGAGAGAAGATCAACAACTCCTTCAGAGTATTTTATTGGGACTCCGGTTTATCTATCTCTAATCTATTATGCAATTCATTTAGTTTATCTATATATCTTGTTTAACTATGTCTGAGTAGTAACCTTGTTAGACTTAGAGTTTATTATGGTATTGATGAATTGTTGATTGTTAGAACTGCTAAGGTGATTAATCTAAAATCCTTCACAAAGTGAAGAACTTATTGCTTGTATTCTAGAGTTGCTAACTATAATTATGAATTAGGAGTTGACAAATGCGAGGGTAGGTTCATACCTGATAGTAACCTTGCTGAGCTAGGTTGTTAGACACGAGCTATAGCTGGCTTAGGATAATTGACCTAGTGAACATATCGATCTGATCAATAACGTCTGTTTGGAAGCGTATCGATCAACACCCTATAGGTGTATCAATCGACACTCGTTCCTTGTGATACGCGAACGCGTAGACTTGGGTTCAGACCTGTAGAATCGCTGTGAGAGCTGGAATCTTACATTAGTATTCAAGTTCTAGGATTGATTATTGATATACCATGGATTTTACTCATTATTAGCCATGGTATATAGGTAGTATTAGATATAATTATTATTATTTGGAGTCTATTTAGAATGTTTTCAGGTTTAGGAGTGTTTTGGAATAAAGTGATGATTTTGGAGCATTTTGGAGACAAAGGGAGAAATTACCCGAGCTGATCATCAAGCAGACCAAAGGTCGACGATCAGAGATAAAAAATCGATCAATGCACACCTTGTACCATCGATCGACGGCAAAGTGAGATATGCCCGAATGATTCCAGCCGACTTAAAGCTCAAGTCAACACAAAATTACAAGATTATCCCTGACAAGTGTTGACCTAATATTTATGTGCTCTGCCATTGTTCTAGGCAGCACACACTTTCATATTTTCTTACTTTCACCACAGCAAAAGGTTTTTAGGGTTTTTAGTAGTTTGGAGAGAAGATCCAAGATTCTTTCAGAGATTTTTGATAGGAACTCTAGTTTTACTTACTATTCTATCTATTCAATTTATTCATACTATGTTATGTCTTTCTTTGATTATGTTTGAGTAATCCACTTGTTAGATTTAGGGTTCAAAAAGGTTATGACGAATGTTAAGGTAAAATACTCAGGTATTAAATTTTTCCAGACAGGACATCGGACTCTGGGTCTCTGCTAGGAGACGCTCCGGGTCCGACCCCTGCGACCATCCCCTCCTCCGGGTAAAATGGAAATCTTCCGATATGGGGATCCTTCCATATTTCCGAATATGGAAGAGTTTAATGATATTTCTTAAATTACCCTAAGGAGTGAATTACTCTCTCAAATAAGAGGTTCAATCCACAAAGAGCTAAGGGACACAATAGATTCTAATCAGAGGTGATTAAGTTAGGTTTAATTAATGTATATAAAATAGGAAGGGTGAACAAGGCAGTTGTTTGGTTGACTGAGGTTTAAATCAATATAAAGAAGGCGCTAGACTTAGGGTATCTATTCAAGTAATCAAGATTATAGTTATATAGAAGCTAAAGTTATATGGTATATTTGAACTCAACTTAGCAATAATCTATCAACTTTCGTTTGTTTAAATTATCTATTGCATAGGATCTCGGTATCGCAGCTTTCGCCTGTTGATCGAGCAAGCATCGATAGATTTATCTATAGGATAATCGATCGATTTACCTTTCAAAACGTTGATCGATTTATCTATAGGATAATCGATCGATGGTTCTTTCCTAGCAAGCTTTACAAAAAGATTGGATTAAGTTCACTTAGATTTGAAAGATCAACTGTCGTTTGTTTATAACAAATTTATCTCAATAAAGATTATTCAGGTTAATATATCTATCAACCTAGATCAATGCTCTAGTTAGCTACTCTAGAACCAGAAATAAGCATAATCCTATTGATGAACACACAACTTAGCAGTTCTATATCTTGGACTAATCCCTCATAACCTATCTAAACCCTAAATCTAACAAGTAGATTTCTCAGACATAATCAAAGAAAGCACAATCATGGTCTGAGTAAATTGCATAAATAGAATAATAAGTAACACTGGAGTTCCAATCACAAATCTCTGAAGGAGTCTTGGATCTTCTCTCCAGACTACTAAAAACCTATATAATCTTTTGCTGTGATGAAAATAAAAAATATATGAAAGTGTGTGTAGCCTAGAACAATGGCAGAGCACATAAATACTAGGTTAAAACTCGTCAAGGGCAATCTTGTTATTTGGTGTTGACTTGGGTTCTTATTGATAGTGGAAGTTTTCAAGGCTCCCAAGTCAAATGATAGTATAGAAAGGTTGTCGAACCACAGAGAACTAGTGATCTATAGCACCAAGAATACACAAGCTTCCTTAATCTAAGCAAACAAGAAGAAAGATGAAGGTAACAAGCCAAGATCCTAAAAATATAAACAAGGTGATCTCAAATCCAATCAAGAAACAAGTGCAAGAACTCAATCAAATGCTAAGGTAGGATCCATGGGACTAGGGACTTGACTTTAGATGATTAAGATCCAATCTAAGGCTGGCAAGCAATCAAACATTTTCCTTATGCCTAAACAACAAAACTAAGCAAACTCTATCTCTAGATGAATGCTCTTTTGCAATGATCACCCAAGTACACCAAATCTCTTTGGCTGTAATGATCAAAGCAAGCATAAAGAATGAGTCTAATAGCAATCCTACCTTCTTTGACAACTAATCTCTTAGGCAAAGCAAGCTAAAAGCATTGATGAGTTGGTTCAGGCATTTCATAGAACACCTTTCGGGCATGAAATGCCTATAGATCTATTTTGATATGATCAAGACCAAAAAAGCATTAAGAACCCTCAACAAGCAAGGAAACAAGTAGATCCGATCTAAAGGTGGCAGCTTTCAATCAATCTAACAAACTCTATGGTCAAGAAGAATGTTCATTTGTTAACACATCTCAAACATCAAATGGTCATTGGCTGAATAACATGCAAGCAATCATTAAGAACAAGCCTACTAGCCATCTTAACACCTTTACAACAAATGGTCTTTGGTAAAGAATGTTAAAAGCTTAGTAGAGTTGGTTCAGACATTTCATAGAACACCTTGTGGGTGAGAAATGTCTAGAACTCAACCTTTGAGAGGCCAACTCAAAAGAAGCATTAAAAGCACTCTACTAGCAAGGAACAAGATAGATCTACACTAAAACACCCTAGATCTTCACTAATCACCTTTAATCACCCTAGCCCATGAATCCAAAGTGTGTCTACTCTCTAATCTCCATGAAAAACCTTAAATCTATGTGAGATTCAAGGCCAATCATGTTTGTGAGAAGGAGAAGCAAGATATAAGATGAAGAACTTTCTTAGATTGATAAAAAGATTCAAGCTTTTACAATATGAGGCAAAGTCTTGAGAGAAAATGAGATAAGTCCCTCAAAGGGGATACAAGAGTATTTATATGGGGCTTGGAAACTCTTAAAAATATAAAGGAGAAAGTCTAAAAAGTCCTTGAGGTCATTAAGTCTTCAGCCAATCAGAATCCAGCAAGAAGGAAGAAACTGGCCGATACCGGTAAGGTGGTCGAGTCCCGACCACAGATGCTGACCAGCACCAGACTCTCGTCCAGCCTTCCAGCCGTGCGGGTGCTTCAGGCCGCGTGTGCTGGCCGCGTATGTGAGCCGTGCGGGGTTCTCATCCCGGGTGTGTGAGGCCGGGTACACTCCCTGGCGTCCATCATCTCTCGCCCAACCCGTGCGGGTAGGTTAGGTCGGGTGTCCAGGTCGGGTGTCTTGACATGCTTCTAATGAATCGATCATAACTTCTCCAATATGGCTCCAAATGACTTGAAACTACTTCCATTGGAAAGCTAACTCAAAATACTGTATCTCCACCAAATCTTAGCATCAGAAGATATGTCTAAGGCCTCCGTCCATGCTCATCTTTGTCTTGACCAGATCATGGATTGACTTCTCTTTTCATGGCCAAACTTGATTCTTCACCTTTTTTTGGGCCATAAGGCTTCCAAACACCTCAAATCACACCAAAGCATACTCCAACAGCTGATAAGGACAAATGAATGCAAAATGGACCTAAAGATGCCTAATGCCTAACTTATATGATCAAAATGCATAAGATATGGATGCTTAAAACATGTAAATATGCAAGACATCAACTCCCCCACACTAGACCTTTACTTGTCCTCAAGTAATCTTTTCAAAACACAAGGAGGAGAGACATAGAGATGGAAGCAAAGCCAAAAGAAACACTCATAGCACTCAACTTGACATCCTAAAGAAATATAGCAAATAGCATGAGCAAAACTTCCTATTATGCTCTAGCTTCACAAGGCATATCAATGACTCTTATGCCTCTACACAAGATGCATTGCTTATCAACCAACAAGTTCTCTTAACCAGCCCTCACATTGATTCACACACACACACACAAGGTGAAGTCTCACATATGGGCACATGATCTCAATCATTTGGCTAGGTGATCAAATGGTCTAATATGGATGATAATGGGGGTTCAATGCATCATTTCAAGGTGGCAATCACTCAAAATCAAGGAGCTTGATCATTATGCAAAATTTATCTAAGACTAGGAGCAATTCATGCATACATGGATCCATCCTCATCATTCTACCCAATTCCTAAGTCATTACAACATCTACTCCCCTTTATTCATCCCATAACCCAAAATGAAAACATTCTCACATCACTCACCCAATGAACAACTTTCTTTCTTTTGATTCAACCACTAAGGACCTCTAATCACTTTCCTAAGCTCTAACTCTTTTGGTTTTCCCTTTCCCACTATCTTATTGAATCTTTCTTTCTTTTTTTTTTTTCTTTTTCTTTTCTTTTTCTATTTTAAAATGAAGGGGGAAGGTCGAAACATCAATCAAGAGCTTCTTATCTTTCTATTCTAGGTCCCTAGGGTTCTTCTTTCTTATGATACTCATTTGTTCATCAATCTCAAAATTGTTACATTCCAAACCCAAGATATAAACAATTAAGGAACAAAAACCTCACTCACCATCCTAGAAGCTAGCTCAAATGAGGACCCTATGCTAGCAAGAGATGAGAACAAATCCATGTCGCCCCCAATACTCTCAAGATATTGCACATGACAAACTATCAGAAAAGGCCTCACTCATGCAAATCAATGTAGGCTTCAAAGAATGGCTAGGGTTCAAGGGTATGGAAGTGCCATTTGGGTTAACAAAGAGTGGTATAATGGGGAAAGATAACCCAAATGTGTATGAGACCCATGATCAAGTATGCAAATGCCCATATGCAAGAGAAATTAAGTTCATTCAAGTCTAAGTTCAGGATGGAGCTGGTTT
Organism: Brassica nigra; assembly: GCA_016432835.1. Taxonomy (NCBI): domain Eukaryota; kingdom Viridiplantae; phylum Streptophyta; class Magnoliopsida; order Brassicales; family Brassicaceae; genus Brassica; species Brassica nigra. Next base: position 47,155,600 of record CM028247.1, read on the forward strand.
CAAGAACAATGCCAATATCAAGCAAGCAAGCAAGTTTCAAGAAGAGTTTTTCAAGGCTCAAAGCATGCAAGCCTTTCAAAAGATGCTTAAGCTACTTGATATTTTAAATAGGGTGCCAAATTCAGTGCAAACAAGTGTTCTTTACAAGGCAATGCTCCATATGCAAATGAATGCAACCTATATGCTCTAGACTCAATCTTAAGGATGTAAGTGATGCAATCTACATGATTCAAAAATTAAATTTTTTTTTTATGCAAATATGAATGAACAATGCAATGCATGAGACACAAAATCACAAAGCAAACATGATCAAATACTTGGTACCTCCCCACACTTAAATCACACAGTCTGTGTGAGTAAGAGAGAAGGAGATACCCCAACAAGACAAAAACAAATGTATATACAAGAAGGGTTGGAGTGATACATACTTGGAGTTACTGGTTGAATTGGGTGGTAGAGGACCCTTGGCCTCGGATTTGTGCCACCGGGAGAGATAGGCTGAAACGGATAAGTGAAGGCGGGTGTCTAGAGTTACAATGCTTGGCCGCCTTTCACCTTTTGTCTAGCTTAGACCCAACCTGAAAACCTCAACTATCCTTATTAAAAGCTTAAAAGAAAGAAAGATAAAGAAATATATAAAATGGATAAACATGGGAATGCCTCCCAAGCGCGCTTGTTTTAAGTCTCTAGCTTGACTTTGTGTGCTTGCTAATCATAAGTATCAAAAGGTTGAGCCAATGCACCTTTGGTTCTTCTCCTATGAGAACAGGGAACCAAGTATGCAAGGAGCACACTACTGTCCATAGAAAATAGACAGATTTTTCATCAAAGAGCTTCACTAAAGATGCATCATGAATCATGAGATGCTCTTTGAGGTTAAAATGGTCATGAGAATCAAAAGCATTTGGTGGAAACACAAAGTCAACTACAGGTTCAAACGAAGTTTTAACAAAGTAGTCAACTCTATCTCCATCAACCAAATAATACACAATGTTCACATTCGCATGATAATTTTCAGCATGGGGGTTTTCTATCTCAAGCAAGAGCTTATCCACATCAAGTTCATCCCTAGATCAGCAAGTGCAAGAAGAGGTCTAGGTTCATTAAGAATGAAAACTCAGATTCAAGATCAAATGAAGCACATAGATAACTCTTGTCAAAACAAACTTCCATATGATCTCTAACAAGCTTTTCTATTCTCAACTCATCTAGTTTCCTAGTTTCACATATCAGATCAAGACATTCATTTATGAGCACATGAGAATCAAGATCATGGGCAATATTCTCAGCACAAGGCAAGCAAATTTCCTCAAGTTGAAGTTCTAAAGTGGAAATGCTTGTACCTTCCAGTGGAGTGGTGGAACCCAATACATTACCTCTTTAAGGTCATAAGCAACATCAAACTCATGTTGTGTAACCTCCCTTTCTTCAAACTCTGCTCGATCCCTAATGAGGTGTACCCGGATCATTCGTGCCAGGGATCTCATTGGCTTGCCCCTATTCTCTTTCATTCTCTGAAGCCGATGCAACTCCACCCTTTGGTCTGGTGTGAGTATGATATCAAAGGGTGGTGGCTCCACATACACATATGGCTCATCTTCAATGTGATCTTCCTCTTCTTGTGGCTTTTCAAGGCAGTTTGAAGCCATCACTGCAAGAACAAAACTAGAAGTAAAGGTTAGTAACTATACAAAATCAAAAGAAAGCATAAGAAAATAAAGCTTAGTCTCAAGAAAGATTGAAATCCTAATGAAAATCTACTAGTTCCCGCAACGGCCAATTTGATAGTGGAAGTTTTCAAGGCTCCCAAGTCAAATGATAGTATAGAAAGGTTGTCGAACCACAGAGAACTAGTGATCTATAGCACCAAGAATACACAAGCTTCCTTAATCTAAGCAAACAAGAAGAAAGATGAAGGTAACAAGCCAAGATCCTAAAAATATAAACAAGGTGATCTCAAATCCAATCAAGAAACAAGTGCAAGAACTCAATCAAATGCTAAGGTAGGATCCATGGGACTAGGGACTTGACTTTAGATGATTAAGATCCAATCTAAGGCTGGCAAGCAATCAAACATTTTCCTTATGCCTAAACAACAAAACTAAGCAAGCTCTATCTCTAGATGAATGCTCTTTTGCAATGATCACCCAAGTACACCAAATCTCTTTGGCTGTAATGATCAAAGCAAGCATAAAGAATGAGTCTAATAGCAATCCTACCTTCTTTGACAACTAATCTCTTAGGCAAAGCAAGCTAAAAGCATTGATGAGTTGGTTCAGGCATTTCATAGAACACCTTTCGGGCATGAAATGCCTATAGATCTATTTTGATATGATCAAGACCAAAATAGCATTAAGAACCCTCAACAAGCAAGGAATCAAGTAGATCCGATCTAAAGGTGGCAGCTTTCAATCAATCTAACAACCTTAGGCCTAGGCACAAGTGTAAACAAACTCTATGGTCAAGAAGAATGTTCATTTGCTAACACATCTCAAACATCAAATGGTCATTGGCTGAATAACATGCAAGCAATCATTAAGAACAAGCCTACTAGCCATCTTAACACCTTTACAACAAATGGTCTTTGGTAAAGAATGTTAAAGCTTAGTAGAGTTGGTTCAGACATTTCATAGAACACCTTGTGGGTGAGAAATGTCTAGAACTCAACCTTTGAGAGGCCAACTCAAAAGAAGCATTAAAAGCACTCTACTAGCAAGGAACAAGATAGATCTACACTAAAACACCCTATATCTTCACTAATCACCTTTAATCACCCTAGCCCATGAATCCAAAGTGTGTCTACTCTCTAATCTCCATGAAAAACCTTAAATCTATGTGAGATTCAAGGCCAATCATGTTTGTGAGAAGGAGAAGCAAGATATAAGATGAAGAACTTTCTTAGATTGATAAAAAGATTCAAGCTTTTACAATATGAGGCAAAGTCTTGAGAGAAAATGAGATAAGTCCCTCAAAGGGGATACAAGAGTATTTAAATGGGGCTTGGAAACTCTTAAAAACATAAAGGAGAAAGTCTAAAAGTCCTTGAGGTCATTAAGTCTTCAGCCAATCAGAATCCAGCAAGAAGGAAGAAACTGGCCGATACCCGGGTAAGGTGGTCGAGTCCCGACCCGCGTATGCTGACCCGCGTACCAGACTCTCGTCCAGCCTTCCAGCCGTGCGGGTGCTTCAGGCCGCGTGTGCTGGCCGCGTATGTGAACCGTGCGGGGTTCTCATCCCGGGTGTGTGAGGCCGGTACACTCCTGGCGTCCATCATCTTCGCCCGTGCGGGTAGGTTAGGTCGGGTGTCCAGGTCGGGTGTCTTGACATGCTTCTAATGAATCGATCATAACTTCTCCAATATGGCTCCAAATGACTTGAAACCACTTCCATTGGAAAGCTAACTCAAAATAATGTATCTCCACCAAATCTTAGCATCATAAGATATGTCTAAGGCCTCCGTCCATGCTCATCTTTGTCTTGACCAGATCATGGATTGACTTCTCTTTTCATGGCCAAACTTGATTCTTCACCTTTTTTTGGGCCATAAGGCTTCCAAACACCTCAAATCACACCAAAGCATACTCCAACACCTGATAAGGACAAATGAATGCAAAATGGACCTAAAGATGCCTAATGCCTAACTTATATGATCAAAATGCATAAGATATGGATGCTTAAAACATGTAAATATGCAAGACATCACTTATGTCGGCTGGGCTCATCCTGCATCTCCGTCGATCGATGGAACAGGGTGTGCATCGATCGATTTTCATCTCTGATCGCCGACCTCTGGTCTGCTCGATGGTCAGCTCGGGTAACTTCTCCTTTTGCCTCTAAAATGCTCCAAAATCATCACTTTACTCCAAAACACTCATGAACCTGTAAATACTCTAAAAAGACTCTAAATCGTAGTAAAGATATTCTAAAACACTCATATACCATTGCTAAAAGTGGGTAAAATCCATGACATATCATTTAACCCTATTGGCCGACTAGAACCGACCTAAAGACGACTATATAAGGGGAGCCCAAACCCTACAACAGGGGATCAACACTTTGAGACTTAGAGGTCAGAGCTAGGCGGCTAGAACTAGGGTTTATACACCAATATATTGTAGTTCCTGCTCAAAGATCAATAAAAACGTCTCTTTTAGTCTCAATCCCTGCGAATCTAACAATAATAAGAGTATCCATCATTTCATAGTACTCACAAAGATACTACACAAAAATCCCCTAACAATTTGGCGCTAGAGGGAGGGGAGTAATCTAAAATACGTGACTATGGCAGTGGAAGAGCAAAGCAAGTTACCCGAAGCAACTCAGAGAGAAGTCTAGCCCCAGAGACAACTCGACACTCTACGGAGCCAAATAACCGAGCTGCACAAGGCTCGGGAAGAAATCACGGAGAATCCTGAACTCTCCTCAGAAGTCCAAAGCTTGAGGGAGAAGATAGATGAGCACTCTAAACAGTTGGAGCAGAGTACTGAAAAACTCAACCAGCTCGAGTCAGAGAACCTTGTTCTCCGAGACGAAAACCAAACTCTCAACACGACGAGCAACAAGAAGCGCCGCTCTCAAGCTCTGGTCCAACCCATGCCTACTCTGTAGACACCTAACTCCGGAAGAAACACCACGCATCCTCCTAGGGGCTGAACGGAGACAGGGCAGCGCACAAGGAGGCTAGAGGTACTCAAACTTACAATGTAGAAGACAGCGATTCCAAGCCGGAGCCCGATAAGGTAGCATTCGAGGGAACAACCGCGACGAGATCTTCTATAACCCACTATTTGGAGCAGGTGTTCTCCAAGAAGTTCGAGGCCATACAGTCCATGGTGGAGAGACTCACCGGAGTAGCTCCCCCAATCCGGAAGAGCAATCCCGATTCCTATGCCGATACGCCTTTCGGGGACGAGATCACGCTGATCGAGATGCTAAGGAAGTTCTCCTTCCCCAGCATAAAGATGTATGACGGTATAGGCGACCTAGATGACCATATCGCCCAATATAAGCAGAGGATGCTCGCTGTAGCACTCCCAAGGGAGCTGTGCGAAGCTACTATGTGCAAGGGATTCGGTTCGACCCTGATTGGGCTCGCCCTGCAATGGTGCATCAATATACCTACCAGGTCCATATCCTCTTTTGGAACTCTTACCGACAAGTTTGTGGAGTAGTTTGCGAGCAGCAAAAACCTGGAGAAAACTTCATACGGCCTTTACGAGATCCTCCAACACTGGGCCGAACCCTTGCAGGGCTATATAGCCCGCTTCAATCAAGAAAAGGTGGTGATTCCCGAATGTCATGTCCCTACTGCGATCTCCGCCTTCACAAGAGGCCTGCTCCCAGACGGGGACCTATACAAGGAGCTAACCAAGTACCGGTGCAAGACCCTGGAAGACGTGCTGTCCCGAGCCTGGGCACAGGTAAAATGGGAAGAAGACATCGCATGTCGTGCCCAGGCTCAGAAAAAGCAGGACCAAAAGGCGAGCAGGCTAGACCGAAGCGATCGAGACAAGAGACCCTCTCAAAGATCAACAAAGGATTTCAGGAACAGGAACTGGGGCAGGTACTAGAACCGACCACTCGAGAAGGCAGAAGGGATGATAGTGTCCACGTGGCCGAATATCTCTCATCTCTCTATATCAAAGCTGAAGCTGGTCAATGTTCTGAGGCAGATGGGCCAACAGGTCAAGTTGCCTCAGAAGACGAAAGCACCCGATTCCTTCCGCAATCCTGGCCTTTGGTGCGACTTCCAGCGTGACCACGGTCACAAAACGGAAGACTGGGTCGCACTGAGGATCGAGGTCAACGAACTACTTAAGAAAGGACACCTCCGGGAGTTCCTTTCCGAGAAGGTCAAGGGCCATCTAAACAAAGAGACATCCGAAAAACCCACTGAAGCTGTTCCCGTCTCACCACCTCGACAGGACCTAGTAATCCATGTCATATCCGGACGCTCTGAAATAAGTGGCATAAGCCACGCGGCCGCGAAGAAGAGCACCCGGAACGCCAAGCACGACCTAGAGAAATCCAAGCCAAAGCGTCTACTCCTGGGTACGGACAAAATAACCTTCACAGCCATGAAGCAGGAGAAGGTCCAAGCCCCACATCATGACGCCCTGGTCATATCGCTCAATGTAGCAAATTGCCTGGTGAAAAGGGTATTGGTGGACAATGGGAGCTCCAGCAGCATCATCTTCCAAACCGCATATCAGGATCTAGGGCTGGAAGAAAATGCCCTAACGCGTATGTGGGAATCGAAATTCACACCGTCAATTTCTGATAAATGATTGTGGAGGAAAACCGAGTTAACCCGATCTTCCTTGAAGGTCCCGGATATCTGCTGGGCCACACACGACACAATCAATGGGATTTAAAGTTGTAAAATAAAAATCGTAAGAATAGAGCGAAAGAGATCTTATTTCTGAATTCGCGTTTGAGCGTGAACAACAGGTAAAGAAATTGGCTACAAGAGCTGTCGAGAAGTCCGCTAGTCCGGCCGCCTAGATCTAACCTAGTTGAGTCGCAGCTCGCTAGTAAAAACAGAAAAAGAATGCTAAATTGCTCTAAGTGCTAAGTGGAAGTTTGGTGATAATTTGCTCCTCGCCCAAAGCTCTCCTTATATACTCCTCTTAAGACGGTCTATCTTCCCGGGCTGAATCGGCTTTTTCCATTTTCGCCCATCTTCGTTTATCGAAACTTGACATTTATCTTCTGGAAACTTGACATTTATCTTTTAGAAACTTGACATTTATCTCTTATGTGAGGATAAGGATAAACCTTCATAGTTATCCTTTCTTTCGAAAATCGTAAGTGGGCCGCTTTGGTCATATCGGGCTACTTAGGCTTTTACGGTTCTTCAAAGAATAGTCCTCAAGGTTTCGCATTCGGAAGGAACCCCAATTCCTCATATAGTCGAGATGTTTGGTGTTTAGAATAACCGATCGCTTTATACGATGAATCGAATCCATTCGCCATTCGAACCTCTTATGATCTTCCAAATTTCTCGAGTATCGGATCGAGATGGACTTGGATTCGTAGATTTTCCGCCTTCGAGGGTTTGAGTAATGAGGCTTCAACTTAGATTTTAAAATATGAACTTTGTTTAAACGATTGAGAAGGCTTTATGGAAGAATCATTGTATTTTTCGGACAATCCAACATGGGTTTAAGGGACCAAGATGTTGCCGCTGCCCGAGATCACGGGACGATTGCACAGATGGGCCAGGACCCTTGCCGCCGGGCGCCAGACAGGAGACAATAGGCCTGCCGCCGGCGCCAGACGGAGAGGACGAGCCTGCCGCCGCCGGGCGCACGGCATGCCCTACCGCCGCGCCAGCGCCGCTGCCGGGCGCCAGCGCTCGCTCGGGCGCCAGGCACGGCGTATGCCTATCATGGCGCCAGGCTTCGCCGGGCGCCAGGTAATGGCAGCAGCCTGCCGCCGGGCGACAGACGCCGCCGCGGCGCCAGCACGGCGTATGCCTGCTGCCAGCGCCAGGCTTCGCCGGGCGCCAGGTGCGCGGCGTCCCGCCGGCGCCAGGTGCGGCGTATGCCGCCGGGCACGGCGTATGCCTGCCGCCGGGCGCCAGGCACGGCGGTGTCCTGCCGCGCCAGGCACGGCGGGCGTTTGCCGCCGGCGCCGGGCGCCAGGCACGGCGTATGCCCTGCCGCCGGCGCCAGGCTTCTGCCAGCCAGCCAGGCGCGGGCGGCGCCGCGTCGGCGTTCTCGGCCCGGGCTTCGCGCTCGCAGTCCGCGCGTGTCCGCGTCCACGGTGCCTGCTGTTGCTCGCCTTCATTGATCCCGGACTCACGGTCCGCCATGCCTTCCCGTGAGTTCATCGAGTGACGACCGCTTAGTTTTGATCGCCACTTAGTTTTCTTCGAGGACTTCCCATGAGTTCATCGGTGACGATTTTGTCGTTGACTGATTTTGACCCCAACAGTTAGCTTCCAGCTAGCTAGGAACCGTGAGTGCCTTTCGGTCCTAGCTTGCGTATAGCCGTATGGGAAGGTGTAGAGACGAATCGCTTGCTGAAAGTCGGGTAAATAGTGATTTTACCTCTTTTATAAGGATGGAGTAAGAAATCTCATTTATTCTTAGTTCATCATAAAAGTTCATCTCTCAAGAATCCTTTCTCTTTAAGAACAATGTCTTCAAGATTCTCCAAGAGAAATTCTTCTTCTCATTCATCCTCGGATGACTCTCCGCCCATGTGACGGTGAAGCAAGAGGAGTTAGTCGAGGAGGAGGCTAAGAATGCGATATCGAGCCCTTGTGGGTTCGGCTCCACCACCGCCAGATGTCCCTGTTCGAGGAGACCTTTGAGGATGCCGGTGCTTCCTTTACGCCGAGCTTGGTTTCACGAATATCTCGTGACTCTTCGATTTTACCAGATTCCCGATGGAGTCAAATTCGGATCCTCGCCGGTAACGAGTGCGGGAATCCTCCGAAGGTTTCTTTACATGTTACGAGGCTTTCCTTACGTATTGCCGCATGTGGTTCCCGATCCCCGTACCATTGTTCGTTGCTATTTCGAACTTTCGATCAGCCAGCTCAGCGCTCCTGCCTTAGAGTTGGCTTGCGCATTGATCGCAAGTTATGAGCTCGGATCGATCTCAGTCCCGATGATTTCGGTCTTTGGAGCACTCGCCTAACGGGAGCGACGGTTACTACTCCATGGTGCCAAAGAAGGATATGGCCATAACTCGGGGACTACTTCAACCCTAAGTCGTGGCAGGAGTGTTTCTTCTATGTCCAATAGATTGTGAGTCTGTCGAGAGAGCTGCCTCCATCTATTTCCGCACGCATGGAACTTCAACCGAGGTAATACAATGAAAACTAGTTGTCTATTCTATCATTCCGGAAGTGCGAGTTTTTAGTGAAAAAGTTTCGCTTTGTAGAGAACGGGCTGTTGCGCATTTGCATGGTGATCTTTTGTCAAGAGGGATCTCCTTCGCCAAAGGCCGCTTTTCTGAAGTCCTTCACTCTTGAACGGATTCGAGACGCAGTAAGGCTTTACCGGTCCCGAGACCCTGTCCCGACATGCGACGCCAAACCGGTTATCGAAGCCCCTACTAAGAGGCGTAAACAGAGATCTCGTAAAGGGAAAGAAATTGACGGTGGGGAAGGTTCGGAAGATCCTTCACCGTTGGGGGAAAACCCTAGTTTTGTTCCAACGGAAAAAGGCGGAGCCAGCGATTTTCCACTTCCCAACAATTTCTGTGACGGCCTTCCTCCGGAGTTTGTTACTGACGAGTCGCTGGAGGATGAGGAGAAGCAACGGGTTTTTGTTGAGGGTTCCCAGCGGGTCAACAAGGTTTTTCCCTTTGAACTTCTTAACCGTATTTTTGAATCTGCACATATGTATGTTTGTTGATCTCGAACCTATGCTGGGACTAAGAGTGTTTAGCAATGCGCTTGACTCAAGTTTCCGCAAGTCTAGGATTGCTAACTTCAAGACCAAAGAAGCTGAGCGAGAGCTCTTCCGATTCCAACAAGAGGTAAAGGCGCAGAACGCAAAGCAAGCTTAGCTTCATGCTCGAGCTCTTGTTCGGGCGGAAAGGAGAGGAAGGAGGATGGTCGCAGCTAAGGTGGCGAGACGGGCGGAATCGTTTGCTGCTGAGTTTCAATGTTTTAAAGAAGCTCAGGAGTTTGTTGGCGATTTCCGCGAGTGCCGGGGCTCGGTCGTAAACCTTTACAAGTCTCAGAACCCGGATTTCTCCTTTGATTCCGAGATTGCTGAGATGAAGGAATTCATGGCCGAGTGTGCTCATGCCGAGTCCTTGGTTCCTCCAGTCGAAGAAAGAGTCCGGAGACTATGGGAACCTATCAAGGTTTCCGAGGATACGGTGGAGGCCGGAGCCGATGAGAACGTCGAGGGTGGTGGGAACGCTCAAGGCGTGAACGAGGAAGTGGACCAGCCTGCAGGTTCATTCGGGATTTCCGTGATCTGGATTTCGATGTTGACTTCCTTTGTGAATCGTATGTTTTGGCCGCGGCGTGGCCGCTTTTAGGGTTTTATTCTGCAATCGCTGGAGGTTGCATTCTTATGTTTTGGGACTGGCCGCTGGTGGCTTAGAATTCACCGCCTTTGCGGCCTTTATGAATATGAAAATTTGCAGATTTCGCCTTTGTTTTGATTTATACTTTCGCCAAGTGTAGAGGAAAGGATGCGAGTAGTCACTTCAGATCCTAACTCTTTTGTCGCTTGGTCCGTGATGCTACTTTTAGCGAAGCGCTTTAGGTGTAAGTTTATACGAGACATGTTTTGGGATCTCGATAATGATACTATGTTCGTGAGATGTCAAGATCCAGCAAGACTGGATTTAGGGCAAGACCTAGGTTTACTCTCAGCTTTAAGGCTGTGCGATGACTGATCGGATTTCGTTTTGCCTGTTAGTGATTCTTTTCGTTTAAAGTCCGCGACTAGTCACCGGCTTATATGATTTGTGTTAAAAGAATCGAGCTATCTTCGAGGTTATCCGAGACGCTAAACCAAAATTTTGGGTTTCTTGTATAGCTATGATATCCTTGTCGGATGTAAGAGGACCTTTGGTCTGACTACGAGTTTATATTGAGTGAACGTTGTGTCCGTCGGGGCCAATCGACGGGCGTAGTTATTTTAAGTCGCAGGTGGACTGTTTTAGCGGATGATACGAAGTTTTGTTATCTTTTCAGGAGTTGGACGCCTCGCTTTTTGAAGATATGATTTTCGCTTTTCCGGCGTTTATGCTATGAGCATAAAAGATAGAATTTTATTGAAAGAATTTCAAAAGTTCGAAAGTACATGTGCGATATTTCGCATTTTTGTGGGAGTATAGAGTATACGCATTCAGTCCCCCCTTTTGGTGAGGGGATAGCTGAACTCGCCGGTTTCGGCAAGCTGCCTACGCACTCTTTCGAGGATCAAGCCATCTCATAGTTCTAATAGTTGCCGCAGACATTTTACTCCCGCGGCCGCTCCGATCGTGCTGGTCGGATCGGTGGTTTGTGCGGGGTCGAGCTGTCCTTTTACGGGCGAGGACTCGTGAGGCTTTGTCGCTGTCTCGAATCGCTGCCTGTTCGGATGATTCTGATCATCTTTTCTCGAAGTCTTCAGGAAGATTGTGTGATTCCTTTGCTCGCTTCGGTTGGCCGCAGGGCTGCCCGATCTTTCGCAGTTTGAACTCGCCAGTAACAGAGTCTCGATTGTTTCTGACTACCCCGTGATGACTGCGGTTCCGTTGAGTCGGAAATTTGATGCCGAGGTTATATGGGATGGTACTGCCTTCATGGAGTTGATCCAAGGGGTTACCATGATGGCATTGTAGATGGTCGGGTTGTCGACTACCGCTAACTCGACGATCTTTGTGACTTCTTTCGCCATGACCGGAGCTTAATTCTCGAGGGTCATGGAAGTGACGCTCAAAACCCAGTCCAATGTTTTGGCTCAGGGACGACTTCCCCAAGTGGGATCTTCATCCTGTAGAGGGTGTTGCGGAAGATAATGTTGACCGTTCTTCCTGTATCGACGAGGATGCGCCGACTTCGAGATCCTGGATTACCAGGTCGATAACCAAAGGATCGCAATGAGGTTTGTCGATTCCGACAGTTTCCTGTTCCTCGAAAACGATCGTGTGGTTAGGAATATCGCTATCCGGAAACCAGTTGGAACTCGTCTCGCTTTTGCCCGTAGGCTTTATCGACGGACAGAGTCTTGCAGAAATGCGATCCTCCGATGATCATGCTTACCTCGCGACTGCTGTTGTTCCTTGGTCGCCCTGTCTCTTCCGCTTTTCTCCCGATTGATTTATGGTCGCGCGGTCCTCGGAGACGGTTTTGTTGGTCTTTGGGCGGTCGGAGTCCAGGAGCAAGTCCTTTATACTCTTGACCTTTGATAGTTCGCCGGTGAGGAGCTTTGCGGCGAGCCGGGCACCGAGAACCTTGCAGTTCGCAGTGGAGTGACCTCTGGTTTCGTGGAACTCGCAGAGGAATTATCCTTGTACTGGTTCCTGGTCCAGGTGTTTCCGGAGGTCTTGCCTTGCTCCGAGTTGATGGCGTAGTTATGCTCGCCTTGGGCGTCTTCCCCTTCATGATGGACGTTCTTGTCGTTACGAGAGGGTTTCTTCTTTGAGGATGTTTTCTGTGGTCCGTGCTTCTGCGATAGAAGTTTCATCTCTTCCTCCATGATGATGAAGTCCGTTGCTTTGTGGAGAGTATCCTGGATTGTAACCAGCTTTTCCAGTAGTATCCACTTTCGAACTTCGACTTGTACCAGAGAGTTTTCCTCGTATGCCGATTGCGACATTGTCGCTAATGCCCGCTACTGGCCATCACCAGTTTGAACCTTCGCGATGAAGTCGCTGAGCGCTCGCTTTCCTTTGAGCTAGGCTCCATAGGTCCACGCCGGACGCTTCTGTCCATGAACATGGAGTATTGTTTGAGAAACGCCGAGGCCAGTCAGCGGAAGCTTCCGGCGGAGTTCCTTTGAGCCGGAGAACCATTCGAGCGCAGCTTTGAGGTGCTCGAGAAGAGAAGACAATGACCCGCCTCGCTCGCCCCGAGTTTGCATCTACCCATTGCGATCTGAAGGACTGCAGGTGCCTTTAGGATCCGTAGTACCGCCATATACCGATTTTGATTTTCTCCGGTCCGAGATGTGTGTTTCCGTGATCCGAAGCGTGAACGGCATTTTCCGCGCTTCCTCGAAGTCTATCGATCTCGGGCGGAACTGGTCGCCTGGTGGATTTGCGATTTCACCACTTTCACTTCGCCACGGTCTTTTGAGATTCACGAAGATCATGGATCTCGCTGTTGCTACCGGCGTCTCCGATTTTGTCGGGCTGGTCGCGATGGATCCGAAGTTTGATCCTCCGCGAAGTTCTTCCTGCTCAATCCAGTAGAGTTCTTCCTCCTCTTCTGTCATGGGCCTTCGAAGATACCGCCGCCGAGCGGACTGGCTTCGGTACTTAGGTGGATGTCAGCGCCTTCATCGGAAGGATCCGATTGGTCGCTGATATCCAGACTGATGCCCGACGCCGCTTCCTTGTTTCCGTAGCCGGGGTGGAAGGGTCTGTGAGGTCGTTTGCTGTCCTTTTGAGCCGCTTTCTCGAGTGGGCTCTTTCGAGGCATCTTTTCTCGCTCTCCCGAGATCCGGTCGAAGTCTTCTGCCGCTGCCTTGGTGGATCCGCTGCAACTTACTCACAGTTAAGGTGTCGACTGTTTTGGCGAGCGAGGTTATCAGCTTGTCCTGTTGTTCCGCTCTGTTACTCGGAGCTGAACAGTTCCTTCATCCGTCTGAGCCTGTTTGCATCAGCAGGATCGGGACGATCTCCGCTTGGAGTCTTCAACGCTAGGCCGACGGGTGTTCCATCTAGCTGGCTGGTCTTTGGTGACGCAGTAGACATGATCGAGCGTGCAGTAGTGTAGATAGATAGATCCGTAACCCTCCTTCTAGCCAAATCTGGGAACCAAATTCACACCACAATTTCGATAAACGACAGGGAGGAAAACCGAGTTAACCCGATCTTCCTTGAAGGTCCCGGATATCTGCTGGGCCACACACGACACAATCAATGGGATTTAAAGTTGTAAAATAAAAATCGTAAGAATAGAGCGAAAGAGATCTTATTTCTGAATTCGCTTGAGCGAACAACAGGTAAAGAAATAAGCTACAAGAGCTGTCGAAGTCCGCTAGTCCGCCACCTAGATCTAACCTAGTTGAGTCGCAGCTCGCTAGTAAAAACAGAAAAAGAATGCTAAATTGCTCTAAGTGGTAAGTGCTCTGGAAGTTTGGTGATAATTTGCTCCTCGCCCAAAGCTCTCCTTATATACTCCTCTTAAGACGGTCTATCTTCCTTTGGGCTGAATCGGGCTTTTTCCATTTTCGTCCATCTTCGTGTTTATCGGAAAACTTGACATTTATCTTCTGAAACTTGACATTTATCTTTTGGAAACTTGACATTTATCTCTTATGTGAGGATAAGGATAAACCGTCATAGTTATCCTTTCTTTTCGGAAAATCGTAAGTGGGCCGTTTTGGTCATATCGGGCTACTTAGGCGTATTTACGGTTCTTCGAAAGAATAGTCCTTGAAGGTTTCGGCATTTCCGAAGGAACCCCAATTCCTCGTATAGTCGAGATGTTTGGTGTTTAGAATAATTGTGATCGTTTTATACGATGAATCGAAATCCATTCGTCGTTCGAACCTTTTATGATCTTCTGAAATTTCTCGAGTATCGGGATCGAGATGGACTTGGATTCGTAGATTTTCCGTCTTCGAGGGTTTGAGTAATGAGGCTTCGAACTTAGATTTTAAAATATGAACTTTTGTTTAAACGATCGAGAAGACTTTGCGGAAGAATCATTGTATTTTTCGGACAATCCGAACATGGGTTTAAGGGACCAAGATGTTGCCGTTGCCCGAGATCACGAGACGATTGCACAGATGGGCGCCAGACCCTACGCCGGCGCCAGACGGAGACGACAGGCCTGCCGCCGCACCAGACGGAGAGACGAGCTAGCCGCCGCCGCCGCACCAGGCACGGCGTATGCCGCCGCCGGGCGCCAGCGCCGGGCGCCAAGCGCGTATCCTGCCGCCGGGCGCCAGGCGCGCGGCGGCCTGCCGACGGTGCCAGCGTGGCGTGTGTCCTGCCGGCGCTTGAGCCCGCCGCCGCCGGCACGGCGTATGCCCTGCCGCCGGCGCCAGCGCTTCCGCCGGGCGCCAGCGCTGCGCCAGCCGCGCGCCGGCACGGCGTATGCCTGCCGGCGCCAGGCGCCGCCGGTGCCAGGCACGGCGTATGCCCTGCCGGCGCTAGCGCCCGCCGCTGGCGCCAGACGCGCGGCCTGCCGCCGCCCGGGCGCCTGCCGACGCCAGGCGTCCTGCCGTCTGTGCCATGTCTTGCGTCCGCCGGTGCCTGCTGTTGCTCGCCTTCATTGATCCCCGCGACTCACGGTCTGCTAATGCCTTCCCTTGAGTTCATCGAGTGACGACCCGTTTCTTGGTTTTGATCGTCACTTAGTTTTCTTTCGAGGACTTTTGGGTGACGATTTCGTCGTTGACCGATTTTGACCCCAACAGCGTAGAGTAACCCCACTCGTGAGATTCAGCGGAGAGGTCAAACAGACCGCTGGGGAAGTCGTCCTACCAGTGTATGCTAAAAGGATCAACATGTCAACCAAGTTCCTCACCGTTCACTGCCAATCATCTTACAACATGATCCTGGGACGGTCTTGGATTGATGACATGGGAGCCGTCCCTTCGACGCTTCACCAGATGGTGAAATTCCCTACACCCTGGGGCATAAGAGCAATCAGAGGAGATCAAGAGAACTCCCGCTCCTGCTACCAGACTACTCTGGAGGAAAAGACCAAGGTCTTATAACAATTACAGAATAAACCTCCGGCTCAACACACTGAAGAACTGGAGGTCGAAGAGAGTGACAATGTGCCGTTGGTCGAAGGGTACCAGACCTGCCACCTCAAGGTTGGCTCCAAGCTTACTGGGGGATTAAGAAGAAGATTGGTAGACTTCCTCAGGTCTAACTCCGATTGCTTCGCATGGTCCCACATAGACATCCCTGGGATTAACCCGGAAGTCATCATGCCCAAGCTGCAAGTAGATCCCCTACATTAACCCGCCAGACAAAAGAGAAAGAAGTTTGCTCCTGAAAGGGACGCAATAATCAAAGAGGAAGTCAAAAGCCTGCTCGATGCAGGGTTCATTCACGAGGTATAGTATCCAGAGTGGCTGGCCAACGTCGTCGTAGTCAAGAAGAAGAATGGGAAGTGGCGAGTCTGCATAGACTTCACAGATCTCAACAAGTCCTGTCCAAAGGACCCTTTTCCTTTGCCTCATATCGACAAACTTGTCGACGCCACGGCCGGGCACCAGCTAATGAGCTTCATGGACGTGTTCGACGTGGCTACAACCATATACTTATGCATCCAGAAAACCAGGAGAAAACATCCTTCATGACGTCCTGGGAGATCTATTGCTACGAAGTCATGCCTTTTGGCTTAAAGAATGCTGGGTCGACCTACCATAGACTGGTGAAGACGATGTTCGCGGATCAGATTGGGCAAACCATGGAGGTCTACATCGACGACATGCTGGTCAAGTCTCTAGAAGCCGAAGACCACATATCACACCTACAGCAAGCCTTCTCTACTCTCCGGAAGTACAACATGAAGCTCAACCAAGCTAAATGCTCATTCGGTGTCAGTACCGGGAAATTCCTTGGATATATCGTGACCTGCCGGGGCATTGAAGCCAATCCAGAGCAAATCAGGGCCATTCACTTGATTCCTTCCCCAAGGAACGTCAACGAGGTTCAGAAGCTAACAGGCAGAATGGCAGCCTTGAGAAGGTTCATCTCCAGGCTTTCCGACAAGTCTCACGCCTTCTTCGAAACCCTCAAGAACCCAATGGATTTCCAGTGGACGGAAAAGTGTGAGTCCACTCTTCATGAACTCAAGGCTTATCTCACAGCTCTTCCTCTCCTATCCAAGTCATTGCTCGGCAAGGTACTACTGCTATATGATATGCTTTGCTTGATAGCTTGCTCAAATTACCCTAGGAGCAACTTACTCTCTCAAATAAGAGGTTCACTTTTAGTACTTAGGGATCGAATCCACAAGGAGCTAGGGGACCAATAAGATCTAATCAGGGTGATTAAGCTAGGTAGATTATGATTAAACTTTAAATAGCAAGTTTTTGAGCAAAGTAATTCCTCTATTGATTGATTGAGGTTTGAAGTAATTTCTGAGAAATAACTAGACTTAGGTTTTCTATTTAGGTAATCAGGATTATAATCCTATAGATGCCTAAAAAGTTGTATGCATGATATTGTAGAGCTCAACTTCATAAGAACAAATCGATCAGCTTTCGCTTTTTAGATCCGTCTTTGACTTGATCTAATAATCTTACCTTTTGGTTTTATCATTTAGAAAGTGTCGATCGATTATTTTAGAAGAACCGATCGATACACCTTTGGCACCGTCGATCGATTATTCTATAGGAATATCGATCGACGCGCTCTAGACAAGCTTTGAGATAAGGTTGAATGAATGTTCACTAAGGGTTCCTAGATCAGCTTCCGCCTTTCTCTAGCAATCCTAGCTAAAATAGGATAGGTTCAGAACAAGGTTAAGTAATAACTTATATCCCAGGTCAAGGTTCTAGTTAGCTACTCAAGAACACAAGCAGTAAGAGCATCCTAATGATGAATATCTGATATACCATGGATTTGACCCAGTTTACCCATGGTATATAGGTGTTTTAAGATATAAGTATTTTGTTTTGGAGTCTATTAGGTATGTTCTAAGGTTCATGAGTGTTTTGGAATAAAGTGATGTTTTGGAGCATTTTGGAGCACAAGAGTGATTTTATCCGAGCTGACCATCAATCCAGACATGAGGTCGATTTTCAGAGAAAATAATCGATCGATGAATACTGTGACATCGATCGATATTGAAGAGAAGGGTCCACGATTGAAGATGATAATAGATCGATGCACATCTTGTGACATCGATCAATGCTGAACCAAACCGAAGACAGCCTACTTAAAGTCCAAGACTTCACCAAATTACAAGATTGCCCCTGACGAGTTTTTAACCTAATATATATATATACTCTTTTTATGGTTTTAATCAAAGATAGCTTTTTTGAGAGATTTGCTACTATTCTATTGTTCTAGGGATTTTAGTTGGAGAGAAGATCCAAAGAGACTTGTGATTGGAACTCCATTACTATCTATCTATCTATCTATCTATCTATCTATCTATCTATCTATCTATCTATCTATCTATCTATCTATCTATCTATCTATCTATCTATCTATCTATCTATCTATCTATCTATCTATCTATCTATCTATCTATCTATCTATCTATCTATCTATCTATCTATCTATCTATCTATCTATCTATCTATCTATCTATCTATCTATCTATCTATCTATCTATCTATCTATCTATCTATCTATCTATCTATCTATCTATCTATCTATCTATCTATCTATCTATCTATCTATCTATCTATCTATCTATCTATCTATCTATCTATCTATCTATCTATCTATCTATCTATCTATCTATCTATCTATCTATCTATCTATCTATCTATCTATCTATCTATCTATCTATCTATCTATCTATCTATCTATCTATCTATCTATCTATCTATCTATCTATCTATCTATCTATCTATCTATCTATCTATCTATCTATCTATCTATCTATCTATCTATCTATCTATCTATCTATCTATCTATCTATCTATCTATCTATCTATCTATCTATCTATCTATCTATCTATCTATCTATCTATCTATCTATCTATCTATCTATCTATCTATCTATCTATCTATCTATCTATCTATCTATCTATCTATCTATCTATCTATCTATCTATCTATCTATCTATCTATCTATCTATCTATCTATCTATCTATCTATCTATCTATCTATCTATCTATCTATCTATCTATCTATCTATCTATCTATCTATCTATCTATCTATCTATCTATCTATCTATCTATCTATCTATCTATCTATCTATCTATCTATCTATCTATCTATCTATCTATCTATCTATCTATCTATCTATCTATCTATCTATCTATCTATCTATCTATCTATCTATCTATCTATCTATCTATCTATCTATCTATCTATCTATCTATCTATCTATCTATCTATCTATCTATCTATCTATCTATCTATCTATCTATCTATCTATCTATCTATCTATCTATCTATCTACCTATCTATCTATCTATCTAACTATCTATCTATCTATCTATCTATCTATCTATCTATCTATCTATCTATCTATCTATCTATCTATCATTAGATTTAGTCAATAGACGAATCTAGAAGGCGGATACTGATAGATTTGTTCTTATGAAGTTGAGCTCTACAATATCATGCGTACTGGTTAGGCATCTATATGATTATAATCCTGATTACCTGAATAGAAACCTTAAGTCTAGCTACTTTCCTTTAATCGTCGAAACCCTCCAATCAATCATCTGAGCAATTTACTTGCTCAACAACCTGCTATTTAAGTTTAATAATATTTAACCTAGCTTAATCACCCTGATTAGATCTTATTGGTTCCCTAGCTCCTTGTGGATTCGATCCCTAAGTACTACAACTGAATCTCTTATTTGAGAAAGTAAAGTCACTTGTTAGGGTAATTGAGTGGACATCAATATCACAACTTAGAAATCTGTAGTTGGGGCTAATCGCTCATAACCTATTTGAACCCTACTCAGACATGGCTAAGCAATTCATAATAACAAGGTATAAAGAAAACTGCATACATAGATAAATAGATAATAATGGAGTTCCAATCACAAATCTCTTTGGATCTTCTCTCCAACTCTATAAATCCCTAAAACCTTTAGCTGTGTATGACAATACAGAATAGAAAAGCTCTTTCTGTCTTGAACACTTAGAAAAACTATATATATTAGGTTAAAAACTCGTCAGGGGCAATCTTGTAATTTGGTGAAGTCTTGGGCTTTAAGTCGACTGTCTTCTGCTTGATTCACTGTCGATCGATGTCACTTGATGAGCATCGATCGATTATTATCTTTAGTCGTGGACCTTTCTTCGATATTGATCGATGGCACAGAGTGTACATCAATCGATTATTAATTCAGAATGTCGACCTCTGGTCTGGTTTGATGGTCAGCTCGGGTGAAATCTCTCTTGTGCTCCAAAAACATCACTTTGTTCCAAAACACTCCTGCACCTGAAAACATACCTAATAGACTCCAAAATATAATAATTATATCTTAAAACACCTATATACCATGGGTAAAAGTGGGTCAAATCCATGGTATATCAACTCCCCCAGACTTACCCTTTTGCTTGTCCTTAAGCAAAACAAACAGGCAGTCTCTCTGAAAGAGGTTTGAAAACAACAGGGACTCACACAATCTTTAAGCCTAGAATCATCACCTCTACAATGTTGCATGCCACATCAAATATCTCCTAACTTTAGAAGCACTTTATATATCATACCCTAGCTTAGAAACCAAATTCATCAGCCATCAGCCATCAACTTAGCAAATCCTGTCTGACTAACCTCTCTACTAACCTCATTTCTTGCAGAAAATAAATGTGTATTCTTTACCTTTGGAGTATCGATCAAGGGACATGTGGATTCTTACTCAAACGATATTTTTCTGAACAAGCAAGTAGTCATCTCTGATCCCTTTCTTCTCTTTCTTTTTTCCTCTTCTCAGAATCCTTATAGGTACAAACCCAATGAACGTTTATGCCGATCAGACGATCTTCGCTCATCTTGTTGACATGTCTACTTTTTTAGCTCTGGTTATGACAAAGTGTAGCGAATAATGAGGTCTCAGGTAATTACTTATCCCTCGTTTCCACAATGTGTGATCATTCCTTTCTAAATTAGAATACTGGAGTCACAGGAGACACTCCTACCCCTCTGCATCTTCCAGGAAATCATCTCAATTTAGGATGCTTGAAGAGAGAGAGAGAAGGGAACCAAAAACACAAAGACTTTTTACCTTCCAGACTTGCAGGAGGAACCCGATCCAATGTATACCAAACCCCAAGACAAGAAGATAAATTCAAATTAGGCTGGAGGTCAGCTTTGGTTCCTTCAAACATTCTCAGCAAGTGTGCTCATAGTTGACAGGTGATGCACTTTAGTATCTCTAGTGCATTCTACAGTCAACAAATCTAAGAATGATGCTAGAGAGTGGTTATACACTAAGTAAAGATTGAAAAAGTTCATTGTCCCCTTTTTGACTCAATAAAAACTTTTGAAAACATTTAATAAGATCAAAAGGTAAAGTAATATCAGTAACTTCCCCCCATACTTAAATTATACATTGTCCTCAGTGCACATCCTGTCAGAGTTAAGGAATAACATAAATCATAGGAACTGAATTTAATAAGTTAGATCGATATACCTGACCGAAGTCCGTGTCGATCGATGGCATGAAGTGTCCGTCGATCATTGCTGCTATGGCAGTGTCGATCGATGTCGACCTGGTTTCGTCGGTCTACTCGGGTATTTTTTATTGACCTGCAATAAAGATAAAAACAAAAAATTAATAACTATAAAGAATAAAACTAAGTAAAATTACCTAATGGTGGGCTGCCTCCCACTCAGCGCTTTGTTATAGTCATTTAGCTTGACTTTGGAGGTGTTTGTGCTAGTGTGGCTGAAAGCAGCTACTTGTTGGGAAATAAGTATCCATGTCCACTCTGCTCATATGGAACCTAGTGGCAATGAAGCTTCTTGTGGCATCATCTTCTCCGGTCTATCTCTCATTCATCTTTGATGAAGCGTTTTCAATCACTTATAGCCTTCTCCCTAAGGCTTCAATGCTGAACTGATGCATTCCAAGTTTGTCATATGCATAATCTGATAGTTCCTTCCTCTCCTCTTGCATTGAATCTAGCATGTACAGCTTATCCTTTATAATCTTCTCTTGGTCATACGCAGACTCGGTATCGATCGATGTTAATGGTAGTACGTCGATCGGTTCTTGTTGAGACCTATCGATCAATTTGCAGGTACCTCTGTCGATCGATGCTGATGCTTCTCTATGATTTGCAAGCTGTCTATAAATTTCTCTGATTTCTTTCTGCATCATCCCCGTTTTAGAGTTGAATCCACTGATGCTGTTGTTGAATGGGAAACAGATGTCATTACATCTTCGGTCAAGTCTGTCTTCAGTGGTTCCCAGATTTCTGTACATCTCTTCTATGATTCGACCAATCTCTGCTCTGGTGTAAGAAGTTGGCACTTGTGAATTGTTGGCATCGATCGATGTATGCATAGTACCATCGATCGATTTTGATCTCTCTGCTTGAATGAATTGTGTCGATTTCTTGTTGCAGTTGAATCAGTCGTGAAGTTAATCCATCCATGTCATCATTGAGCGGATAGTAGACTTCCTCAAGCTTGTAATTGAATGATTTCACCAAATCCTCTAGTGATGTAAGTCTCGCGTCGATCGATGGTGAAGCTTCTTATCGATCGAGGTAGATTCCTTTTATCGACACTCATTCTTCTCGCGAAGCATAGCCAATTCTCGCTGCATCAACTCACTCCGCTTGATTAGTCAGTTGATGTTTTTGTTGAGTGTATGGTAGATGTCATCAAGTCTCATTTTGAGGGATTCTTCTTCCCATTGTTTAGCTCTATTCATCCCAGAATCATCTCATTAATCTCATCCTTGGTGTAGATCTCTGGTGCTAAATTGGTTCTTGTGAATGACTGGGCATGTTCTGGAAGACATATGTAAGAGCGCTCGTCCATTGAGGCTCTGCTTAGTAGATTCCTGATGTCATCCTTAGAAACATTGATGATGTTGCCATCTACTCCACGTGCATATCCAGACTCATCTTTCCAATGTGTCGAGTTACTGTCGATCGATTCTTCCCTGACTGTGTCGATCGATTCTCCTCTCTGAAGATTGATCGATTTGTCCATAGTGGCATCGATCGATGCATCTTACTCTTTTTCGTACTCGACTTCTGAATCATTCTCAACTCCACAGTAGCATGCGGCTATGAATCCCAGATCATCACCAATCTCTATGCTGAGCACATGTGTCTTGACAACTCTAACTGGATCATAGTAGACATTTGGATCTGTGAGTGTCAGGCACAACTGGTTAGTCTGCATATTGCAAACTGCTCCTACAGTAGCCAAGAAAGCTGTTCCAAGTAGCAGAGAAGTGTTCCCGTTCAGCTTGATATCCAGGACATGAAAGTCTACTAAAACTAGGGCATTACCAATCTGCACCTCAAGGTCTCTGATGATTCCTCCTGAGTTCCTTTGAGAGCTGTCCAAAAATGTGAATGAGTCCTCTGAAGGCTCTGTCTTCAGACCTAGGTGGTCTACCATTACCTAAGGTAATATGCTGACTGAAGCTCTTGTGTCACAAAGTGCACGTGGGAACTCGATTCCTTGTACCAAGCAGGGTGCTGTGAATTTTCCAGGATCACTCTTCTTCTTCAACGTGATCCTCTTCTTCATCATATCTCTGACCTGGTGGAACATTCTCCTAATGTCCTTCTCTGTCTCCTTGGTTTCTCTGAAGAACATCCACAACATGTTGGTAAAGTAGGCTTCCTCAAACGGCTTCTCTAGTGGGATTCTGAGAACTCTCTTTGTGAAACTATCCATCTCCTTCTCATTAACTCCCCTCTTCAGATGCTTAGGAACCTTTTCCTTCCTTTTCCCCAAGGTTCTCCCTTCAGGAGCCTTATATCCTTCCATAGGCTCTGGTGCATCTTTAGGCTGAGTGTTGGTGGTGTCTGGTGGGTTATCCGAAGGTTTAGATGGATGCCTGAGTGCATTGAGTCATGCTACATCAATCTTTGGTAACTGCACTCGGTATGTGAGATGTGAACGTCGATCGATAGATGCAGGAGGTTGTGGATCGATGTCATTCACACTATATCAATCGATGGCTGGTTCTTGATGCCGATCAATTTTTACATAAAAAGGGCTGGATGGATGTGGGTGCCTTGCTGCGAAGTGATCGTGAGTCATAATCCTCACGACATTACACGATTCAACAGACTCTGCTGATGTCGTCGATCGATGCTTGTCGAAGCTCGTTGATCAATTTTTGTTGGAGCCCATCGATTGATGGTTGAGAGACGGTGTCAATCGACACCAATGCGATCCGCCAAAACTCATCGAGCTTTCTACTCGTAATCTCCTTCTTGCAGCTTCTCATGCTTCACCACTTGCCAGAATCACGTGGTGCTTCGTTGATTCTTCACATATCCCCCTTGCTAAGGCTTCCTGCCTCTTAACAGCTTCTCCTATGTGAACCACCTGCATCTCCAGTTTCTTCACATGGGTGCTTAAAATCTCAAACTTTGTGTTCAGGTTGGTGTAGACAGAATCAATCTTCCCATTTAAATCCACTGTTAGCTTCTGCTGACCTTCAAGAACCTGGTCAAGCATTGCTTCTATCTTGCTCTTCTGAGTCTGTGGTGGTGGATTCTGGTAATATGAGTTTCCATAACTCCTGCTGTTGTTGCTGTAGCTGCTGTAGGGTTTCTGTAAACTCTGGTTGAGATTACTCCTTTGTCCAAAGAAGTTTCTGTTTCCACTCTGGTTTCCAGACCTCTCAAATCTAGCTCCAGTTCACATCCTCTTCCTCTGCTTCTGCTCTATCCTCTATGTCTACAACCTCTGCATCCTCTACTAAGCAAACTTGCTTCTTAAGAAGCCTGTGAACACTGTCCAGCTTTGCTTTCACTTCCTCCATCTGCTACTTCCCAAGGGTGGTTGCAGATTTTTACTCCTCTCAAAGTCAGTGTTCTTGGTGCTGTAACTGGATGCCAAGTTCTCTATAAGTCTCACAGCCTCTTTTGGACTCCTAGTGTTGACGTTACCCTCACTAGCTGTGTCCAGAGGCATATGATATTGTAGCGCGATGCCTCTGAAGAAAGTGCTGAGCAGCTGCACTTGGTTGAGTCCGTGGTGTGGACACCCTCTCTGGTAAGAATTGAATCTGATCCAGGAGCTTTTGAAAGATTCTGTAGGCTCCTGTTTGAATGTAGCAATCTTGCTCCTCAAGTCTTCAGCACGTGCCTCATCAAAGAAGTTACACAAGAATGCGTTCTTGATGTTGGCCCAGGATGTAAGAGATCCTGGTGGTAACTGCTTAAGCCATTGCGAAGCTTCTCCAGCAAGTGAGTACTTGAAGAGCTTGCAAAGAAGATAGTCCTCAGGGACTCCATTGGCTTTGATAGCAGATATAAGATCCTCGAACCTCTCCAGATGGTCCATAGGATGCTCGTGAGATAACCCACAGTAGGGTGTGTGTCCCACGAGTGTGTAGTATTTTGGCTTCAACTCGAAATCTCCTCTCTGGATAGCTGGAGGGCGAATGGCATCTGTTGACATAGAACTGATCTGGACGGTTGTATTCAGCAAACGTTCTTGATGAGTTCTTGGTCAAAGGAACAACCCTAGGATACTCTTGAGTGGCAATCTGGTTCGATTTGGTGGAGATAGATTGATGAATGATAGAGAAGAGGAGGATGGCCGATGGTAGAAATGGATCAATGATTGATCTGCGGAAAGGATCAAGCACTGAGTTGGGGTCTTAGTCCGTGAGAGGCAGCCCCACTAGTGAACAAGACCAAGGCTTATGGAAGATAACTCTTCAAGCCAAATTTGATGTCCAACAATTGAACAAAGGAATCACAAGTTGTTAAGAGATTTTGATAAACAAAAGTGATTGATATATGACTTACAAGATGTGAAAACAAGAAAGAAATGTAGAAAACTAGACAAAGACTTAGCTAAAAACTAGAAAACAAAGAACTAGGCAATACTTGACCAGAATTAGTGTTTCTTTGAATGATCCTTGCTTGCCCACGACCTTGACTAATTTGCTGACTTCTTTTGGATATTTTCTTGATGAGAATGGGTCAGAAACAATCTGATAAAAGCCCTGGTCGAAATTTGCTTGCAACAAGCCCATAATGAACTTTTTATGATCCCTCCTTGGACTGTAACACTTCCTCTTGGGCCACTTGATTCAAAACAGATTCAATTGAGTTCTTGGGCTTGAATTTCCTGGATGTCCCTTCAGCAAGTGATAATGGATCCTTAACTTTGGTTGTGAACTTCTTCTGGCCTGACAGAAACAAGTCTTATCCATCTTCTTGTTTGGGCAGAATAACACTTGTCAAGCTAGGTCCATGTCAGCTCCAGGATCAGTGTCACTCTCACTCAGCTCCTTTCCAGCTCCTGGTTCAGTGTCACTCTCAATCAGCTCCCTTCCAGCTCCTGGTTCAGTGTTACTCTCAACCAACTCCTTTCCAGCTCCTGATCCAGTGTCACTTGGCTCATTAAGCTCACCCAGCTCATCTACTCTCACTTCAGCTGGTTTCAGCTCATTCAAACTAACTTCAGCTGGTTTCAGCTCATCCTTAGTCTCCTCAGATGGTTTTAGCTCGTCCAGACTCTCTCCAGCTGATTTTAGTTCGCCTTGCAGCCATCCAGGTCTGTTCTTTGTTGGAGAATTATCTGGCTCAGCCATGGTCACATCAGTTCTGGGTCGACCGGCCTCATCTACAGGTTGAGCAGCTCTTGTAGCTTCAGTTTCAGTCTCAGGGATTACAGTCCCCTGAACATCTATCCTTTGACCTGCTGCATTATGTAGATGACCTTCTAGATCAAGCAGGTTTCCATTCTCATCATGTCTGAGAATCAGTGTCGCAACCATGTCACGCGGCTGAGTATCGTGTTAGGGTATTTTTGTGTACAAACAATCCGTGCTCAGCTCTACGGAATGATAGGGAGAAGGAGACATGTCATCGTAATGAATTCTCCCGCCTCGATAGTTGATGAACCCGGAGGTCTTGCTCTTGGGATACTGCCATCTGGGTATGGGCCAGTATATGTCGTCAATGCCTTAGTAGCAGCAGGAGAGAATGGTCGTGACACAAGAGCTGCCTGTCAATAGTGAAGATCGCAGGATCTTCTTGATCTGGAGTAGATGGTTCCGACTATAGGGGTCGATCCTGGGGTGTCCCCTGCTCTATAGTTGAGTCCGGCTACCAAGGTCGGTCCTTGGGTATCTATGCGCGGAACTATGGAAGGCGTTGGGATTTATAGCTGCATCCTTCAGTGGGGATTGCCTACATACCCTTCAGTGGGGGATCAAGCCATTCATAGTTCAAGTTGGTGGAGGCGCGTAGCCTAGATGGGCACGTAGCCTATAAGAGTCATCTGTTCTAGATGGCGCATGGCCAGAACAGATGGTGAATGGTCGATATGCTTCAGTGAGCATGGAACGCCGGTATGCTTCAGCGAGCATGGAACGCCGGTATGCTTCAGTGAGCAGGGCGTCTTCTTGGAGATGCGTAGGAGATCGTGGCCTGAGCCATAAGCCGAGTTGGAGACATTCTGCAGTGATCATATAACAACATCTGGTTGATGGTTATTGCAGGGATTCAGCCTATTATAGGCATGTCGAAGAAGAGGGTCTTCTAGGTATGAAGCATTTCCTCGGCAGCTGTAGAATCGATGAGCCCCCAAGATGGACTTGTTGGCCCCCTTTATTTAGATTTAGAAACCTATCTTTATAGTGGAGGTCGTGCCTCCCTTCTAGGATTTGGAAATATTCAAATATCCTTAGATAATAGAATATTTTCTTTTTTCTTAAGGGCGGCCTATATACTGGAATACTTCCTCTTTCTCTTGGATTTAGGAGGATCCTTTCGTGCCTAAGAAGGTCTCCATGCATTAAGGAAGATTTCCATTTATCCTAAGGCAGGAGAAATAATTCGACCTGGAAGCCGGAAGTCAGAACCTGGAGGCAGGACCCGGACCCGGGGGCAGGACCCTGGTAGCCGGAGGAAGGAACCTGGAAGTTGGAGTAATCTCTTCATGGAATATTTTTCCCCAACAGTTTGCCCCTTATTTTCTGGTTTCATGTTTGAAGGCAGGAAATAACATGATTTTCTTCATAGGACTTCGTGAGTTTCACCATGGTATCAAGCTCCTTGTTGAATTTGGAGTAGGACGTCGGCTCGTAGCCTTGGCCATCAAGCTTCCTCGTCAGTACTGCTTAGATGTACTTGTGCTTGGTCTGAAAGGATTCACAGCCTGATTGAAGACGTATGGCGTGGAGAATGGACAGAAATCCTGGATCCAATATAGGCACGTGGCCGGGATCAAGCAGTATATTCGTTGGTGCACCCGTGGGCGTGATGTCGTATCTTGGACCGATGTAGATAGACATACCAACATGCTTCAATGGGCATGTGTTTGATCAGAATGATGATGATCACGTGGATCTAGTTGTATTACAGATTTCTTCGGCTTGCACACGGGAGTACTAATCTTGAAGTAGGAGAGAAACTTTCCTAGCAGTAGAAACACATGGTCCAAAGGCTCGTGGTGCCTTCTTTCTTGATGAGGATGACTTGTCCGCAGGTGGATCCACTGTCTTTGGACGTTGAGGGAGTATCCGAGACGCTTGTGCTGCTCTTGGAGCTACATTCGGCCTTATTTTAGGTAGGACTCCAGTTTAAATTTCTTGAAGATGCTCTGGCTCCATGAATTGCGTGGAGGAGCATATGGGTGGGGACCCAGGAATTCTGAGAGGGAGAATCTTTGCAGGGCTAAGGATCAGGGGGACGATGAGGATTAATAATATCCAGAGCCCAAAACTGAGGATCCTCATGCTTGATTCCGCTAGCCTTGCCCGTGCCCCTTGATCTTGTAACTGCTGTAGTGGACTCTCATTCAGTTCTCCATGCCGGTCTCCTCATTGCGTTTAGCATACGTGATGCTCCTTGAAGTTTTGATGTTATAGCTGTAGCTTTTTTCCTTGTCTTAGGATTCTACCTTGACCTTTGGCAGGGGGACATTCGGCATGTTCGTCTTGGTACCTGGAGATAACCTGGTTGATTTTGGGTACCGCAGTAGATTTCTTGGGCATGTCGTTTGCAGCGAGCAGTAGTGTCCATGCCTAATGGAGAAGGTGGAAACATTAGTTGAACTCTGCCATTGATTCTTGGCCACTCTCAACTATGTAATGCTGGAATCTTCCCCTAGAGGTAAGCCACTATCAATGCTTCAATAACCTTACATCACACTTCCATGGCACCCGGAGTTTGCACAGTATTTCATCTAGGAATACCTTTCGCCCAATAACCCGGAGGTTGGAGACTTTTATCCAGGAACCCGGGGGTTATATGAACCTTCGTCGAGGAACCCGTGGGTTGTATGGACCTTCGTCTAGGAACCTGTAGGTTACAAGGACTTTCGTCCAGGAACCCAGAGATCGCGTGGACCTTCGTCTAGGAACCCATAGATTATAAGGAGTCTTGTCCAGGAACCCGTAGATCGCGTGGACCTTCGTCTAGGAACCCATAGGTTATAAGGTGTTTTCTCCAGGAACCCGGTGGTTGTATGGACCTTCTAGGGGACCTCCTTACTGATTCGAAGTCGCCTTCGTCTGGTAGACTCTCGTTTATTGCTAGGTAGGCTTTTTGGAGCAGAGTCTTCCTTTATCAAGACTTGGGGGCGTCTCCCAATGCGTCGCCTAGCTTCCCTTGGGAAGACTTAGGGAGGGAACCAGATGCGTTAGGTCTGGGAACCTGAAGTATAGGGATGCATCACATTCCACCTTCCCTAGATAGGTTACTCGTGAATTTTTCCCAAGAGATAGCAGGTCTCTCTTCTGGACCCGGAAGTTCAATAACTGGATCCTGGGATCGAACAGAACTGAGGTATTTCTTCGAAACCCGGAGATGTCATTGGGACCCGGAGGTTGTTCCTGGAACTTGGAGGTCGTTTCTGGAACCTAGAGGCTGCCCCAGACCCTGAGGTCGTATTTAGAACCTGCAAGATAAACTTTGAATCCAAAGGTTCATAATTGAGTTAGAGAAAATAGATTTGGAACCCAGAGGTCGCTCTTGTAACTCGGAGGTCATGCAAAGACCTAAAGGTCATTTGGGAACCCGGAGGTTGCTTTAGATCCTGAGATCGTTTTAGGATCCGGAGGTTGTCTGGGAACCCGGAGGTTCTTTTTAGATTCTGAGATCGTTTTGGGACCCGAAGGTTGAGTAGGAACCCGTAGGTTCTTTATGATCCTGAAATCTGATTAGGACCCGGAGGTCAAGTGGGAACCCGGAGGTTCTCCTTTAGATCCTGAGATCATAGCTGACCCGAGGGTTATAAGAGCCTGGAGGTTTACCTTTTCCAGGCCCTGAGATCTTTTCAGGACCCTGTTGGGGTAAAAAACGGTTATCTCGAAATCTACGGCCAAAGATCCTTCCAAACTCAAAGATTTCCCGCACGAACGATTAACGGGGGAAAGATCGGGCAACGGAAAACCGACGGGCGGAGAGAACCCCTGGCGCCGGCGGCGGGGCGGCCTGGCGCCGGCGGCAAGCCGGCCTGGCGCCGGCGGCACGCGTTCCGAAAGCTGGCCTGGCGCCGGCGGCAAGCTAGCCTGGCGCCGTTCGACGGCCCTCGTCCTGGTCTCGGTCCCATCATGCTCGGTCTGATCCCATCTTGGCTTGTTTGGATCAATCCTCATGAGTTTGAGTGCGATCACGGCTCGGAATGAACATCTTTCGATTCGGTTGGAATCGTCCTCAATGTTTTACGACAAAACTAGAAGGATTGGATTTCTCGTAGAAGATATCGTATAAAACAAGGATCGATTAACCTGAACATCGATCCTTTAGGCTATACGGTTTATTTTACGAGAAAGATGGTCTTTTAAAATCGTATAAAGCGTTCAACGACTTAAGACAAGTCCACGGACTTACTTACGATTTTAAGAATTCAGGCCCAATCAGGCTATGATGGTTTATCCGATTTCGAGCGTCGGATAAACATCAAGTCACCGAAAATAGCGGAAAACTTCGAGGATAATTCAAGATCGGCGAAAATGGAATATTTCCTGAAGAGATAAGCTTGGGCCCAAAGGCGAGGTCCATCATCTTAAGGCAAACCGACCTAGGAGCGGGTATATAAGGAGAGCAAGAGCAGAGGAAAAGGGGATCCGAAAATTAGACTTAGAGCATTCTGCTAGCTTAGAAGAATTAGGGCTTAGGTGGTTAGACTAGCGAGCAAAGCTTAGGGCGTTTGGCTGCCTGCGACTCTATCTTTTCTTTAATCGCAAATCTCTCTGTCTTTTGGAGAATCGTTGTACTCGTATCTTTCATCTAATAAAACGCCTTCGGGCAAATATTTCAATTCTTATTTTGATCTATTGAACTTTCTCGATTTCGTGTGGCAACGCAGAGAATCCGGACGTTCAAGGAAAGTCGGGTTTACTTGGCTTTCCTCCACAATCTTATTTATCGGAAATTGACGGTGTGAATTTCGGTTCCCTGATTTGGCTAGAAGGAGGGATGGCGGATTCTCTAACTCGAAAACCACCAATCGATCAAAGTTCAGTATGGCTTCTTCGTCAGCCCGCAACATCGTATCTTTCGAGGACCGAGCAACGGCCAGTATGGCCAAACCTCACAACAATCTCCTCGTAATAGAACACACGATCCAGGATGTTGACGTAGCAAGGGTATTAGTCGACACCGGATGCTCGGCTAATATTATCTATAAAAGCACCCTCGAGAGGATGGGCGTCGATCTAAGCATCCTTGCAGATGACCCCAGCCCAGTATTCGGACTCTCGGGAGAAGTTATGACCCTCGGTTCGACTAACCTCCTAGTCAGAGCCGGGAGCGTCGCCAAAAACACGGAATTCGTGGTGATCGATGGTCCAACATCCTACAACACGATAGTTGGAACTCCCTGGCTAAACTCCATGAGAGCGATCCCATCGACATTCCACCTATGCCTCAAGTTCCCGACACCTTTCGGGGTCAAAATAATACATGGTAGTCATGGAGCAGCACAGATCTACCTCGCTACCGAACTAAAATGGAAAAATTCCGAAATCGAGACCTCTCGGAAAAAGCAAGCGATTCACGACTCGCCGGAAACCTTCTGGCAGTCCCCAAGAGCTGAGGCCCTGGAAGGGAAGCGTGAACCAACCTGCGAACCGGTGGTCTCAATTTGCCTCGTCGATTCCTTCCCGGAACGGTGCGTCAAAATCGGAGCTAACCTCTGCGAACCAATAAAAGCAAAGCTCATCGCATGCCTCAAAAAGAACCTCAGTACGTTCGCTTGGGCTGCGGAGGATATGCCGGGAATCGGCGGGCGCGGCGTCAGCTCCCTCGTGCTGGTCACGGGCGGGCCAGCACCCATGTCTGAATCAGGCACGGGCGCTGCACCCATGTCCAGATCCCAGGCGCCGGGCGCCAGCACCCGTGCCCAAATCCCAGGCCGCCAGCACCCATGTCCAAATTCCAGGCCGAACGGACCATGGACAAGTCGCGATCTTCTTCGCAAGACCGTCTCAACAAACTAGTCCAACTATGCACTTTGTATCCTTGCTCGAAGACTCACCGTTCAACTCCTTGGAGACAAGAAACCCAAGAACCCGCGTCTTGGTGAAATAAATCGGAAAGCTTGACACCACTGAAGGTTCGGTTGACCTCGATTAAATCGTATAAAACGATCACAGTTATTCTAAAAACACCAGTCATCTAGACTATACGGTGAATTGAGGTTCTTTCGGCAAAACAAGTATTATGACAGGTTGGTTTCTCGGAAGAACTGTAAAACGTCCATGGTCGAAACAACGGCCCCAAAGGCCGAGCGGGACGAATCGCCCACTTGCGATTTTCCGGGAAACCAAGTCGAGATGGATATGACGCCCCATGTTTATCTTAACATAAGATAAATGGCAAGTTTCCCGAAGATAAATGTGAAGTTTCTTGAAGATAAATGTCAAGTTTCCCGATAAACATGAAGACCGGCGGAAATGGATAGAAGCCCGATTCGCGATAGGTTCGGCCCAAAGGAAGAATAGACCGTCTTAAAGAGGAGTATATAAGGAGAGCTTGGGGCGAGGAGCAAAGGGAGAACTTTTTGAGAGCAACATAGCACTTAGAGCAACTTAGGCGTTATTTTTCGTTTTTACTAGCGAGCTGCGACTTAACTAGGTTAGAACTTAGGTTGCTAAACTAGCGAACTTGCCGACAGCTCTTGTAGCCTAGGTTCTTACCTGTTGTTTACGCTCAAACGCGGATTCGGAAATTAGATCTTTTGCTCTTTTCTTTTCTTACGATTTTTATTTCGTTTTGTCATACTGATTGTGTCGTGTGTGGCCCAACAGATAACCGGGACCTTCAGGGAAGGCTAGGTTAACTTGGCTTTCCTCCAAATCAAATTAATCTGACGGTGTGAATTTCGGTTCCCACAGTTTGGCGCTAGAAGGAGGGGGGGTACGGATCTATCTCACTCGCAACCACACCGGGTCTGATATGGCGACCAACACTGACAACCCGCAAACGCACGACGGAGCTCCCGTCGATGCCAACGCGACCAATACTCCAGCTGGAAACGTATCAACGGTCACCACTGACACCACAATACTCGACCAGATGAAAGAAAACCCGTAGCCTCTCTCGCAAAACAGGTGGAAACCTTAACTGCGAAGGCCATGAGCAAGGTCCCACGAGGGATCACAAGAGCCCACAGCGGCAGAAGACTTGACTTCGAGACTCCGGGCGATCGAGCTGCACGCACGGACAAGACTTCTCCAGGCCAAAAGCCCGACGAACCTCTCCAACCGGATGCTCAACTCACCACGGAGAATCTTCCACCTCCAGCTGGGGACAACGAGGAAAACAACGAGCGGATTGATTTGGACATTAGCGACCAATCCGATCATTCGGACGGTAACGCTGACTTTCATCCTAGGACCCGAAGTCAGTCTGACCGACAGACGGTCTCTTTCGAAAAACACATGACAGAAGAGGAAGAAGAACTCTACTGGATGGAACAGGAGGAACTGGCGGAGGATCAAACTCGGATCCATCGTAACCAGCACCGACAAGCTTGGAAAAACGCGGGTAGCGATAGCGAGATCCACGATCTCCGCGAATCTCTCGCAAAAACAGTAGCCGAGGTAAAAGCTGGGAAGTTACGAATTCACCAGGCAACTAGTGCCGCTCCCGAGATCGACAGACTTCTCGAGGAAGCACGAAAAATGCCGTTCACCGCTCGGATCACACAGAGACACGCATCTCAGACCCTGGGAAGATCAGGATTCCCGTCTACGATGGAACCACAGATTCGAAGGCACCCTTACAGTCCTTCCAGATCGCGATGGGAAGATGCAAACTCCCGGAGAGCGAACGAGACGCCGGTCACTGCCTTCTCTTCGTCGAAAATCTCAGGGGTGCGGCGCTCGAATGGTTCTCTCGGCTCAAAAGAAACTCCATCGGAAGTTTCCGCCAACTAGCCTCGGCATTTCTCAAACAGTACTCCATGTTCATAGACAGAGAAACTTCCGACGTGGACTTATGGAGTCTGGCTCAAAAGGAAGACGAATCGCTTTGCGACTTCATGAGAAGGTTCAAGCTGGTGATGGCCAGAGTGACGGGTATCAGCGACAAAGTCGCAATCGACGCCTTGAGGAAAACTCTCTGGTACAAGTCGAAGTTCCCGAAAGTGGATATTGCTGGAGAAACCACGGACGATCCAGGATACCCTCCATAAGGCAACGGACTTCATCGTCATGGAAGAAGAGATGAGAGTCCTATCACAAAAGCATGGGCCGCAGAAAACGTCGTAAAAGAAGAAACCCTCACGTAACGACAAGTACGTCCATCACGAAGGGGAAGACGCCCAAGGCGAGCATAACTACGCCATCAACTCAGAGCAAGGCAAAACCTCCGGAAACACCTGGACCAGGAACCAGTACAAGGATAATTCCTACTGCGAGTTCCATGAAACTAGAGGTCACTCCACTGCAAACTGCAAGGTTCTCGGCGCCAGGCTCGCCGCAAAGCTCCTCGCCGGCGAACTGTCGAAGGTCAAGGGTATAAAGGACTTGCTCCTTGAGTCCGACCGCCCGAAAACCAACAAGACTGTCTCCGAGGACCGCGCGCCTGAAAGTCAGTCAGGTGAGAAGCGCGGAAGGAGACAAGACGACCAAGGGAACAACAGCAGTCGCCAGAGGGTGAATATGATCATCGGAGGGTCGCAGTTCTACCAAGACTCGGTCTCGTCAATCAAAGCCTGCGGGCGAAAAGCCGAGACGAGTTCCAACTGGCCTTCGGATAGCGATATTCCCAACCACACGATCATTTTCGAGGAACAAGAAACTGTCGGAATTGACAAACCTCATTACGATCCTCTAGTCATCGACCTGGTGATCCAGGATCTCGAAGTTGGCCGCATCCTTATCGATACAGGAAGAACGGTCAACGTCATCTTCCGAGACACCCTCTATAGGATGAAAATCCCACTCGGGGAAGTCGTCCCTGAGCCAAAACCCTTAACTGGGTTTGCGGGCGTCACCTCCATGATCCTCGGGAGCATTAAGCTCCCGGTCATGGCTAAGGAAATCACAAAGATCGTCGAGTTCGCAGTAGTCGACAACCCAGCCATCTACAATGCCATCATGGGAACCCCTTGGATCAATTCCATGAAAGCAGTACCGTCCACATATCACCTTGGCATCAAATTTCCAACTCCAACCGGAACCGCGGTAATCTGGGGTAGTCAGAAACAGTCGAGACTCTGCTACCTAGCTGAGTTCAAACTGCGAAAAGATCGGAACGCCTCTGCGGCCAACCCAAAGCGAGCAAAGGAATCACACAACATTCCTGAAAACTCAAAAAAAGATGATCCAGAATCATCCGAACAGGCAACGATTCAAGACAGCGACAAAGTCTCTGAGTCCATCGCCGTAAAAGTAGACAACTCGACCCCTGCACAAACCACCGATCCGACTAGTACGATCGGAACGGCGACACACGGGGCGTAAAAAACGTCTGCAGCAACAATCAGAACTACGAGATGGCTTGATCCTCGAAAGAGGTACGTAGGCAGCTCGTCGAAACCGGCGAGTTCAGCTATCCCCTCACGAAGGGGAGTGTACGTATACTTCTATACTCCCACAAAAACGCGAAATATCCGCACATGTATTCGAAATTTTCGAAATTTTTCTATAAAATTCTTTCTATCAAACTTTCAAAGCATGCTTAACAAAGTAACGCATAAAAACTTCGGAAAAACGAAAATCATATCTTCGGAAAAATGCGAGACGTCGCAATTTCCCAAAGGTATCGAAATCGCATCATCCATCAAAACAGTCCACCTGCGACTTAAAAAACAAACGCCCGTCGATTGGCCCCGACGGACGAACACAGAAACGTTTCACTAATACAAACCGTAGTCAGACCTTTTCAAGGTCCTCTTACCTCCGACAAGGATATCATAGCGCGCTATACAAGAAGTCCAAAATTTTGGTTAGCTCTTCCAAACGGATGTAGCTCGATTCGCACCTAAACAAATCATATAAGCCGATAACAAAATTCGCGGATTTTAAAACGGTGCGAGTCAGGACGAAATCACTAACATGCAAAACGAAAGCCGATCAGTCATCGCATAGCCTTAAAGCTGAGAGTAAGCCTAGGTCTTGCCCTAAACCCAGTATTGCTGGATCTTGACATCTCACAGACATAGTATCGACACCAGATACGAGATCCAAAAACATGTCTCTCATCGCTAACACCTAAAACGCTCGCTACAAAGTAGTACACGGACCTAGCGACAAAATAAGTGACTACTCGCATTCTACCCTCTACACTTGACGAAAGTATAGATCAATACATGATATATTCAAGCCGCAGAAACGGCAGGGATTTGAAGCCACCAACGGCCAGTCCCGAAATATACAAAGGTTACACGACCTCCTACGGTCGCAGCATATACGAATAAACAGGCCTCACACGGCCACACAAACAACTATCAAGTTAAAGGGATATAATCCCGACGACAATCCTCAGTAATCAAGGTCAAGGTATCCGGACATGGAAATCCCGAACGAAGTAGCAGGCTGGTCAACTTCTTCATCCGCGCCTTCCTCGTTCCCGCCTGCTTCAGCCTCCACCGTGTCCTCCGAAACCTCGATGAGGTCCCAAACCTTCCGGACCCTTCCTTTGATCGGAGGAACTAAGGATTCAGCGTGAGCGCATTCGCTCATAAAACCTTCCATCTCAGCAATCTCGGAGGAGAAGGAAAAGCCCGTTTTCTGCGACTTGTAAAGGTTAGCGACCGATCCCCGGCACTCGCGGAAATCAGCCACAAACTCTTGAGCTTCCTTCAAGGTCTCGAACTCGGTGGCGAACGATTCAGCCCTCCGCGCCATCTCGGCAGCAATCGCTCTCCTCCCTCTCCTTTCCGCGCGAACAAGGGCCCGAGAATGAAGTTCGGCCTGCTTCCGACTTTGTTCCTTAGCCTCTTTTCGGAAAAGGAATAGTTCGCGTTCGGCTTCCTCGGCTTTGAAGCGGGAGATCCTCGATCTTCGAAAGCTTTCATCAAGTGCCGTTCCAAACACCCTCATCCCCTGCATAAACTTAGGATCAGAAAAATATATATCAACCAATGGTAATATATATGATCAAAGTTCAAAGGGTAAACCTCGTTGATTCGTTGAGTACCCTCGGCAAAAGCACTCCTCTTCACGTCATCCTCGAGCGACTCATCAGTGGTAAACGCTGGAGGGAGCCCATAAAAAAAATTGCTAGGAAGGGGAAATTCACTGGTTCCACCGCCTTCTCCCGGAGCAAAGCCAGAGTCTCCTCCTAGTGGCGAACGATCTTCCGAGGCTGTCTCACATTCGACCTCTTTGCCTTTACGAGACCTATGTCTCCGCCTCAGAACAGGCAAAACAGCAGTCGGCTCTACGTCGCACGGAACGTCGGAAGGCTGAGAGGCGATTCGGGATCGATTGAGTTCCACAGCATTTCGAATCCGTTCGACGGAAAAAGTACTCCAGAAAAATGGCCTTTCTCGGAGAAGGTTTCGTTTGGCGAAAATATTGGCATCAGTGTGCGCAATAATCTTGTTAACTGCACGATAAACAAAAGCTTTATCTTCATGCACGTTCAAAGTACGAGAACAAAAGAGAGAAGAGAATTAGTCGTGTTACCGCGATCGAAGTTCCACACCTGAGGGAATAAGTGAAGGCAGCTTTCCTCCACGGATTCCCCATCAATTCGTACGAAGAAGAAGCGATCAAACCATGACTTGGGGTTCGAAGTAGTCCCCTGGATTATGGCCAAGTTCTTCCGTGGGATCACGGAATACGAACCTTCAATCGACGTCGGCTTGGTATACCAAAATCCCTCGAAATCACTAGGAGTAAGGTCCATACCTAACTCATAACTCGAGACTAGCACACCGAGCCAACTCTCCAAAGACGGGACAGTAAGCTGGCTGATTGAAAGTCTGAAAGAACGAAGCGCACGGACAATGGTACCAGGGATCGGGAACCACATGCGGCAGTACGAAAGAAAAGCTTCATAGCAAGTAAAGAAGCCCTGCGGAGGATCCCTTGCGCTCTCACCAGCGATCGGAATCCGGAACGTTACCCCACTCGGAACTTGGTAAAAGTTTCGAAGAGTTGTGAGATACTCAGGAGAGACCATGCTTGGTGTGAGAGGCGCACCCGGCGCCCTCTGGGGTCTCCTAGGAATGGGGATGTCCCGCGGGGGCGGACACGAGCCACATGCAGCTTTGTAGTATGCCTCCCTCGCATCCTCGCCAACTTCTTCTTCGTGTTTCGGCGCAACCACTTCATCGACGGGAGATTTACCCGGAGATGAGCGAGAAGAAGAATTCCTTTTAGAGGATCTTGATCTTGAAGACATTTTCTTGAGAGAGAAACTTAATAAGGTAAAATCCTTGTGATGAAGTAAGAATGACTGAAAATTCTTACTCCATCTTTATAAAGAAAGAAAAAATTACTATTTATCCCGACCTTCGGCAAACGATTGCTCTACACCTTCCAATCCAGCTATACCGCAAGCCAGGACCTGTTACCAAAAACCACGGTCTAGAGAGCTGGGGGGCTAACTGTTGGGGTCAAAATCGGTCAAAGACGCAATAAATACCCGAAAGTCCTCGGAAACAATCAAGCTTCAAATAAAACTAAGGAAAAAACTAGTTATTCGACGAAAAACGTCAGAAGGAATGATCGCATCGTGGCACCGACGCCAGCAGGAGCGACACGCCTAGCCCGGCCGTTGGCTCGCGCAGGGCGCCGCTCACCTGCTGGCGCCAGCGCTGCTTGCCGCTGCTACGCCACCTCGTTGGCGCCAGGCTGCTTGCCTGCTGGCGCTGGCTGGCCTGCGTCGCGCTTCGCCGCGGCGCCGCTCATTCGATGCGGTCACGGCCGGCACCAGCTCCTCGCGGCCGTCAGGCTGGCGCCAGCTCGGGTCACGGCGCGCCAGCACCCATGTCCAATCCACGGGCCAGCACCCATGTCCAAATCCAGGCGCGGCCAGCACACCGTCCAAATCCCAGCCGCCAGCACCCATGTCCAAATTCCAGGCGCCCGAGTACGGACCACTGGACAAGTGCGATCTTCTTCTCGCAAGACCGTCTCAACAAACTAGTCCAACTATGCACTTTGTAACCTTGCTCGAAGACTCACCGTTCAACTCCTTGGAGACAAGAAACCCAAGAACCCCGCTTCATCTTGGTCGAAATAAATCGGGAAAGCTTCGGGCGACCACTGAAGGTTCGGTTGGCCTCGATTCGTCGTATAAAACGATCACGGTTATTCTAAAAACACCAGTCATCTAGACTATACGGTGAATTGAGGTTCTTTCGACAAAACAAGTATCATGACAGGTTGGTTTCTCGGAAGAACTGTAAAATGTCCATGGTCGAAACAACGGCCCCAAAAGGCCCGAACGCGACCGAATCGGCCCACTTGCGATTTTCCCGGAAACCAAAGCGAGATGGACATGACGCCCCATGTTTATCTTAACATAAAAAAATGTCAAGTTTCCCGAAGATAAATGTGAAGTTTCTTGAAGATAAATGTCAAGTTTCCCGATAAACATGAAGACCGGCGGAAATGGAAAGATGCCCGATTCGCAATAGGTTCGGCCCAAAGGAAGAATAGACCGCCTTAAAGAGGAGTATATAAGGAGAGCTTCAGGAGCAAAGGAGAACTTTTGAGAGCAACATAGCACTTAGAGCAACTTAGGCGTTATTTTCCGTTTTTACTAGCGAGCTGCGACTCAACTAGGTTAGAACTTAGGTTGTTAGACTAGCGAACTTGCCGACAGCTCTTGTAGCCAAGGCTCTTACCTGTTGTTCACGCCAAACGGATTCGAAATAAGATCTTTTGCTCTTTTATTTTGTTTTTCATACTGATTGTGTCGGGTGTGGCCCAGATAATCGACCTTCAGGGAAGGCTAAGTTCACTTGGCTTTCCTCGAAATCAACTTAATCTGACGGTGTGAATTTCGGTTCCCACACCCAAGGGTTTTAATTAAATAACCCAGAGGTTATTTTTGGACCCGGAGTTTGTAGGAACACGGAATATTTGGTTTTTCAGGGACTGTACTCCGCCTCCCTAGGCGAGGCTACTCCCGGTACCTGTTCGGAACTCGCTTCCGCTCGGAAGCTGGCCACTATCAAGTTCCTATGCTGCATTCTGCTTCTGCAGGAAGCCACTATCAGACTTAGGGGGTGCTGGTGTGGATCTACTTGGAATAGCGATCCAGTCACCAGACTTAGCTACTTTCCACGTCTCGGATAGCAGAGATTTTATTGTGCTCCCGGACTTTTGCATTTATTTCTCCCTGTATGTCACAATACTTTTGCAATTTTTGGGGGCCCCTATATTTCTATGGCTCCAGGCCTATACCGGGGTTATAGGTAGTTTTGACAGCATACTAATGTTTGCGCATACCCATTCCTTCCTCAAGTCTCATACCTATTGTCGCTCCCTGTACAAACTCTGAGTTTGGATTCAATACTTTTGCGTTTGTACTTTTGCCCCTTGCGTTGTTCCAGGGACTGGCATGTTTCGTACGATGCTCCCTGCGTAAGAGTAAGCGTGTAAGCTCCTTACGCAGTACTTTGCATTATATGTAATATGCTCCCTGCCTGAGAGTAAGCTCGTAAGCTCCTCAGGCAGTACTTTGCATTATAAGAAATATGCTCCCTGCCTGAGAGTAAGCTCGTAAGCTCCTTAGGCAGTACTTTGCATTATATGTACTCCATATCCTGTGTGGGAGAAGGCTCTTGAGCTTTCATGCAGGAGTACTATATTTGACCGCATACTATGGCTTGTGCTAGCCCATTCCTGCGATTGTCAAATATTTTCCATGCGCCATATGTGTGGGTTTTCCACTTTCGCGCAAGATCATGGGATCTAGTAATCCCTTTTGTTGATCTTTAGTAGTCAGAATCTTGCTAAGATTCTTTGATAAGTATCATAAGCTCTAGCTCTATACTTTGGTTTGTAGTGGAATTCTGTATTCCATCCATTGTGCGTGCTTCTCGTCATATCGATCGACGTGTTGTTAGCTGTGTCGATCGATTGTAGCCTCCTCTGCTTGTTGCGGAGTAAGTGCAATTTTCTTTGCATTAATTCAAAGCTCTTGGCTATCCAATTGAGATTGGTGGTGAGGTGGCAATGGAACACATCAAGATTCTCCTGTAAGGCTTGTTCTTCCCACTTGTTATCTGTCTTGATGGTTTTGAGTAGCTCCTCTATCCTGGAAGTGTATCGTTCTTGAAGGTAGGTGTAGATCGATGTGCTGTAGTCATTGTCGATCAATTTTTGCTGGTTCTCTGCTGGTGCTTGATCAGGATCGATCAATGAGCTGGCAGGCATGTCGGTCGATGGAGATGTCATCTGTTGAAAATCAAGCTGATTCTGAATCGTGTCCATCTCCTGCTGTAAAGCATCCATTTGTGCTTCGAGTGCATTCATATCATCACTCATTGGGTAGTAGGAACTACCAAATCGTTCTTCATAAGAAAACAACCTCTATTCCAGTCTTGTAAAGCGCATATCGATCGATTTCATGAAGTTGGTGTCAATCGATCTCTGGTAAGCTGCATCGGTCGATGGTATCCATCGGTCATCGGTCGATGTCGAAGGTTTCCAGGGCTTCCAGGCTGAAGCTCATTGTGGTTTCTGCCTCATGGTGGTGATATCATCTGCAAGCTCCTCCATGGTCTTGGTCAACCATGTAATCTTGTCATTGAGTGGATGGTAGACACTATCAAGTTTGCACTTGAAATCATTTATTGAATCATATTGAATGATGTAGATATCATTGAGCTTCTCATCCATCTATGCTTTGCTGTAGGGATTTGGATCTGGAGTTGTAGCTTGAGTGAATAGGTTGTCTTGTCCATTGGCCATAGCAAGAATCTCTGTGATGTCTTCTTTGGATACTTGTAGGAGACGGCCATCCATGGCTCTTGCATTGCCTTCTGGATCTCTGAAAATACCAAACTCATCAGGGGTTAGATATCCAGAATCTAACTTATTATCATTATGTAAATCGAATGGTAAGGGTTGAGTATCGATCGATGCATTAGAATGCTCGTTGATCGATGTCGCGTTGTGTAGCTGACGGTGAAGATTGCAACTGGATTCTTCTTCA
This sequence comes from Brassica nigra, assembly GCA_016432835.1. Classification (NCBI taxonomy): domain Eukaryota; kingdom Viridiplantae; phylum Streptophyta; class Magnoliopsida; order Brassicales; family Brassicaceae; genus Brassica; species Brassica nigra. The sequence continues at coordinate 47,197,632 of CM028247.1, forward strand.
TGTGGCTGAGGGTTGGAAGGTTGCTGATGCATCTTGTCTACTTCTAGGGTTTGTGAAACTGCTTCTACCCCGTGGCTCTTTTTATAGTAGTAATCATCAAGCAAATTTCTAAATTTGAGATTTCCATTTTTCTCAAATTCGGTCTGACTCATATCGATCGATTCGTCTTGACGTACGTCGATCGATTCTTCTTCTTTCTGCCCTCGTCATGGACTGGTATTGATCGAGTTTGACGTTGTTGCGACGATCGATTCGTGCAGCATGGTTCCATGTAATTTGGATCCATCTCTAGTGAGAACTCCTTGGTGGTCTGTAGCTGGTGCTTCCTTGCGGTTCTCATTGAATTCTTCCACATGTTGGGAAGGTGTAGTAGCTTCTAGGGCAAAGATCGGATAGCAGTATGCTGGCCAATCATCTCGCATCCTTGAAAATGTCATATCGATCGATGTGTATATGCTGGTGTCGATCGATTTCCTTGTGTTTGATCTTGGGATCGAGTTGAGACTGTTGTCATCCCTGTAGGCTGATGGTCTTGTTGAAATGAACTCGTGAGGAACATAGTGGATTGGCACTGCATCTCTATTAACGAAAGAGTACTCGATCTCTCTCTCTCTCTTCCCAAAAATCTTCATCATACTCATCATCTCTTGTCTCCATTGGAGGGTGGTATACCTCATCTTCTCTGCAGATGTATGAATATGGTATGTTTCTGTTGTAGTCCTCATCATACTCTTCTTCTCTGCGTATGAATGAACGAGTATTCAATATCTCTTTCCATTGTGTAATCCTCATCATACTCATCATCTTGAGTCTCCACTGCGTATATAGGCTGGTAATAGTCTGGTTCCCAACTCCCATCTAAGTAATCACCTGGAAAGTGATCAACTTCGTAAATAGGTGTACTATCAATCGATGTGGAGTGAAAACTGTTGCTTGTATCGATCGATGTGATGGCTGACTGGTCGATCGATGTTGGATGAGTAGGATCGATCGATGTTTCTGTATTGGTGCCGATCGATTCCGAATACTCTGTCTCGTACTCTTCTGCACAGTAGCATGTTGCTACGAGTTTTGCTTCATGAGGAGGCTGTTTGCAGGACATCTTTGGCTTGACAACTTTAACTGGATCATAGTGAATCTCTGGGTCGATGAGTGTCAAATACATCTGGCTTGTTTGCAAATTGCAGACGGCTTCCAAAGTAGCTAGGAGTGCTCTTCCAAGTAGTAGAGAAGAATTCTAATTTAACTTGATGTCTAGGACATGAAAGTCAACTGGAACTAGGGTATTACCAATCTGTAACTTATGATCTCTGATGATTCCCAATGAATTCCTTCTAGAACAATCTACAAAGTATAATGATTCTTTGGAAGGTTCGACCTTTAGACCTAATTGTCTTCCATAACCTTTGGTAGGATGCTGACTGATGCTCCTGTGTCACATAGTGCATGTGAGAATTCAATGCCTTGCACTAGGCATGAGATAATGAACTCTCCAGGATCAGTCTTCTTCTTCAATGTGATCTTCGTCATACCTCTCTGATTTGATTGAACATCTTCTCAATGTCTGCCTCTATTACTCTTGTCTCTCTGAAGAACATCCACAATCTGTGTGTGAAGTATGCCTCCTCAAAGGGTTTCTCTGCTGGAATCTTTAGAACTCTTTTCTCAAAGTTTTCCAACTCCTTTGCATTAGCTTCCCTTTTAAAGTGCTTAGGAATCTTCTCTTTCTTTTTTTCTTAGGGTTCTCTTTGCACTTTCCTTTTCTATCTCCATTGGCTCTGATGTATCTTCAGCTTCTTCTAGTGGGTTATTTGTAGGTTTGGGTCGGCCTCTGAGTGCATATAATTGGATTGCATCTATCCTTGGTAGTTGCACTCCCTGTTTAATGGTTGTATATCGATCGATGTCAGGTGTAGCATGTCGATCGATGTCTGGTTGGCCTGGGCGATCGATATCATCTTCGTGGGATCGATCGATGAAAGGGTGGAGTGGGTTTGGGTGACTTGCTGCGAACTTTGCGTGTGTCATCATTCGGACTGGTCTGTTCGTAGCAGTTTACTCTGTAGACTCTGTCGATCGATGTGGTATCTCGAACATCGATCGATAATACTCTTCCCATGTCGATCGATGATCATCGTCTGGCGTCGGTCGACACCAATGAGAACTGCCAATTGTTATGGAGCTCTCAACTTCAAAGTCTCCTTTTTGAAGCTTCTCATGCTCATCCACTTGCCAGAAATCATCTACTGTGATGGCATTGATGTGGTGTCTGATGAGATCTTCCTCTCCCCCTTTTATTAAGGCTTCTTGTCTCTGAATAGCTTCTGCTGTTTGAATCACATGTGTCTCTAGCTTCTTAACATGAGTGCTCAGGGTATCAAACTTCACATTCAGGCTATTATAAGCAGCATCTATCTTTCCATTGAAATCCACAGTAAGCTTCTGCTGACCCTCTAGAACTAAATTAAGCATTGCTTCGATCTTGCTCTCCTGAGTAGGTGGTGGTGGATTCTGGTAGAAAGAATTGTTGAGATTCCTGTTGTTGCTGTAGTTGCTGTTGTTGAAGGATTTCTGATATTGTGAATTCTGATTGTAGTTGCTCCTCTGACTGTTGCCATAGAAGTTCATGTTTCCATTCTGATTTCCAAGCCTTTGAAATCCTCCTATGTAATTCACTTTTTCTTCTTATCTTTTCTCATCAGTCTCTATAGCTTCTACATCTTCTGCAAAGCTAACCTGCTTCCTTAGAAGCTTGTTGACACTGTCCAATTTGGTTCTCACATCGTCCAACTGCTCCTTCCCAAGAGCATTGGCCAATTTCCTTCTCTCATAATCAGTGTTTTTGGTGCTGTTGTTAGTTGTCAAGTTCTCAATAAGTCTCACAGCCTCTCTTGGATTCCTGGTGTTGAAGTTTCCTTCACTAGCTGTGTCTAGTGCTGTCTGATATGCCATGTCTAAACCTCTGAAGAAAGTGCTGAGTAGCTGCACTTCATTGAATCCATGGTGTGGATAATCTCTTTGATAAGACTTGAAACGAACCCAACAATGTGTGAAAGTCTCTGCAGGCTTCTGCATGAATGTAGCAATCTTGCTTCTCAACTCTTCTGCACGTGCCTCATCAAAGAAATTAATCAAGAAAGCATTCTTGATATCCTCCCAGGATGTAAGAGATCCTGGTGGTAGTTGCTTAAGCCATTGCAAAGCTTCTCCAGTAAGAGAGTATTTGAAGAGCTTGCAAAGTAGGTAGTCAGTTGGGACTCCATTAGCTTTGATAGCAGATATGAGATCCTCGTACCTCTCTAGATGGTCCATAGGATGCTCATTGGATGCTTCACTGTAGGGTGTCTGTCCTACAAGTGTGTAGTACTGAGGCTTCACCTCAAAATCAGTCCTCTGTATGTCTGGAGGACGGATAGCAGATCTGTAGACGTAGTATTGATCTGGACGGTTGTAGTCAGCCAGTGATCTGTTTCTGTTGGCTTCTTATGCAGCTCGAGCAGTGGCTGCAGCAACCTCAGCTTCTGGATCAGGGATTGCAGCCCCCTGATCATTAATTCTCTGACCTGCTGCATTACGTAGGTGACCTTCTTGGTCACGCAAAATACCTTCGTCGTCTCGCATGAGTATCAGTGTCGCGACCATGTTCTGCGGCTCAGTACGATCGATGTGCGGATAGCGGTATCAGTCGATGTCGGATGAAAGATGTTGGTTGACGGGTACTGAAAAGTATCGGTCGATGTGGATAAATGGGTATCGGTCGACGATATTTGAGACTCGGTACACGGTTGTTGATGAATATCGGTCGATGCACAAGCGGGTGTCGATGTGGAACGAATCTGTTTGCGGATTGAACGTTCCAAAGTAGCTGGATCAGTAAACAAAAGTTCCTTGTTGTTTTTGCTTCTGGTTATGCTGGGCATACACCTGAAAAGAAAAGAAAAGAAAAATTTTATCAGTAACAAGTTGTAAAGTAAAAGAAAACCTAGACTTAAATAAAATCTAATGGCGATCAAAGCTCCCTGGCAACGACGCCAAATTTCATAGCACTCAAATTACCCTAAGGAGTGATTTATACTCTCTCAAATAAGTGTCAAGTTGTAGTACTTAGGGATCGAATCTACAGGGAGCTAGGGAACACACTAGATCTTATTGTAACAAAGCTAGGTCAAATATTTCAAAGCAGTAAATAACAAGTAAACTTAGAACTGGTGAGCAAGACAATTACTCAAGTGATTGATTTGGGTGTTTAACAGATATGGTGAAGGCGTTAGACTTAGGATTACTATTCAGGTTATCAGGATTATAATAGTATGAATGCCTATGTGAGATGCTTACATGATATTATTGAACCCAACTATAACAATAACTTTAACTGTCGTCCTAGGTTATCTATTACTAGAACCAATGAGACTCCCATTGGTGAAACATAGGAAGGCGTCGATCGACCTGCTGTCGCACGTATCGATCAACAGTGCCTCGCGTCAATCGAGAGGAGTACCGATCGATGCGCCTCTAGTAAGCTTTAGGTGCGAGGTTGATAACAGTTTGCTTAAGGAGTTTGCCAAATCAGCTGTCGCTTATTTCCAGCAAATTCCTAAGCTCAAAGAAGATAGATCCAAGGATAATATCCACTGTCATCATGTATAGGTTAGCTATTCCTATACAAGCATTAAGAGCAATCTTCTACGATGAATATCACATGCTCAGGTATTCATATTTGAGGCTAATCCCTCAAAACTTATTTGAATCCTAAATCTAACAAAGGTGTTTACTCAGACATGGCCAAGCAAAACATCATAACAATTAAATAAAATTGCATAGAAAGAATAGATGGAAAATAGAGGTGTTCAAGAAAGCTCTCAATTGTAACTCTCTCTCTCACAAAACAATAGTATGAAAAACTCTCAAAAAGACTCTCTCTAAAAACTTTGAAGGAAAACCTCTTCAAAACTTTAAAAACTCTCTCTTTGCCAAAACACTTAGGCAAAACTTAAATACTCAAAAAATAGGTTAAAACTCGTCAGGGGTATCTTGGTAAAATGGATGAAGTCTTGGGCTTCAAGTAGATTGTGACGAAACCGGGCTTCTGTGTGTTAAATATCGATCAACACCACTGAAAGTGTGTCGATCGACGCGTCTCTCTCCGTGCCGACCTTGAATGGCCAGTATGGTCATCTCGGAATAATTCTCTAAAATGCTCCAAAACATCATCTTTTCTCCAATCGCTCTTGAACCTGCAAAAATGCTATCTAGACTCCAAAATAGATTAAATATATCCAAAAACTATCATATACCATGACTAAAATCGGATCAAATTCATGGTATATCACTACATCATTTGATTAGGAGCCTTGAAAACTCTTACCATCAAATTGGCGCCGTTGCCAAGTTCTAAGTTGATTTTGACATTGGGATTTAGTCACTTCCTTGAGACTAAGTCATATTTCTTTTATTGTGTTATTGCTTCTCCTTGTTCTTTTCCCTTTGCATTTCAGGTGTATGATAACAAGAAGCAGAGGTGCATCCAACTTGATTTCCACTGTTGAAGAAATTGTTGCACTTGAGAGGGAGATTGCAAGAAAGAGAAGAGAAGAAGAGCAACAGGTTCACTTGCAGAGATTGGGGTTTGATATGGAGAATCAGCCTCAAGATGGTGATGCCCTAGAGGGCAATGGTCAAAGTTCTGACAACATAAGACCACAGCACCAACCACAACATCCACAGCGCCAAGCTAGAGCCATTGGAGCCTATGATCAACCTCACATTCATGGTCATTGGTTAGGAATCAAAGCACCAGCTGTGGAGAACAACAACTTTAGATCAAATCAGGGCTGTTGCATTTGATTGAGAACAACAAGTTTCATGGCTTTGCTGTGGAGGATCCACTTGATTACTTGGACACATTTGAAAGCTACTGTAGCTTGTCCAAGACTAATGGAGTCTCTGAAGATGCTTTCAAGCTGAGTCTGTTTCCCTTCTCTTTGGGAGACAAAGCAAATCAATGGGAGAAGGCTCTTCCAAGTGACTCTATCACAACTTGGAATGAGTGCAAGAGGACATTCCTAGAGAAGTTCTTCTCTACCTCAAGGACAGCCAAGATCAGAAATGAGATCTCTACCATTCAGCAGAAGAACCTAGAGGGCTTTAGTGAAGCATGGGAGAGGTTCAAGGGCTATTGGTCTCAATGCCCACATCATGGCTTCACCAAAGAGATTTTCCTTAGTACCTTCTACAGAGGTGCTCTTCCAGAGTTCAGAAGCAGATTACACAAAGCCAGCAATGGGTTCTTCTTGGGCAGAACTGAGCAGGATGCAGAAGAACTGGTGGAGAACATGGCCAAGAGTGACTCAGTCTACAGGGAGGATCATGATAGGGTCAATAGAGGCACTGATGAAGATGATCAGCACACAGGGAAGGAGCTGAAATCTCTCCAAGAGAAGTTGGACAGGATTATTGCAGAGAAGGCTAAGCAAGAGCAGATTAACTCCTTTGGGAACCAGAAACGAGAGAAGCCTGCTGGGACTAATCAGGTTGATGGTTTAGAAGGTCAAGAGGAGCTGTGCTTCATCAATGCTAATGGCACATGGTACAGGAAAGAGCCTAATTTTCAGTACCAAAACAACTATCAACAAAGGCCTTACTACAACAATCAGCAAGGAGGTTACCAAGCCAAGTAGAACTATCCTCAATCCAACCAGTCTACTCAGCCTCAAGGAAGCTCTTCTCAAGCTCAAGCTCCAAGTTCAAATATGGAGTCCATGTTAAAGCAAATCTTAGAACCTCAAGAGAGAAATGCTAAGAACATTGGACATGAGTTCAAGAACATCCATGCAAAGATTGATGGGACATATTCTAACCTCAACAACAAGTACATGCAACTTGCCTCTCATCTCAAAGCTTTGGAGAGCCAAGTTGCCTCTATATATTCATCTTCCAAGGGCCAAATGGTATCTCTACCTGGAAAACCAGAGAAGAATCCAAAGGAGTCTTGCAATGTTGTCCTCTCTACTACTTCTTCAGAGATTGAGCTAAGTGATCATGAGAAAGAGGTGGATGAGATTGAAAGGCTGGTTCTTGGGACTGAGATTGGAAATGTTCAGAGACTGGTTGTAGCCACAGCTGAAGCTAAGGTTGTGAAGGAAGCTGCCAAGAAGGTTGAAGTAAGGATTCTGGAAAGGGATGAGCCAAGGGCTGAGACACTAGTTGAGAAGAGTGCTGACTACAAGCTGAAAGAGGTGAAGAAAGAAGACACTGAGGTTGAGCTATCACCCTATCAAAATCTCCCTTTTCCCCAAAGAGTTCTCACCAAAGCTCAGAAGAAGGTGATCTTAAAGTTCAGGAAAGATCTTAGTGATGTTGGAGTCAAGCTTCCAGAGATCTCGGGTATGCGTGAAGCTCATGTCCAGATGATGCTCATCAAGGACATTCTAGACCACCAAGCTGAAGTGGCTGAGCTTTTGGATATCTCCATTCTGAAGATTGATCCACCAATCCCTCCAAAGTCCCTACCTAAGCTTGAGTCTCAAGGAAAGTTCACCTTGTCTTGCTCCCTTGGTAAGATAACCATGGATGATGCTCTTGTTAATAAAAGTGGTTGAGGTTTTCAGGTTGAGCCTAGCACTAGAGGAGAGAAGAAAGGTGGTGAAGCACCTGAGCCTTATGATTGACATATAGCAGCCTCCTCTAGTTGTTATGAACCAAGCCAACTCCTAGGCCTGACACCAAACACCACGCCCAAACCTCCTTCTTAGGTATCACTCCAACCCTTCTTGTATATACATTTGCTTTTGTCTTGTTGGGGTATCTCCTTCTCTCCTACTCATACAGAGACTGTGTGATTTAAGTGTGGGGGAGGTACCAGGTATTTGATCATGTTTGCTTTGTGATTGAGAGTCTCATGCATTGCATTGTACATTCATATATGCAAAGAAAAACCAAAATTTTTTGAATTTTTTGAATCATGTAGTTGCATCACTTGCATCTTTAAGATTGAATCTAGAGCATATAGGTTGCATTCACTTTCACATGGAGCATTGCCTTGTAAAGAACACTTGTTTGCACTGAATTTGGCACCCTAGTTAAACATATCAAGTAGCTTAAGCATCTTTTAAAAAGCTTGCATGCTTTGAGCCTTGATAACTCTTCTTGAAACTTGCTTGCTTGCTTGATATTGGCATTGTTCTTGAAACCAGCTCCATCCTGAACTTATACTTGAATGAACTTAATTTCTCTTGCATATGGGCATTTGCATACTTGATCATGGATCTCATACACATTTGGGTTATCTTTCCCCATTGTACCACTCTTTGTTGACCCAAGTGGCACTTCCATACCCTTGAACCCTAGCCATTCTTTGAAGCCTACATTAATTTGCATGAGTGAGGCCTCTTTTGATAGTTTTTCATGCGCAAAATCTTGAGAGTATTGGGGGCGACATGCATTTGTTCTCATCTCTTGCTAGCATAGAGTCATAATTTGAGCTAGCTTATAGGATGGTGAGTGGGTCTTTGTTCCTTAAAGGTTTATATTCTGGGTTTGGGATGTGATAATGCTGAGATTGGTGAACAAAAGAGTGTATTGATAATGAAAAGCCCTAGGGACCTAGAATAGAAAGATAAGAAGCTCTTGATTGATGTTTGAGACCTTCCTCTTTCATAAAAAAAATAAAATAAAAAAAAGAGAAAAAGAAAAGAAAAAGAAAGATTCAATAAGATAGTGGGGAAGGGAAAACAAAAAGTGTTAGAGCTTAAAAGTGTGAATTGTGAATCAAAAGGTCCTTAGTGGTTGAATCTTGAAGAAAGAAAGTTGTTCATTGGGTGAGTGATGTGAGTGTTTTTGATTTTAGGGTATGGGATTGATAAAAGGGTGTATAACTTGTAATCACTTAGAAATGGGTAGAATGATGAAGATGGATCCATGTATGCATGAATTGCTCCTGGTCTTAGATAAATTTTCCATAATGATCAAGCTCCTTGATTCTTGAGTGATTACCACCTTAAAAATGATGCATTGAACCCTCCTTTTCATCCATATAAGACCATTTGATCACCTAGCCAAATGATTGAGATCTTGTGCCCATTTGTGAGAATTCACCTTGTGTGTGTGTGTGTGTAAATCAATGTGAGGGTTGGTTAAGAGAAAATGTTGGTTGATAGGCATTGCATCTTTTGTAGAGGCATAAGAGTACTGATAGGCCTTGAGAAGCTAGAGTATAATAAGAGAGTTTTGCTCATGCTATTTGCTATCTTTCTTTAGGATGTCAAGTTGACTGCTATGGGTGTTTCTTTTGGCTTTGCTTCCATCTCTATGTCTCTCCTCCTTGTGTTTTGAAAAGACTACTTGAGGACAAGTAAAGGACTAGTGTGGGGGAGTTGATATCTTGCATATTTACATGTTTTTAGCTATCATATCTTGTGCATTTTGATCATTTAGATTAGGCATTAGGCATCTTTAGGTCCATATTGCATTCATATGTCCATATCAGGTGTTGGAGTGTGCTATGGAGTGATTAGAGGTGTTTGGGAGCTTTGTGATCCAAAAAGAAGTGAAGAATGGAGTTTGGCCAAGCCTGGACAAACCGAACCAATGACCAGGACTTGCCTTACCTTTGGACGGACGGACGGACGGACGGACGGACGCGGGGAAATGACCAGGAACACTTACCCGGGTGCTTGGACGGACGAAGGATGGATGGCTGGTGCGCGGCTGGATATGTTCGGGACAAAGCACCCACGTGGCCTGGACTGACAGGAAGCAAGGAAACACGCGGGCAGAAGGATGCGGGACGCATGACCCGCGCGGCTGGAGAGTTCGGATACGGACATTCGCAGGAAGATATGCGCGGCACGCCACACCCGCGCGGGATGAGGCCAGTACGAGGACATGGCTGGACGCGCGGCCAAACATGCGCAGCACACTATACCCGCCTGGGACAGGCCGGCTTGGACATGGACTGATGTGCGGGTCAGCATGCGCGGCACATCTTACCCGCACGGGACAAGCGGCAGGACGAGACCGGACGTGCCCGGGTCAGTATGCGCGGGTCAGCTTACCCGCGCGGCCGGCCGATCGGAGGAATGGATTTGCGCGAGTCAGGACGCGCGGGTCAGGGCCAGCCACCTACCTTGAGCGTTTTTGTGAGGTCTGCCGAGATTTAATGATTCTAGGGCCATTTTGGTCAATTGTCTTTATGTTTTTAGGGTTATGTTTTTAGGGGCTTCCAAGCCTCCTATATATATTCTTGTAATCTCCTAAGTGAAAAAACTTCATTTCTCTCAAGAACAATTTTAGATCTTGAATAAAGTTTGGATCTTGAATCCTTCTTCATCTATTTCTTTTGCGTTTACTAGATTATCTTTATCTCTAATCATATTTAGCCTTGAATCATCCATGGTTTTAAGGTTATCCATCTCTATTAGTGAGTAGATCTATCTAGAATTCACGGGCTTGGGAGACTAAGGGTGATTAGGTGTAGATCTAAGATGTTCTAGGGTAGATCTTTCTTGACCCTTGCTTGTAGAGTGTTCTTATTGCTATTTTAGAGTTGGCCTCTTCAAAATAGAGCCATAGGCATTTCATGTCCGGAATGTGTTCGATAAATGCCTGAATCAGCTCTTCAATGCTTTTAACATCCTTTACCTACGAGATTAGTTGTTAAAGGTGTTGAGATAGCTAATAGACTTGTTCTTATTGATTGCTTTCATATTATTCAACCTAAGGGATTAGATGCTTGAGATATGTTAGTTAATGAGCATTTATCTAGGGATAGAGCTTGCTTAGGATTGTGTGTAGGCTTAAGGTGTTAGATTGATTGAAAGCTTGCCATCTTAGATTGAAACTTGATCACCCAAAGTCAATTCCCTTGTCCCAAGAATCCCCTTGCCTCATATTGAAAAGAAAGTTCACTCTTTTATTTCATTTTTTAGTATTGCCTTAGTTTATAATCATCTCATCTCACGTTATGGTTGCACTTAGCTTAAGCATGAACTTGCATTCCCTTTGCATTGAGATCTCTTAGAATTGGTTCGACAATCTTTTATACTACATCATTTGATTAGGGGCCTTGAAAACTCTTACCATCAGTGTTGCCCTGTCAAGCGACATTGGTCCAGCGATGTCGATCGATGGCTGGGAAACCGGTCAGTAAGATTGGTGGAAACCAGTTTCTACTTTAGTAGCTGTAGGATGTTCTTCTGGATCCTTAGGTGTGCTGTCTGGTTTTCTGGGTTGCTGCATAAACAAGTTTTCTGGTCCATTGGCCATCTGAAGGATGTCTGCTATGTCATCTTTGGTGATGTGTAGAAGCCTTCCATCCATAGCTCTTGAATGGCCATCTGGGTCCCTGAAAATACCAAATTCATCAGGCATTAGATATCCATTATCTATATTCATATGTTTCTTATTAAAGTATTGAGAGGAAAAGGAAGCGATGGTCGCTTTGGCGTATCAATCGATGCTCGCGGTGGCGTATTGATCGATGGCGGACGTCTGTCTGCGGAATTAGGGTTGTTGACTTGAATAATCTTCTTGGAGACTCCTTCAACATCGATGGGTGTGAGTGTGCTTGCATCTTGCCTGCTTCTGTGGTTTGGTAAATCTTCTGGGGTGCAAAACTCCTTATATAGCCATCAGTTGCCCTACTTAGAATTGGAAAATTTCCTTTTTCCCTCTCAAAGTCGGTTACCTCAAAATTGGTCGATGTACCATAGATGGTATCGATCGATGCAGGTGATAGATTTGCTGGATGAGGGTGGGAATTGATCGATGCGGCGTTGACTCTGTCTATCGATGGCGAATGTGTTTTGTTGAAGGAATGGCTTGAAAATATGTCTTTTTCCATGGCAATCTCTGTAGCTCTTTCCTTCCAATAGTCCTCATCATACTCTTCTGTAGAATCTCCCTCAGGTGAAAGGGTAACAGTATCCACTGGAAAACTTTCATGGAATCCACTGTCTGCCCAACTACCTATTGAATAGTCATCTTGTCTGCTGTTGGGTTGAAAAGCAAAGTCTGGATAGCACTGATCTGGCAAAGTGTAGTGGTCAACCAGATGCTCTATGTCGATCGATGCGTCATGATGATCATCGGTCGGTGTCGACTCACAAGAATTGATCGATGACACAGTGTGAGTGTCGATCGATTCCGAGTACTCTGTCTCGTACTCTGCTTCCCAACATCATGCTGTAATATAGCCAAGATCATCTCCAATCTCCACGAGGTTGACCTGTTGTTTTACAACTCTGACTTGGTCATAGTGGATGTCTATCAGTGTCAGGCACAATCTGCTGGTGTTCATGTCACATACAGCTCCTACTGTAGCCAAGAATACTCTTCCAAGCAGAAGGGAAGAGTTTCCATTGAGCTTGATATCCAGGACATGCAAATTCACTGGAACAAGGGCATTACCAATCTGCACCTCAAGGTCTCTGATGATACCTCCTGAGTTCCTCTGAGTACAGTCCATAAAGGTGAAGGACTCTGAAGAAGGCTCTACTTTCAGACCCAGATGGTCTGCCATAACCTTAGGTAGGATGCTGACTGATGCTCCTGTGTCACAAAGTGCATGGGGAAATTCAATACCCTTCACTAGACATGGTATTGCAAATTTCCCAGGATCACTCTTCTTCTTCAATCTGATCCTTTGTTTCATCCTTTCTCTGGCATAATGAAACATTCTCCTATGTCCTCCTCAGTATCCTTTGTCTCTCTAAAAAAAATCCACAGCCTGTGTGTGAAATAAACCTCCTCAAAAGGCTTCTCTAGTGGGATTCTGAGGACTCTCTTAGTGAAACCATCCATCTCCTTCTCATTAGTTTCCCTCTTCTGGTTTTTAGGAATCTTCTCCTTTCTTTCCTCAACTTCGTCCCTTCAGTGGCCTTGTCAACTAGCATAGGCTCTGGTGTTGTGTCTGAAGGTTTGCTGGTAATCTCAGGTGGGTTAGCTTATGGTTTATGTGGTGGTCTGAGTGCATTGATTCGGGATATATCAATAGGTGGTAGTCGCACTCGGTGTTTGAGAGGTGCTCGTCGATCGATGAGACACAGTGTATATCGATCGATGTTTGACTCTCTCTATCGATCGTTAGCTGGCTCGGGCTGTCGATCGATGTTGACGTAGATAGGTGATATCACTCAAATTATCCTAAGGAGTGAATTACTCTCTCAACTAAGAGGTTCAGTTGTAATACTTTGGGATCGAATCCACAGAAACTCAAGGATTGCAAAATAGATTATATAGTCTTTCAAATAAAGCTAGATAAATAGGTTTAAAACAGTAAATTAAATGGTGAGCAAAACAGTTGCTCGATTGATTAGATTTGAGGTTGTTAACAGGGGGAAAGGTAGCTAGATTCAGGTATTATCTCAGGTATGACAAGTCTGCAAGTTGATTAGGGGTTTTACTATTCATTGTTCTGAACTCAAGCTTTAGGTTAAATCAATTTGATTACCTTCAACTGGATCTCGGATCATCAACTATCCTTGGATGATCATGAGAAAGCGTCGATCGATTATTCAATGGAATATCGATCGATGCACCTTTCACAATATCGACCGATACAACGATAGTTGCGTCGATCGATATTGCTTCCAGCGAGCCTTAAGATCGGGTTTGATGGGTTCTCTAATCTGACTATGAACAACTCTCATATGTTCTAAGTCATATTAGAACAAACTAGTTTAGTTTTCATGAATTTTCTAAGTTCACTTATCCAAATTAATCCTAAGATCTAGGTCAAGGATGATTAATCCTAAACAAAGCATTAAGAACAACTAGATGAAGAACTATATTTTAAATACCCTAACAATTATTTATTTTCAATACATGAGTCAACCTTGTGAGAAACCTAAATCTAACAATGAGACTACTCAAACATATTCATAAGAAACATCATGATGGTCTGAATACTTCAATAGATAAAATAAAGAATAGAGTAAAAAAACAAAGGGAGTTCAAGATCTTCCCTCTATCAAGGTGATAAGATCTCTCTCTCCAATCCAAAGCTCTCTCTCTCTCTAATCCAAAAAAAAGCTTAGCCGTCAACAATGGCTTAGAAAACAGTAAAATAGGGTTTCTGGTCGTGCAGGGGCATTATGGTAATTTGGGATGGCTTATGGGCTTCAGGCAGTCATAAAATATAATCATCCCGCATTATGGCATCCATATTGATTGATATGAAGGCTTTCCCATCGATCGATATACATTCCTCTTCTCGACAGCCTTCTCTCGCGAGGCAGACTGACCACTCTTCAGTAAAACGGGCATAACTTCTGATCTAACCGTTGGATTGACCTCAGACTGGTGGCATTGGAAAGATAATGCAAAGATATATCTTGTGTCAAAAGATGGGATCAATCTCACCGTGGTAAGGTCTCCATCCATATATAAACATATGAAGCGTCTGCGCAGCTCTGCACTCAAAAGACTCCAAAAGACACCAAAATCACCATATTTCTCCAGAACGTACTTGAACCTGTAAATAATTTAAATAGACTCTATATTGTAGTAAATATATATATAAAAACACATATAGACCATGGATAAAAATGGGTAAAATTCATGGTCGATCAACTTCCCCGGACTTACCCTTTTGCTTGTCCTAAAGCAAAATCAACAGGCAGTCTCTCTGAAAGAGGTTTGAAAACAGTAGGGACTCAAAATATTTTAAAAACTCAGTCACCATATCTCTAGTAGTGCAAGCCAAATCTTAAACATCCTAACCTTAGACGCACATTATAGAATATCCTAGTATAGCAACCAAATTAACCTAGTCAACAACTTAACAGATCCTGTCTGACAATTCCCTCTACTGATCTCATTTCTTAACATAAATAAAAGTGTAGGCTTTACCTTGGGAATATCGATCACAAGATGCAAGGATTCTCAAACAAGTATCTGGAACTGCAGGTAAAAGTTAGTTCCTATCCTCTCTCTCTACTCATTTCTCTCTTAGTCAAAGTCTGCTTCCATTGCAGGATCATTGACCAAGATTGGAAAGGCTTCAATGAATCAAGACTTAATGGTGGTTGCCACCAAATCCTGTTCACTTCTTTTTGACATATATCCAAGAATTCATATGAATCGAACCTTGATGATTGCTCCCACCAAGTCCCGTTCGAATTCTTTTTGTTGGATTCCTTATGAAGCAAGCCTTAATGGTTGTAGCCACCAATTCCTGTTTGGATTCCGCCTAACTAAAACCTATATATATATATATATTTTTTTTTTTTTTTTAATCTCTACTTATATATCTAGGGTCGAAATGGAGAGAGAGAAGGTGATAAATCTACACAAGGCTTTACCTTCCAGACTTGTTTGAAGCATCTGATCCCATGTATACCAAACCCCAAGACAAGCAAAGTTGAGCTCAATTAGGTTGGAGATCAGCTTTGGTTCCTTAAAACACTCTCAACAAGTGCAAACATAGTTGACAGGTTGATCCACTTTAGTATCTCTAGTACTTCTGCAGTCACTAAATCTAAGACTGGTCTAAAGAGTGGTTAGATGACAAGTAATAAATCGAATTAGATCATCATCCCCTTCTTGACTCAATAAAAAAAAATTTTGAAAACATTTTAAATAAGACTCATAAAGTAGATAAACGTTAGTAATCCCCCCAGACTTAAATTACACTGTCCCAGTGTAACATTCGTCGTGGTTATGGTGGAAAATATAAATCATAAGGACTCAATTGAACAGGTAGAATCGAAATACCTGACCGAACTCGGGATCGATCGATGGAGTGGAAATAACATCGATCGCTGCAAGTGGTTTACTGTCGAACGATATCAGCTGGGTCTCGTCGGTCGATAGGATAGTAATCCCTCTATTCAATTTTGTTTTTTTTTTCAATAAAGAAATACGAAAAATTAATAATAAATAAAAATAAAACCAAACTAAAAATTGCCTAATAGTGGGTTGCCTCCACTCAGTGCTTATTTGTAGTCTTTAGCTTGACTGTGATACCATATCAATCGGTAGGTGGCATTCTCAGGCATGTAATTTGCCTATCCGGTATCTTTGTTGTTGTCCAATAATGCTTTACTCTTTGTCCATTTACCGGCAACTCTTCTCCCTTAGAGGTTATTAGCACTACGGTTCCATAGGGTCTGACTTCTTTAACAGTAAAGGGACCTGACCAGCGTGAGCGTAATTTTCCAGGAATTATTGTCAAACGAGAATTATACCGAAGCACCTGGTCATTCGGTTCGAAATGTCTAGAGATGATCTTCTTATCGTGATAAGCTTTTGTTCTTTCCTTGTATAACTTTGAGTTATCATAAGCATGATATCTGATTTCATCTAATTCATTCAGCTGAACCAATCTCCTTTCCCTAGCAGGCTTGACGTCGAAATTCATCATTTTTACAGCCCATGCCGCCTTGTGTTCTAACTCTACTAGAAGGTGGCATGCTTTCCCATAAACTAGGTGAAAGGGTGTAGTTCCGAGTGGTGTTTTAAATGCAGTTCTGTAGGCCCAAAGTGCATCATCCAATTTTTTAGACCAATCCTTTCTTGTGTTTCCTACTGTCTTTTCTAGTATTTCGTTGATCTGGCAGTTGGAAACTTCTACTTGTCCACTGGTCTGAGGATGATAAGGCATAGCTACTCGATGGTGGACTCCATGCTTAATAAGGAGCTTCTCAAACACTTTGTTGATGAAATGAGAGCCTCCATCGCTTATTACCACTCTAGGAACTCCAAATCTAGGGAAAATGATGCTTTTGAAAAGTTTCATGACTACAGCAGCATCATTCGTCGGGGATGCTATTGCTTCTACCCACTTAGATACATAGTCGACAGCGACTAGGATATATTTGTTCCATACGAAGAAGGAAAAGGGCCCATAAAGTCGATGCCCCGACAATCAAACAATTCCACTTCAAGTATGAAATTTTGTGGCATTTCATGTCTTTTACTGATTTTTCCTCTTCGTTGGCACCGATCACATTGTGCAACGTAGGACTGAGCATCTCGAAACATGGTAGGCCACCAGAAGCCTGATTGTAGAATCTTAGAAACTGTCTTGAAAGTTGCAAAGTGCCCAGCGTAATCAGATCCATGGCAGTGAAATAGAATATCTGGAACCTCTATATCTCTGTGACAAATCTTCTATATATTTCGTCAGAGCAGTGTTTGTAGAGGTATGGTTCATCCCAGTGATATCTTCTGATTTCTCTCATAAACATCTTCTTCTTATAACCTCGGAGTTCTTCTGGCTCTACGTCGGCAGCTAGATAGTTTACTATATCAGCATACCAAGGCCTATCTGAACTGGTTGCAGCCACCGCACACACCCCTAGACTTGAACTTCTACCAATGGGAGAACCTATATCAGTTTGCATAAGGTGGTGGGCAACTTTGATATCTATGTCAACTATCACTGTGTCTTTGTGTGCCTTAAGTTGATGGTCGTCTAAAGTGTCGATCGATAACTTTCTTTGAGTATCGATCGATGCTTCCTCAGATGTAAGACACACATGACCTATTAATGCTGAGTCCGCTCGATAGACGTTTTCTAAGGGTAGGAAATCATTGATGGGGACGTCATCTTCAGTTCTGATCCGTGAAAGATGGTCAGCTACTCCATTTTCTACTCCCTTCTTATCCTTTATCTCTATGTCAAATTCATGTAGAAGTAGGATCCATCTTAATAGCCTTGGTTTCACATCATTCTTCTGCATCAAGTACTTTAGGGCAGCAAGGTCAGTGTGGAAAACTACTTTCGAACCAACTAGGTAAGGACGAAAATTTTCAAAAGCGAAGACAACTGCTAGCAGTTCCTTTTCTGTTGTTGCATAGTTCCTTTGTGCATCATCGAGAGTCTTACTAGCATAGTAGATGGCTTGTAATTTCTTATCCTTCCTCTGGCCAAGTATTGCGCCTACAGCAAAATCGCTTGCGTCACACATTATTTAAAAGGATAAACTCCAATCAGGGGCTTGGACGGTAAGGGCGGTTACTAAAGCTGACTTGATCCCATCAAAAGCTTTTAAACATTCTGGGGTAAAGTTGAATTTTACTTCTTTGCACAGAAGAGTTGTTAGGGGTCTAGCTATTTTTCTAAAGTCATTTATGAATCTCCTGGAGAAACCAGCGTGCCCAAGAAAACTCCTCACGTCTTTTACGTTGGAAGGTGTCGGCAGACTGGTCATTACTTCGATTTTAGCTTGATCTACTTCTATACCGGCTGACGAGACCTTGTGCCCCAAAACAATTCCATCATTGACCATAAAGTGACACTTCTTCCAATTGAGGACAAGATTCTTCTCCTCACATCTTTCTAATACTTTGCACAAGTTGTTAAGGCATGATGTAAAATCAGATCCATAGACCGAGAAATCATCCATAAAGACTTCCATGAAATCCTCGATCATATCTGTAAAGATAGACATCATACATCTTTGGAATGTAGCAGGAGCATTACAAAGCCCAAAGGGCATCCTGCGGTATGCGAAGGTACCATATGGACAAGTGAATGTGGTCTTTTCTTGGTCGTGCAGATGGATAGGAATTAGGAAAAATCCTGAATACCCATCTAGAAAAGCAGTAATACTTGTGGTGTGCAAGCCTTTCTAACATCTGATCTATGAAGGGTAGAGGGAATTGGTCTTTTCTCGTAGCAGCGTTCAGTTTCTTGTAATCTATGCACATCCTATGCCCAGTAACAGTCCTCATAGGGATCAGCTCGTTTCTATCATTCTTTGCCACTGTAATTCCTCCTTTCTTGGGAACCACATGTACCTGACTGACCCAGTTGCTGTCTGAAATTGGATAGATAATTCCTGCTTCCAGAAGCTTCATTATCTCTTTCTTCACCACATCTTTCAGGTTTGGATTCAGTCTTCTTTGATTCTCAATAGATGATTTCGACTCGTCTTCCAAGTGTATCCTATGCATGCATAAATCGGGCGAGATTCCAGGAATGTCATCGAGAGAATACCCGAGAGCCTTGCGATACTTGCTGATGTCTTGCATATTTACATGTTTTTAGCTACCATATCTTATGCATTTTTGCTCATTTAGATTAGGCATTAGGCATCTTTAGGCTCATTTTGCATTCATAAGTCCCTATTAGGTGTTGGAGCACACTTTGGAGATATTGAAGATGTTTGGGAGTTTTGTGATGAAAAAGAAGGGTTTAAAGATGAACATGGACAGAGGCCTTAGGAATACCTTCTGATGCTAATATTTGGTGGAGACATGACATTCTGAGTTAGCTTTCCAATGGAAGTGGTTTCAAGACATTTGGAGCCATATTGGAGGAGTTATGATCAATTGAGTGGAAGCATGTCAAGCAACCCGGGTGAGTACACCCGAGGCCAGCCATCAAACCTCGCCTGGACAAGCTCAGGACGCGGCCAGGACGACCGGGACAAGCACCCGCGTCCTGATTGTGCTGAACGCCTAGAACGGACGCGTCCATACCACCCGAGCACAAGGACCCGCGACGACGGACGGACTGGACGCACCAAGGACGCACCCGACCTTGCCTCACCCGCACGAAGACACCCGACAGCACCTGCCCGACCTGGACGACCCGCGACGTTCTGATGCTAGACGAGCTCGGACGCCCAGCACCACCCGACCAGGACACTCGGACGTCCCACAGTTCCTCCTACCCGCACCAGCCTGCACACCACTAGTATCACCCGCCACACACACCCGCACGCCCCACCAGCTGGACGCCCACCACGCTGACGAACACACCCGCCTAGAGAGGCCGCACGGCCTGGACGCCGGACGAGCAGGACATACCCGCCTGGGCATACCCGCCTGGACAGGCACTAGCTGACCCGGTGGCTCAGTTTCTTCCTTTCTCCTTGCTTCTCATTGGTCGAAAATCACTTGGCCAAGGGCTTTTAGACTTTCTCCTTTATGTTTTAAGGGTTTCCAAGCCCCATATAAATACTCTTGTATCCCCTTTGAGGGACTTATCTCATTTTCTATCTAAGAACACATAAACCTCTTGAGTAAAGTTTCATCTTGATTCATAATCTCATCTTGTCTTTGTGTTCTTGATTGTTTGATTTCATATCCTTTCTTTATCTATATGTTTAAGCTTGAATCTATCATGGGTTTAAGAGTAAGCATGTGGATTAGTGAGTAGATCCTTCTAAGATCCATGGGTTAGGGTGATAGAGAGTGATTAAGTTAGATCCAAGGTGTCTATTGTTAGATCTATCATTTCCTTGCATAGATTTGGTGTTTTAAAGCTATATTTGAGTTGGCCTCTCAAGCATAGAGCTATAGGCATTTCATGCCGGAAGGTGTTCTATGAAATGCCTGAACCAACTCATCTATGCTTTTAGCTTGCTTTGCCTAAGGGATTAGTTGTCAAAGGAGCTAGGATTGCTATTAGACTCATTCTCCATGTTTGCTTTGATCATTACAGCCAAAGGGATTTGGTGTACTTGGGTGATCATTGCAAAGAGCATTCATCTAGGGATAGAGCTTGCTTAGTTTTGTTGTCTAGGCATAAGGATTAGATTGATTGAAAAGTTAGCATCTTGGATTGAAGCTTAATCATTTGATATCAAGTCCCTATACCCATGGGTCTCACTCTCCTCATAAGAAAGAAAGTTCAATCTTTTATTGCATTTTTAATATTGTCTTAGTTTCTCAATCATCCTCTCATCTTGATAGACTTAGATTAAGCATGAACTTGCATTCCCTTTGCATTAGAATCTCTTAGAATTGGATTGACATCTTGTATTCTACAACATTTGATTAGGACCTGAAAAGGCCTGTCATCACTTGCGCAGCTTATTAAGCAACAAAGTTAGCTCTTCGCTAGTTAGGTTTGCATTGACTATGACAGGAAAGGAGTTATCACAGAGGAAAGCGTATTTGAGTCCAGCAGGTAATGGCTTTAGTTCCACATTGGGTGCTTTTTCCTTAGTTAGATTTCCCAAAGAAGACGGTTGTCGATCGATGGTATTTTGCAAAATATCGATCGATATCGATTTTTGACTCATCGTCTTCTTTTCTTTCAATATCCGTGGTCTTACGTCTTGCATCCATCAGATGATCATATTCATCTGTTCTGTTGTCTATGCTGAACACTTCATTTTGGGTAAGCATAAGTACATCCTCTAGATTGTCATCGGATAGCGAGTCTTCAAAAGACTCTTGAATCATCTCATCGATTTCATCTACGTAAGAGGATTGTTTATCTATTAGAGGACGTGTCAAATTCTTCTCCATATCAAATCGCATTGGAATATTTCCTATGTTTAGATTGATTCGTCCCTCCTTGACATCGATAATTGCATTTGCGGTAGCAAGGAATGGTCTTCCTAAAAGGATCGGATCCCTAGATTCATTCTTGTAATGAAGTACGACAAAATCTGTTGGTACGGGGCATCCATCAATTTACACAGGTACATCCTCAAGCACTCCTTCCAGAATCCTAACACATCAATCAGCGAGAACTAACTGGATATTGGCCAGTGTAAATTCAGTATATCCAAGGAATATCGCAACGGAATGCGGCACTAAATTTACACTAGAGCCTAAATCGCAGAGTGCTCTTGGAAATTGCTTATTATGAATGGTACAATTTAGAACAAAACTACCGGGATCAGGGCTTTTGACTGGGGTTTCACCTTGAATTATAGCACTAATCTCCTTCGAGACCATCATGACACTGGGCTTGTCTGTTGAAAAGCTTTTTGTTGTCATTCCTTTAACATATTGTCTTATTGTTGGTGAAATTCTGAGGGCATCAATTAATGGCAGCTCCACCTTGATTCTTTCGAAAGCCTTCCTACAGATTTCTCTGTCTATATCATGCTTAGTGTTGGATCTATTTGGAGGGAAGGGAGGTAACGTATTATAAACCCGTTCTATAGTTGGTCCAGCGGGTGTTGCGTTTTCTTCCAAATTTCTATGAATCTGTCGATCGATATTCCTATCTTTACATCGATCGATATCGATTGTTTCCTCTGAAGTTTTCTCCTCGTCCTCATAATCGATCACAACCTTCTCAGTTTCCTGAGGATTTTCGGTTCTATCCTTGTTCTGAGAAAGTTTCGGTCTCGTATTATAGAGTAGCACAGGGTTTGGAAGGGGTTTATTTATTTCTCGAGTTTCAGTGCTTCCTTCCGAAGAATTGTTTGCTCTAGCGTTCGGGCAAGTTGCTTCCCGCTTCTCAAAAGTACAGCACTAACGTGACGTCTCGGGTTGGTATCAGCTTTTCCAAGGTGATATCCTTCTTCCCTTCTGACAAATCCAGCGTCATGTGCAATTTGACTATCTAATTTCTTAACATGGTGGTTCAAAGTTTCAAACTTATCATGCAAATTAGCGTACATGGAATCCAATTTTACATCGAAATCCACACTCATCTTCTGCTGGTTTTTCAGAACTTGTCCCATCATAGATTCCTCCATGCTCTTTTGGGTCTTTGCTGCCTCGTAGCTTCTTATAGAGCATAGGTTTCTCTGCTGGTCAGAAAGTTTCCCATATATCTGATATTCATTTGGATTCTTGGCCATCTTTTTCCTCTCAAGATCAGTTTTCTTGGCAGTAGTGTCGCCACATTTTCAATGAGTCTCGTAGCTTCTTCAGGGGTCCTGGTTTTGAAGTTTGCTTGACTTGCAGAGTCCAAAGCCGCTTGGTATGTCCAGTTGAGACCTCTGAAGAAGATATTAAGTAGCTGAATCTCGGAAAAACCATGGTGTGGGCAGTCTCGCTGGTAGGCTTTGAATCTTAACCAAGAAGCTTTAAAAGCTTCTGTAGTGCCTTGAGAAAAATTATAGATCCTATTCCTAAATTCCTCGGTCCGTTCATCATCAAAGAAATTGTTGAGGAAAACGCGCTTGATATCACTCCAGCAAGTCAAAGATCCTGGCTGCAGTTGTTGCAGCCAGTGAATCGCTTCCCCAGCGAGAGAGTGCGGGAATAACTTGCAGAATAAGTAATCTTCAGAGACCTCGTGCATCTTGATGTTAGACACAAGGTCCTCAAGTGCTTCGATATGGTCTATGGGATTTTCATGAGGAAGACCATGAAAGGGATGCTGACCTACTAGAGAGAAGTATTTAGGTTTCAGCTCAAAGTCTTTCCTCTGAATTGCTGGTGAGCGGATCGCAGACCTGTTATTGTAAAACTGATCAGGTCTGTTATAATCCCCAAGCTTTTGGTGGTTCTCCGACCCAGCATTCAAAACAAAGGCAATTCCAACAGGAATTTATGCCCTAGGTTTATAATTATTTTGACGTGATGCATTGCATACTCGATTATCTAGATATCCTAGAATTACTTTCCCATAATTGAAATTGGTAAGCACAGACTTACTTGCTTCCGGCTGGTCGGTGTCGATCGATGTGTTTAGCTAATCGTCGATCGATTTTTGTTGATCCGCATCGATCGATTCCAGTACGGAAGTGTCGATCGATTTGTCCATCGATTCGTCGTTCGATGTCTTCGTCATCTTGTCGATCGATGCTCGGCCGAACTTGTGTTCCTCTTGTTAAGTTCCTGTGTCAGTAAGAAAAGAAGAAAAACTTTTAAATAAACAGTAAGTAAAATGTAGACTATATTCTAAACTTAATCTAATGGCAATAAGAAAGAGTCATCAGCAACGGCGCCAAATTTGATATCACTCAAATTACCCAAAGGAGTTAATTACTCTCTCAAATAAGAGGTTCAGTTGTAATACTTAGGGATCGAATCCACAGAGACTCAAGGATTGCACAATAGATTATATAGTCTTCGAAATAAAGCTAGATAAATAGGTTTAAAACAGTAAATTAAATGGTGAGCAAAGCAGTTGCTCGATTGATTTGATTTGAGGTTGTTAACAGGGGGAAAGGTAGCTAGATTCAGGTATTATCTCAGGTATGACAAGTTTGCAAGTTAATTAGGGGTTTTACTATTCATTGTTCTGAACTCAAGCTTTAGGTTAAATTAATTTGATTACCTTCAACTGGATCTCGGATCATCAACTATCGTTGGATGATCATGAGAAAGCGTCGATCGATTATTCAATGGAATATTGATCGATGCACCTTTCCCAATATCGACCGATACAACGATAGTTGCGTCGATCGATATTGCTTCCAGCGAGCCTTAAGATCGGGTTTGATGGGTTCTCTAATATGACTATGAACAACTCTCATATGTTCTCAGTCAGATTAGAACAAACTAGTTTAGTTTTCAGGAATTTGCTAAGTTTTCACTTATCCAAATTAATCCTAAGATCTAGGTCAAGGATGATTAATCCTAAACAAAGCATTAAGAACAACTAGATGAAGAACTAACTATATTTTAAACACCCTAACAATAATTTATTTGCAATACATGAGTCAACCTTGTGAGAAACCTAAATCTAACAATGAGACTACTCAAACATATTCATAAGAAACATCATGATGGTCTGAATACTTCAATAGATAAAATAAAGAATAGAGTAAAGAAACAAAGGGAGTTCAAGATCTTCCCTCTCTCAAGGTGCTAAGATCCCTCTCTCCAATCCAAAGCTCTCTTTCTCTCTCTCTAATCCAAAAACAAGCTTAGCCGTCAACAATGGCTTAGAAAACAGTAAAATAGGATTTCTGGTCGTGCAGGGGCATTATGGTAATTTGGGATGGCTTATGGGCTTCAGGCGGTCATAAAATATAATCGGCCCGCATTATGTCATCCATATCGATCGATATGAAGGCTTTCCCATCGATCGATATACAGGCTTTCCTCTTCTCGACAGCCTTCTCTCGCGAGGCAGACTGACCACTCTTCAGTAAAATGGGCATAACTTCTGATCTAACCGTTGGATTGACCTCAGACCGGTGGCATTGGAAAGCTAACGTAAAGCTATATCTAGTGTCAAACTATGGGCTCAATCGCACCGTGGGAAGGTATCCATCCATATCTAAACATCTGACGCGTCTGCGCAGCTCTGCATTCAAAAGACTCCAAAAGACACCAAAATCACCATATTTCTCCAGAACGTACCTAAACCTGTAAATACTCTAAATAGACTTTATATTGTAGTAAATATATATATAAACACCTATAGACCATGGCTAAAAATGGGTAAAATCCATGGTCGATCAATAGGGCAGGGTTGGTATGGATGTCGAGCTGCGAACTCTTCGTGAGTCAAAATTCTTACTGCACTGCAATTCGCAGTCGACTCAGCTGGTGACATCGATCGATGTTGGTTTATCTCTGTCGATCGATCACTGTCGTGGTATGTCGATCGATGTGGATCCTCCTGTTGGGGAAAAATAGCCCGGTATTATTTCCCCCAGCCTCCAGGCAGGACCTAGATCCCCGGATCCCTAAAAATCAGATTCCTCGGATCCCTGCCCGAGGGAACCTTTTAGCCTGGGTCCTTGAACCCTGAGGAGGGTCCCTGAACCCTGAGCAGGGTCCCTGAACCCTGAGCAGGGTCCCTGAACCCCGCTCCCTTCCGCAAAATGGAAAACTTCCAACAAGGAGAATTCTTCCATATTTCCGAATATGGAAGAGTTTAACCTAACTTAGACGGCTCCTAGACGACTATATAAAGACGGCTACTGCCCTACATAAAAGGATCGGCTTCTCCAAGGCTTAGAGACTAGGGTTAGGCAGCTAGAACTAGCATTTATCCTAACTTCATTGTAACCTCTCTTGTTCTTGTTTGTCTGCTCAATAATACGTCTCTTCAAGCCTATCTCTTATTATTTCTTACCACAACTCTCACGAAATATTTATTAAACCCTCGGGTTATCTTCTCATCCAACGTTCTGTGGTACTCTAAAAGACCCTACACAAAAATCCCCTAACAGCTTGGCGCTAGAAGGAGGGGAGTAATCAAAGCAACGTGACGATGGCGATGGATGAACAAGACGACCAGCAGGAATACACTCCGAGAGAAGCTGAGCTCCAAAGGCAAATTGATGGACTGCAGAGCCAAGTAACCGACTTGCTTAAGGCTTGGGAAACAGCCGAGAATTCTGAACTTCCCTCTGAAATCCAAAGCCTGAAGGAGAAACTTGGCGAACACTCCAAGCAGCTGGAGCTAAGTGTCGAGAAGCTCAATCAATTGCAGACGGAGAACGCGGCTCTCCGAGACCAGAACGATGCTCCTAACGCAGCGAGCAATAAGAAGCAACGCTTCAACACTCGGGTTCGACCCATGGGGAACCTAAGTACTCCCAGCACCGGAGAAGGCAACACCAGCATGACTCCTGCAGCTGGGGCAACACGGGAAGGGATCGAAGACCACCAAATCCATGACCTAGAGGAAATCGATTCCGAACCCGAGCCCGAGAAGGAAGAATCTGAAAAGATAGCAGCCGAATCTTCCATAACCGCCTACCTAGAGAAGATGTTCTCCAAAAGATTTCGACGCCATGCAATCTATGGTGGAGCGCCTACCAGGAGTAGCTCCCCCAATCCGGAGGAGCAACCCCGACTCATACACCGATACTCCCTTCTCAGAGGAGATCGCCTCGGTTGAAATGCCTAGAAAGTTCTCCTTCCCCAGCATCAAGACGTACGATGGCACCAACGACCCCGACGATCATATTGCGCAGTACATGCAAAGGATGCTAGCGGTCGCACTCCCTAAAGAATCTTGTGAAGCCACCATGTGCAAAGGGTTCGGTTCCACTTTGATCGGACCTGCCTTGCAATGGTACATCAATCTTCCCATCAAGTCCATATCCTCGTTTGCCAGCCTGAGTGACAAGTTTGTAGAGCAATTCGAAAGCAGCAGGAGCCTAGAGAAAACTTCGGATGGTCTCTACGAGGTACTCCAACACCGGGTAGAGCCCTTGCGGGACTACATAGCCCATTTCAACCAAGAGAAAGTGGCGATCCCTGAATGCAGCATCCCTACCGCGATCTCCGCCTTCAAGAGAGGGCTACTTC
Organism: Brassica nigra; assembly: GCA_016432835.1. Lineage (NCBI taxonomy): Eukaryota > Viridiplantae > Streptophyta > Magnoliopsida > Brassicales > Brassicaceae > Brassica > Brassica nigra. Next base: position 47,224,491 of record CM028247.1, read on the forward strand.
CAGATGGAGGGTTCTACAAAGAGCTAACCATGTACCAATGCAAAACCATGGAGGATGTGCTATCCCGAGCATGGGCTCAGGTAAAGTGGGAAGAGCACGTTGCTGCCCGTGCCAAGGCTCAACCCAAGCAAGATCAAAGGTCCACCCGATCAGACCGGGGAGACCGAGATGAGAGACCCTCTCATAAGGGGTCTAAAGACTCTGGAAGCAGAAATCAGGGCAGGTTCCAATACCGACCCTTGGAGAAAGAAGAAGGGATGGCTGTGTCAACCTGGCTCGATATCTCACACCTCTCAATATCTACACCGGAGCTCATCAATACGCTAAGGCAGATGGGCCAACAGGTCAAGTGGCCCCAGAAGATGAAAGCACCTGACTCCTTCCGGAACCCCGCGCTTTGGTGTGACTTCCATCGCGATCATGGCGACAAGACTGAAGACTGTGTTGCCTTAAGAATCGAGGTCAACGAACTACTTAAAAAAGGGCACCTCCGGGAATTCCTCTCAGAGAAAGCCAAAGCTCATCTCAACAAGGAGGCATCGGGAAAATCAAAACGAGATGCGCCAAGCTCGCTACCTTGCCAAGACCGGGTGATTCACGTCATATCCGGAGGCTCAGAAGTAAGCGGTATAAGCCACGCAGCCGCAAAGAGGAGCACCCGAAACGCGAAACATGTTCTGGAGATTACCCAACTTAAACGCCTACTCCTAGGCACCGATGAGATATGCTTCACGGCTAGGGAGCAAGAGAAGATCCTAGCTCCCCACCATGACGCTCTGGTTGTCTCTCTCACCATAGCAAACTGCTTGGTGAAAAGGATACTAATAGATAACGGCTCCTCCAGCAATATCATCTTCCTGACGGTGTACTCTAGGGTTAGAAGACAACACCATGACGCGCAAGGTAACTCCACTCATCGGATTCAGCAGCGAAGTCAAGAAAACAGCTAGAGAGGTCCTTCTGCCAGTATATGCTGAAGGGATCAACTTGTCTACCAAGTTTCTGGTCGTAGATTGCCAATCAGCATATAATATGATCCTGGGACGACCCTAGATTCATGACATGGGAGCTGTTCCTTCAACACTCCATCAGCTGGTAAAGTTCCCTACACCCTTGGGCATCTGAGCAATCAAAGGAGACCAGGAGAACTCTCGCTCATGCTATCAGACTACCCTGAAGGGAAAGACAAAGATTTTATAGCAATTACAGAGAAGGCCTAAGGTCCCGCAGACTCGGGGACCCTGGGTCAATAGCTGGGGCAATCGGAGACCTCTCCGCGGAATGCATGTCCAGAACCCGGGGAGCTCCCAAAAAACCTATGCTGACCGCTTCGCATGGTCTTCCCCGAGATCCCTCAAGAAGGCACCTATCCGCAAAATCTGGTCCCCGCAGGACCCTCGTCCTCCGCCTCGCGTCGATGAGGTTACCAAAAACTTCAACGGTTACCAACCGACGATAAACAACTGGGGCACGAAGACCCCAAGAAGAGTTCCTCAGAAGAGGGTCCCTAGTAAGCATAAGATGGACACACGCAACCAGGCAGCAGATCTCCAAACCTGTTTGCTCCAGTGGATGAATGTGACTACACGCTTCAAGGAGGCATTAAGAGTCTTCGTCAATAGGACCCGATGCTCCCCGAGCATCAGCAACACGGAGATCCGCAAAGGCTGGGGCACGCAGAAGATCCCAAGCACGGTCCCAGGACTCAGGAAGATGCAGAACCCTGCAGCAAAAGGAGGAACCCTCCAACAAGAAAACTCGTCTCAGAGGCAAGCCAAACCCCACGGGTCACGCAGCAATAAGAGGTAAAACATGGCCTAACCACCGGGGCACCTCGCAAGCTGATATCTTGTACGGTCTCCGGACCATGATTTCTATCTAATTACTTTATATTATTTAAGCACTATTTTTTCCTACTCATATGTATGCTAAACGTCTACGGACATAGCTGATGAAAGGACTTTTCAAGGGTCCTAATCAAATGTTGTAATATAAAAGATGTCAAACCAGTTCTATGTGATCACAAAGCAAAGGGAATGCAAGCCTATGCTTAATCTAAATGCAACCATTAAGAGAGATGATTATTAAACTAAGACAATATCTAAATGCAATAAAAGATAAAACTTTCTTTCTTTATGAGATGGAAGAACTCATGGGCTAAGGGAATTGACCTTGGGGGATCAAGCAACAATCTAAGGGTGGCAGTAGACAATCAATCTATCAACCTTAGGCCTAGGCACAATTCTAAACAAGCTCTATCTCTAGATGAATGCTCATTCACAAAGATAAGTCAAGCATCTAATCTCTTAGGTTGAATATTATCTAAGCAAACATTAAGAACAAGCCTAATAGCCATCTTAACACCTTTAACAACAAATCTCTTTGGTAAAGAATGTTAAAAGCTTAGGAGAGTTGGTTCAGGAATTTTATAGAACACCTTTCGGGCATGAAATGCGTAAAGTTCAACTTTAGAGTGGCCAACTCTAAAATAGCATTAAAAGCACTCTACTAGCAAGGAACATGATAGATCTACACTAAAACACCCTAGATCTAGCCTAATCACCCCTTAGTCTCCCTAACCCATGAATCCAAAGAGGACTACTCACTAATCACCATGACCACTCTTAAATCCATGAGGAATTCAAGCTTAATCACGAAGAGAAAGAAAGGAGATGAAATCAAACAATCAAGAACACAAAGATGAGATGAGATTATGATTCAAAGATAAAGCTTTACTCAAAAGGTTTGTGTTCTTAGAGAGAAAATAACATGATCCCAGTTAAGGGTTAACAAGAGTATTTATACTAGGCTTAGAAAACCTAGGAACATCACTAAAAATTACTAAAAAAGTCCTTGGAGTCAATTAGGCTTCAGCCAATGGGAAACAAGCTTGATTTTTGGTCAGGGGTTGAGCAAATGACCCAACCCGGTCCAACCATCCCGGTCCAGCCTTGTTCTGGTTGTCCCTCGTCCCGACCGGGTTCAGCATCCCGGACTGCCCTACCCGGTCGTCCAGACGCGTCCTGCTTGGTGTGGGAACCAAAATTCGCACTGTCAAGTTTTGTTGAATCGGAGGAAAGTCAAGTAAACCTAAGTTTCCCTGAAGGTCCCGGATATCTGCTGGGCCACGCACAACACGATCAGTATAACGGAGAAATAGTAAATCGGAATATTAAAATCGTAAGAACAAAAGATAGAGCAAAAGATCTTATTTCCGAATTCGCGTTTGTGAACAACAGGAAAGAGATCGACTACAAGAGCTGTCGATGAGTTCGCTAGTCCAGCCGCCTAAATCTAACCTAGTTGAGTCGCAGCTCGCTAGTAAAAATGGAAAAAATGCCTAAGTTGCTCTAAGTGCTATGTTGCTGCTAAGATTACTCTCAAAAGTTCTCCCTTTTGCTCCTCGCCCAAGCTCTCTTTATATACTCCTCTTAGGACAGTCTATTCCTCCTTTGGGCCGAATCTATCGCGAATCGGGCTTCTTCCATTTTTGTCGGTCTTCATGTTTATCGGGAAACTTGACATTAATCTTCAGGAAACCTGACATTTATCTTCGGGAAGCTTGACATTTATCTCTTTATGTAAAAATAAACATGGGCCGTCATGTCCATTTCGACTTGATGTCCTGGAAAGTCGTAAGTGGGCCGCTTGGTCGCGTTCGGGCCTTCTGGACCGTTGTTTCGACCGTGGACGTTTTTTACGATTTCACGAGAAACTAGCCAGTTATGGTACTCGTTTTGCCGAAGGAACCCCAACTCCTCGTATAGTCGAGATGACTGATGTTTTAGAATAACCGTGATCGTTTTATACGATGAATCGAAATCCTTTCGTCAACCGAACCTTTGGTGGTCATCCGAAGCCTTCCCGATTTATTCCGATCAAAACAAAATGGGGTTCTTAGGTTTCACGTCTTCAAGGAGTTGAACAGTAAGTCTTCGAGCAAAGATGCAAAACGGGGGAATTGGACTAGTTGTCGAGACGGTTTTGCAGGGAAAAGGTTGCACCTATCGAGTAGTCCGTACGCAGGCGCCCGGGACTTGGACATGGATGCTGGCGCGCCGACCAGCACGGCGAAGTCGGCGCCGCCCGACCAGCATCGGCGAGTTAGCGCCGGCGCCGACCAGCACGGCGAGCGGGCGCCGACCAGCTGGCGAAGCTGGCGCCGGCGCCGACAGGCACAGCGAGCCGGCGCCATCGCCCGACCAGCAGGTGAGCTGGCGCCAGGGCCAGCATCGGCGAGCCAGCGCCGCCCAGGGCCAGCACGGGCGAGCCGGCGCCGGCGCCCGGGACCAGCTTTGTTATGGGGGAAGGGGGTGGAACTAGCGAGTTTTCCTTGCCTAGCAACTTTTTCGATGGTCTCCCTCCAGCGTTTACTACCGATGAGTCGTTAGAGGATGAAGCGAAGAATGTGTTTGCCGAGGGTTCTCGTCTAATCAATGAGGTTTATCCTTTGAACATTGATCGTACAGATTACTACTGCTGCATATATATTTTTCTGATCCTAAGTTCATACAGGGAATGAGGGTGTTCGGAGCGGCGCTTGATGGAAGATTTCGAGGATAGAGGATCTCTCGCTTCAAAGCCGAGGAAGCCGAACGTGAACTCTTCCGTTTCCAGAAAGAGGTTGAGGAAAAAAGCCGGAAGCAGGCCGAACTTCATTCTCGAGCCCTCGTGCGTGCGAAAAGGAGAGGAAGGAGAGCGATCGTTGCCGAGATGGTGCGGAGGGCTGAATCGTTTGCCACCGAGTTTGAGAGCTTGAAGGAAGCTCAAGAGTTTGTGGGTGATTTCCGCGAGTGTCGGCGATCGGTTGCTAACCTTTACAAGTCGCAGAACCCGGGCTTCTCCTTCTCCTCCGAGATCGCTGAGATGAAAGGTCTCATGAGCGAATGTGCTCATGCTGAATCCTTGGTTCCTCCGATCGAGGGAAGGGCTCGGAAGCTTTGGGACCCCATCGAGGTTTCGGAGGACACAGTGGAGACCGGAGCAGGTGGAACCGCGGAAGGCGTAGATGAGGAAGTTGACCAGCCCGTGAATTCGTTTGGGATCTCCAAGTCTGGATTCTTCGACTTTGATTAGTGAGGATCGTTGGGATTGTATCCCTTTATCTTGATGGTTGTATGCTTGGCCGGGTGTGGCCGTTTATTTGTATATTCCGCGACCGTAGGTGATGATAGGACTTTTCTAGGGTCCTAATCAAATGATGTAGTATAAAAGATTGTCGAACCTGTTCTAAGTGAACACAAAGCAAAGGGAATACAAGTCTATGCTTAATCTAAATGCAATCATTTAAGGAGATGATTATTAAACTAAGGCAATATCTAAAATGCAAGAAAATATAAAGCTTTCTTTCTTATGAGGAGAATGAGACCCATGGGTATAGGGACTTGATCTCAAATGATTAAGGTTCAATCCAAGATGCCAACTTTTCAATCAATCTAATTCCTTCTGCCTAGACAACAAAACTAAGCAAGCTCTATCCCTAGATGAATCCTCTTTTGCAATGATCACCCAAGTACACCAAATCTCTTTGGCTGTAATGATCAGAGCAAGCATAAAGAATGAGTCTAATAGGAATCCTAGCTTCTTTGACAACTAATCTCTTAGGCAAAGTAAGCTAAAAGCATAGATGAGATGGTTCAGGCATTTCATAGAACACCTTTCGGGCATGAAATGCCTATGGCTCTATGTTTGAGAGGCCAACCCAAATATAGCATTAAGAACACCAAATCAATGCAAGGAAAGGATAGATCTAACACTAAGCACCTTGGATCTACACTTAATCACTCTCAATCACCCTAACCCATGGATCTTTATGAATCTACTCACTAATCCACATGCTCACTCTTAAACCCATGAGAGATTTAAGCTTATACATGTAGAGAAAGACAAGAGATGAAATCAAACAATCAAGAACACAAGATGAGATTAAGATTCAAAGATAAAACATTCTCAAAGGTTTGTGTTCTTACGGAGAAAATAACATAAGTCTCAATCTAGGGATAACATGAGTATTTATAATTGGCTTGAAAGCCCTAGAAACATAAAACGAAATTACTAAAAAGTCCTTGAGCCAAATGGGCTTCAACCAATGGGAAGAGGGGTTGGATTTTTGGTCAGGGGTGAACCAGCTTGTCCCAACCCGTTCTGGCCACCCCGGTCCAAGCTTGTCTTGGTCCTTATCCAGCCCGTCCAGGTTCAGTTCCCTGGTTTCTCCTTCCCGGCCGTCCGGGTGTGCCTTGATCCATCTCTGCCGACCGGGTGTCCCTTCCCGGACTGGCCACCCCGGTCTGGTCTCCTCCAGGACCACTCAAACGACCGGGTACCTCTCCCAGGCTAAGTCATCCCGGACCGGACCACTTCTATCCATCTGCTCTTTTCCCGGCCGGCTGCTTGAACCCGGCCGTCTCTACCCGGCCAGCCTGACATGCTTCAAGTGAATTGATCATAACTCCTCTAATACAGGTCCAAATGACTTGAAACCACTTCCATTGGAAAGCTAACTCAATTTTCTGTGTCTCCACAAAATCTTAGCAGCAGGAGATATATCTAAGGCCTCTGTCCATTCTAATCTTTGTATTGACCAGATCATGGATTGACTTCTCTTTTCATGGCCAAACTTGATTCTTCATCTCTTTTGGGGCCATAAGGCTTCCAAACACCTCAAATCACACCAAATCACACTCCAACACCTGATAAGGACAAATGAATGCAAAATGGACCTAAACATGCCTAAGGCCTTACTTATATGATCAAAATGCATGAGATATGGATGCTAAAAACATGTAAATATGCAAGACATCAACTCCCCCACACTAGACCTTTACTTGTCCTCAAGTAATCTTTTCAAAACACAAGGAGGAGAGACATAGAGATGGGAGCAAAGCCAAAAGAAACACTCATAGCACTCAACCTGACATCCTAAAGAAACATAGCAAATAGCATGAGCAAAACTTCCTATTATGGTCTAGCTTCACAAGGCCTATCAATGACTCTTATGCCTCTACACAAGATGCAATGCTTATCAACCGACAAGTTCTCTTAACCAGCCCTCACATTGATTCACACACACACACACACACACACAAGGTGAAGTCTCACAAATGGGCACATGATCTCAATCATTTTGCTAGGTGATCAAATGGTCAAATATGGATGAAAATGAGGGTTCAATGCATCATTTCAAGGTGGGAATCACTCAAAATTCAAGGAGCTTGATCATTATGCAAAATTTATCTAAGACTAGGAGCAATTCATGCATACATGGATCACATCACTCTTCTCATGAACAACTTTCTTTCCTTTGGAATTCAACCACTAAGGACCTCTAATCACTTTTCTAAGCTCTAACTCTTTAAGTTTTTCCTTCCTCACTATCTTATTGAATCTTTCTTTATACATAAAGGGGGAAGGTCAAAAACATCAATTAAGAGCTTCTTATCTTTTTATTTTAGGTCCCTGTGGGAACCGAAATTCGCACCGTCAATTTCCGATAAAAGATTTGTGGAGGAAAACCGAGTTAACCCGATCTTCCTTGAAGGTCCCGGATATCTGCTGGGCCACACACGATACAATCAATGGAGATTAAAGTTGCAAAATGAAAATCGTAAAAATAGAGCGAAAGAGATCTTATTTCTGAATTCGCGTTTGAGCGTGAACAACAGGTAAAGAAATCGGCTACAAGAGCTGTCGAAAGGTCCGCTAGTCCGGCCGCCTAGATCTAACCTAGTTGAGTCGCAGCTCGCTAGTGAAAACAGAAAAAGAATGCTAAATTGCTCTAAGTGCTAAGTGCTCTGGAAGTTTTGTGATGATTTGCTCCTCGCCCAAAGCTCTCCTTATATACTCCTCTTAAGACGGTCTATCTTCTCTCGGGCTGAGTTGGGCTTTTTCCATTTTCGTCCATCTTTGTGTTTATCGGGAAACTTGACATTTATCTTCGGAAAACTTGACATTTATCTCTTATGTGAGGATAAGGATAAACCGTCATAGTTATCCTTCCTTTTCGGAAAATCGTAAGTGGGCCGTTTTGGCCATGTCGGGTCACTTAGACGTTTTTACGGTTTTTCGAAAGAATAGTCTTTGAAGCCTTCGGCATTTCCGAAGGAACCCCAATTCCTCGTATAGTCGAGATGTTCGGTGTTTAGAATAACCGTGATCGTACCAAACTCACGAAGATTGATCCAAACAAGCCAAGATGGGATCAGACCGAGCATGATGGGACCGAGACCGGGACGAGGACCGTCGACCGGGCCAGGGCTTGCTGCGGCGCCAGGCCGGCTCAGCGTGGACGCTGCCGCCGGCGCCAGGGTTCTCTGCCGCCCGTGGATTTTCCGTTGCCGATCTTTCCCGTTAGTCATTTGTGCGGGAAATCTTTGAGTTTGGAAGGATAACCGTTTTTGACCCAACAAGATCTTCCGAGATTCCTCGAGTATCGGGATCGAGATGGACTTGGATTCGTAGACTTTCCGTCTTCAAGGGTTTGAGTAATGAGGCTTCGAACTTAGACGTTTAAAATATGAACTTCTAAACAATCGAGAAGGCTTTGCGGATGAATCATTGTAGTTCTCGGACAATCCGGACATGGGTTTAAGGGACCAAGATGCTGCCGTTGCCCGAGATCACGAGACGATTGCACAGATGGGCGCCAGGACCCTTGCTGCCGGCGCCAGACGGGAGACGACAGGCCTGCCGCCGGCGCCAGACGGGACAGGACAAGCCTGCCGCCGGCGCCAGGCGCGGCGTGGGCGACCTGCCGCCGGTGCCGGGCGTCCTACCGCCAGCGCCATGCATCCTGCCGTCCGTGCCGTGTCCCGCGTCTGCCGGTGCCTGCTGTTGCTTGCCTTTGTTGATCCCCGGGGCTCACGGTCCGTTCACGCCTTCTCGTGAGTTCATCGAGTGACGACCTGTTTTGTTGGTTTCGATCGTCACTTAGTTTTCTTTCGAGGACTTTCGGGTGACGATTTTGTCGTTGACTGATTTTGACCCCAACAGTTAGCCCCCCAGCTAGCTAGGAACCGTAGTGCTTTTCGGATCCTGGCTTGCGGTATAGTCGTATGGGAAGGTGTAGAGACGTAATCGTTTGCCGAAAGTCGGGGTAAATAGTGATTTTACCTCCTTTATAAGGATGGAGTAAGAAATCTCATTCATTCTTACTTCATCATAAAAAATTCATCTCTCTCAAAAATCCTTTCTCTCTCTTTAAGAATAATGTCTTCAAGATCCTCAAAGAGAAATTCTTCTTCCCATTCATCCTCGGATGACTCTCCTGCCCATGTGACGGTGAAGCAAGAGGAGTTAGTCGAGGAGGAAGCGAAGAATGCGATACCGAGCCCTTGTGGGCTCGGCTCGACCTCCGCCAGACGTCCCTGTTCGAAGAGACCTTTGAGGCAGCCTGGGGCTCCCTTTACGCCGAGCCTGGTTTCACGTAAATATCTCAGGACTCTTCGAGATTATTACCAGGTTCCTGATGGAGTCAAATTCCGGATCCCCGCCGGTAACGAGTCGAGGAATCCTCGAAAGGTTTTTACATGTTACGAGGCCTTCCTTACGTATTGCCGCATGTGGTTCCCGATCCCGACACCATTGTTCGTGCGCTCGTCACTTCGTACTTTCGATCAGACAGCTCAGCGTTCCTGCCTTAGAGAGTTGGCTTGGCGTACTAATTGCAAGTTATGAGCTCGGGATCGATCTCAGTCCTGGTGATTTCGAAGGCCTTTGGAGCACTCGGCCGACGGGGAGCGACGGTTACTACTCCATGCTGCCTAAGAAGGATATGGCCATAATTCAGGGACTACTTGAACCCTTAGTCGTGGCAGGGCGTTTCTTCTTTGTCCGAATAGATGGTGATTCTGTCGAGGAGAGCTGCCTCCATCTATTTCCGCATGCATGGAACTTCAACCGAGGTAATATGATGAAAACTCGTTGTCTATTTTGTTATTCTGGAAGTGCGAGTTTTTAGTGAAAAAGTTTCGCTTTGTTGAGAACGGGGCTGTTGCGCATTTGCATGGCGATATTTTCGCCAAGAGGGATCTCCTTCACAAAGGCCGCTTTTCTGGAAGTCCTTCACTCTTGAACGAATTCGAGATGCAGTAAGGCTTTACCGGTCCCGAGACTCTTTCCCGACATATGATGCTGAACCGGTTATCGAAGCCCCAACTCGGAGGTGTAAACAGAGATCTCGTAAAGGGAAAGAAAACGATGGTGGGGAAGGTTCGGAAGATCCTTCACCGTTGGGGGAAAACCCTAGTTTTGTTCCAACGGAAAAAGGCGGAGCCAGCGATTTTCCACTTCCCAACAATTTCTTTGACGGCCTTCCTCCGGAGTTTGTTACTGACGAGTCGCTAGAGGAAGAGAAGAAGCAATGGGTTTTTGCCGAGGGTTCCCAGCGGATCAATGAGGTTTTGTCCTTTGAACTTCTTAATCGTATTCTTGAATCCGCATATATGTATATTTATTGATCTTGAATTTATGCAGGGATTAAGAGTGTTTGGTAATGCGCTCGACTCAAGTTTCCGCAAGTCTAGGATTGCTAACTTCAAGACCAAAGAAGCTGAGCGAGAGCTCTTCCGATTCCGACAAGAGGTTAAGGCGCAGAACGAAAAGCAAGCTGAGCTTCATGCTCGAGCTCTTGTTTGGGCGGAAAGGAGAGGAAGGAGGATGGTCGCAGCTGAGGTGGCGAGACGGGCGGAATCGTTCGCTGCTGAGTTTCAATATTTTAAAGAAGCTCAGGAGTTTGTTGGCGATTTCCGCGAGTGCCGGGGCTCGGTCGTAAACCTTTACAAGTCTCAGAACCCGGATTTCTCTTTTGATTCCGAGATCGCTGAGATGAAGGACTTTATGGCCGAGTGTGCTCATGCTGATTCCTTGGTTCCTCCAGTCGAGGAAAGAGTCCGGAGACTATGGGAACCTATCGAGGTTTCCGAGGATACGGTGGAGACCGGAGCCGATGAGAACGCCGAGGGTGGTGGGAACGCCAAGGCGTGAACGAGGAAGTGGACCAGCCTGCAGGTTCATTCGATTTCCGCATCTGGATTTCGATGTTGACTTTCTTTGTGAATCGTATGTTTTGGCCGCGTGGCCGCTTTTAGAGTTTTATTCTGCGACCGCCGGAGGTTGCATTCTTATGTTTTGGGACTGGCCGTTGGTGGCTTAGAATCCCGCCTTTGGCGGACTTTATGAATATGAAAATTTGCGAAATTTCGTCTTTTGTTTTGATTTATACTTTCGCCAAGTGTAGAGGAAAGAATGCGAGTAGTCACTTCAGATCCTAACTTTTTGTCGCTGGTCCGTATGCTACTTTTTAGCGAGCGTTTTAGGTGTAAGTGATAAGAGACATGTTTTGGGATCTCGTATACGATACTATGTCTGTGAGATGTCAAGATCCAGCAAGACTGGGTTTAGGGCAAGACCTAGGCTTACTCTCAGCTTTAAGGCTGTGCGATGACTGATCGGCTTTCGCTTTGCCTGTTAGTGATTTCTTCCTGATTCTTTTCGTTTAAAGTCCGCGACTAGTCGCCGGCTTATATGACTTGTGTTAAAAGAATCGAGCTATCTTCGAGTTTATCCGAGACGCTAAACCAAAATTTTGGGTTTCTTGTATAGCGCAATGATATCCTTGTCGGATGTAAGAGGACCTTGTAGGTCTGACAACGAGTTTGTATTGAGTGAACGCTTCGAGTCGTCCGTCCGGGCCAATCGACGGGCATAAGTTGTTGTTTTTAAGTCGCAGTGGACTGTTTTAGCGGATGACACGAGTTTGTTTATCTTTTCAGAAGTTGCGATGTCTCGCTTCTTTCAATATATGATTTTTCGCTTTTCCAAATGTTTACGCTTTCTAAATTAAGTGAGCGCAAGAAATAGATAGAAAGAATTTTATTTGAAAAATTTCAAAAAATTTTGAGTACATGTGCGGATATTTCGCTTTTGTGGGAGTATAGAGATATCGCACCCACCCCCTTTTGGTGAGGAGGATAGCTGAACTCGCCGGGTTTTGACGAGCTGCCTACGCACTCTTCGAGGATCAAGCCATCTCGTAGTTCTGATAGTTGCCGCAGACGCTTTTACTCCTGGCGCTGCCGTTCGATCGTGCTGGTCGGATCGACGGTTTGTGCGGGGTCGAGCTGTCTGCTTTTACGGTGGACTCGAGGCTTTGTTGCTGTCTTGAGTCGTTGTCTGTTCGGATGATTCTGATTATCTTTTTCGAGTCTTCGTGAATGTTGTGTGATTCCTTTGCTCGCTTCGGTTGGCGGGGCGTCCGATCTTTCGCAGTTTGAACTCGCTAGGTAACAGAGTCTTGATTGTTTTGACTACCCTGATGACTGCGGTTCCGTGGAGTCGGAAATTTGATGCCGAGGTGATATGTGGATGGTACTGCCTTCATGGAGTTAAGGGGTTCCCATGATGGCATTGTAGATGGCGGGTTGTCGACTACCGCGAACTCGACGATTTTGTGACTTCTTTCGCCATGAACGGAGCTTAATTCTCCGAGGGTCATGGAAGTGACGCAAAACCCAGTCAAAGGTTTTGGCTCAGGGACGACTTCCCAAGTGGGATCTTCATCCTGTAGAGGGTGTCGCTGAAGATAACGCTGACCGTATTTCCTGTATCGACGAGGATGCGCCAACCTCGAGATCCTGGATTACCAGGTCGATAACCAAAGGATCGCAATGAGGCTTGTCGATTCCGGCAGCCTGTTCCTCAAAAGTGATCGTGTGGTTAGGAATATCGCTATCCGAAACCAGTTGGAACTTGTCTAGGCTTTTCGCCCGTAGGCTTTTATCGACGAGAGAGTCTTGGTAGAACTGCGATCCTCCGATGATCATGTTTACCCTCCGGCGACTGTTGTTGTTCCTTGGTCGCCCTGCTCCTTCGCTTTTCACCCGATTGATTTTCGCGCGATCCTCGGAGACAGTTTTGTTGGTCTTAGGGCGGTCGGAGTCCGGAGCAAGTCCTTTATACTCTTGACCTTCGATAGTTCGCCGGAGGAGCTTTGGCGAGCGGGCCGAGAACCTTGCAGTTCGCAGTGGAGTGACCTCTGGTTTCGTGGAACTCGCAGTAGGAATTATCCTTGTAATGGTTCCTGGTCCAGGTGTTTCCAGAGGTTTTGCCTTGCTCCGAGTTGATGGCGTAGTTATGCTCGCCTTTAGCGCCTTTCCTTCGTGATGGACGACTTGTCGCTACGAGGGTTTCTTTTCGAGGACGCTTTCTGTGGTCCGTGCTTCTGCAATAAGCTTCATCTCTTCCTCCATGATGATGAAGTCCGTTGCTTTGTGGAGAGTATCCTGGATTGTCCGTTGGTTTTCCAGTAGTATCAAATTTCGGAACTTTGACTTGTACCAAAGAGTTTTCCTCAGGACGTCGATTGCGACATTGTCGCTGATGCCTGTTACTCTGGCCATCACCAGCTTGAACCTTCGCATGAAGTCGCTGGAGTGACTCGTCCCTGCTTCTGAGCTAGACTCCATAGATCCACGCCGGACGTTTCTCGTCCATGAACATGGAGTATTTGTTTGAGAAACGCCGAGGCCAGTTGGCGGAAGCTTCCGATGGAGTTCCTTTTGAGCCGGGAGAACCATTCGAGCGCAGCGCCTTTGTGGTGCTCGATGAAGAGAAGACAATTACCCGCCTCGCTTCGTTTCGAGTTTGCACCTACCCATTGCGATCTGGAAGGACTGCAGGTGTGACTTAGGATCAGTCGCACGCCATAGACCGGAATTTTGATTTTCCCTGGTCTGAGATGCGTTTCCGTGATCCGAAGCGGTGAACGGTGTTTTCCGTGCTTCCTCGAAGTCAATCGATCTCGGGCGGAACTGGTCGCCTGATGGATTTGCGATTTCACCGCTTTCACTTCGCCACGGTCTTTTGAGAGATTCGCGAGATCATGGAGCTCGCTATTGCTACCGCCTCCGAAGTTTGTCGGTGCTGGTCGCGATGGATCTGAGCTCGATCTTCCGCGAAGTTCTTCCTGCTCTATCCAGTAGAGTTCTTCCTCCTCTTCTATCATGGGCCTCGGCGATACCGCTCGCCGAGCGGACTGACTTCGGGTCCTCCTAGGGTGGATGTCAGCGTCTTCATCGGAAGGATCTGACTGGTCGCTGATATCCAGATTGATGCGCTCGACGTCGCTTTCCTTGTTTCCCGTAGCTGGGGGTGGAAGGTTCTGCGAGGTCGTTTGCTGTCCTTTTGGAGTCGTTTCCTCGGGAGTGGGCTCTTTCGAGGCATCTTTTCTCGCTCTCCGAGATCCGGTCGAGTCTTCTGCCGCCGTGCCTTGGTGGATCCGCGCGGCAACTTGCTCCTCGCAGTTAAGGTGTCGACCTGTTTTGCGAGCGAGGTTATCAGTTTGTCCTGTTGTTCCGCCCGTTCTAGGGCGGAGTGATGAAAGGACTTTTCTAGGGTCCTAATCAAATGTTGTAGAATACAAGATGTCAATCCAATTCTAAGAGATTCTAATGCAAAGGGAATGCAAGTTCATGCTTAATCTAAGTGCAATCAAGATGAGAGGATGATTATAAAACTAAGACAATATTAAAAAATGCAATAAAAGATTGAACATTCTTTCTTAATGAGGCAAGGGGGTTCTTGAGACAAGGGAATTGACTTTGGGTCATCAAGGTTCAATCCAAGATGCCAACTCTTCAATCAATCTAATTCCTTATGCCTAGACAACAAAACTAAGCAAGCTCTATCCCTAGATGAATGCTCTTTTGCAATGATCACCCAAGTACACCAAATCCCTTTGGCTGTAATGATCAAAGCAAACATGGAGAATGAGTCTAATAGCAATCTTGGCTTCTTTGACAACTAATCCCTTAGGCAAAGCAAGCTAAAAGCATAGATGAGTTGGTTCAGGCATTTCATAGAACACCTTCCGGGCATGAAATGCCTATAGCTCTATGTTTGAGAGGCCAACTCAAATATAGCATGAAGAACACCAAATCAATGCAAGGAGAGGATAGATCTAACACTAAGCACTTTGGATCTACACTTAATCACCCTTAGTCTCCCAAGCCCATGAACCCTAGATAGATCTACTCACTAATAGCCATGGAAAACCTCAAAATCAATGATGATTCAAGGCTAAACATGATTAGAGAAGAAGATAATCTATTAAACACAAAAGAAATGAGATGAAAAGGATCAAAGATCCAAACTTTCTTCAAGATCTTATTATGTTTTTGAGAGAAAAGAAGTTAGGTCTCTTAATGAGATTACAAGAGTATTTATAGGTGGCTTGAAAGCCCTTAAAACATAAGAGAAAAGTCCAAAAGGTCCTTGGTGCCACATGATTTTCGACCAATCAGAAGCCAAGAAAAGGAAGAAACTGGCCGATACCGGTAAGGTGGTCGAAGTCCCGACCAGCATGCCGACCGCGATCTCATGTTGATCCGTATGGTCCTTCCCGCCGATGCCAGGCCGCGATGTGAGCCGTGGGTCCTTCAGGCCGCGTATGCCAGGCCGGTGTGCGAGCCGTGCCGGGTTCTCATCCCGGTGTGTGAGGCCGGGTACACTCCCTGGCGTCCATCATCTCGCCCAACCCGGGTAGGTTAGGTCGGGTGTCCAGGTCGGGTGTCTTGACATGCTTCCAATGAATCGATCATAACTTCTCCAATATGGCTCCAAATGACTTGAAACCACTTCCATTGGAAAGCTAACTCAAAATTCTGTGTCTCCACCAAATCTTAGCATTACAAGATATATCCAAGGCCTCCGTCCATTCTCATCTTTGTCTTGACCAGATCATGGATTAACTTCTCTTTTCATGGCCAAACTTGATTCTTCATCTCTTTTTGGGCCATAAGGCTTCCAAACACCTCAAATCACACCAAAGCATACTCCAACACCTGATAAGGACAAATGAATGCAAAATGGACCTAAAGATGCCTAATGCCTAACTTATATGATCAAAATGCATGAGATATGGATGTTAAAAACATGTAAATATGGAAGATATCAACTCCCCCACACTAGACCTTTACTTGTCCTCAAGTAAACTTTTCAAAACACAAGGAGGAGAGATATAAAGATGGGAGCAAAGCCAAAAGAAACACTCATAGTACTCAACCTGACATCCTAAAGAAACATAGCAAATAGCATGAGCAAACTCTCTTATTATGCTCTAGCTTCACAAGGCCTGTCAATTACTCTTATGTCTCTACACAAGATGCAATGCCTATCAACCAACATGCTCTCTTAACCAGCCCTCACATTGATTCACACACACACACACAAGGTGAAGTCTCACAAATGGGCACATGATCTCAATCATTTGGCTTGGTGATCAAATGGTCAAATAAGGATGAAAAGGAGAGTTCAATGCATCATTTCAAGGTGGCAATCACTCAAAAATCAAGGAGCTTGATCATTATGCAAAATTTATCTAAGACTAGGAGCAATTCACGTATACATGGATCCATCCTCATCATTCTACCCAATTCCTAAGTGATTACAAGATCTACACCCTTTTTATTCATTTCATAACCCAAAATGAAGACATACTCACATCACTCACCCAATGAACATTTTCTTTCTCATGATTCAACCTCTAAGGACCTTTATTCACATTCTAAGCTCTAACTCTTAAGTTTTTCCTTCCCCACTATCTTATTGAATCTTTCATTTTTTCTTTTTCTTTTCCTTCTTTTTTTTTTTTTTTATATATATATGAGGGGGAAGTTCAAAAACTTCAATCAAGAGCTTTTCATTTTCATTTCTAGATCCCTAGGGTTTTTCTTTCTCAAAACTTTCTTTGTTCATCAATCTCAACATTATCATATCCCCAAACCCAAAATGTAAACCATTAGGTAACAAACATTCCACTCACCATCCTAGAAGCTATCTCAAATGATGACCCTATGCTAGCAAGAGATGAGAACAAATCCATGTCGCTCCCAATACTCTCAAGATTTTGCACATGACAAGCTATAAAAAGAGGTCTCACTCAAGCAAATCAATGTAGGCTTCAAAGAATGGATAGGGTTCAAGGGTAAGGGAGTGCCATTTGGGTTAACAAAGGGTGGTACAATGGAGAAAGATAACCCAAATGTGTATGAGATCCATGACTAAGTATGCAAATGCCCATATGCAAGAGAGATTAAGTTCATTCAAGTCTAAGTTTAGGATGGAGCTGGTCTTAAGAACAATGCCAATATCAAGCAAGCAAGCAAGTTTCAAGAAGAGTTTTCAAAGCTCAAAGCATGCAAGCCTTCCAAAAGATGCTTAAGCTACTTGATATGCTTAACTAGGGTGTCAAATTCAGTGCAAACGAGTGCTCTTTACATTGCAATGCTCCATATGCAAATGAATGCAACCTATATGCTCTAGACTCAATCCTAAGGATGCAAGTGATGCAATTTACATGGTTGAAAAATTTAAAATTTTTTGGATTTTCTATGCACTTATGAATGTACAATGCAATGCATGAGACTCAAAATCACAAAGCAAACATAATCAAATATCTGGTACCTCCCCCCACACTTAAATCACACAGTCTCCTGTGTGAGTAAGAGAGTAAGAGATACCCGCGTCTCGTTCGTGCTCCGGGAGTTTGCACCTACCCATTGCGATCTGGAAGGACTGCAGGTGTGACTTAGGATCAGTCGCATCATAGACCGGAATTTTGATTTTCCCTGGGTCTGAGATGCGTGTTTCCATGATCCGAGCGGTGAACGGTGTTTTCCGTGCTTCCTCGAGATGTCAATCGATCTCGGGGGCGGAACTGGTCGCCTGATGGATTTGCGATTTCACCGCTTTCACTTCGGCCACGGTCTTTTTGAGAGATTCGCGGAGATCATGGATCTTGCTATTGCTACCGGCGTTCCTCCGAGTTTGTCGGCTGGTCGCGATGGATCTGAGCTCGATATTCCGCGAAGTTCTTCCTGCTCTATCCAGTAGAGTTCTTCCTCCTCTTCTATCATGGGCCTCTCGGCGATACCGCCTGCCGAGCGGACTGGCTTCGGTCCTCCTAGGTGGATGTCAGCGCCTTCATCGGAAGGATCCGATTGGTCGCTGATATCCAGATTGATGCGCCGACGCCGCTTTCCTTGTTTCCGTAGCTGGGGTGGAAGGCGAGGTCGCTTGCTGTCCTTTGGAGTCGCTTCCTGAGTGGGCTCTTTCGAGGCATCTTTTCTCGCTCTCCGAGATCCGGGTCGAAGTCTTCGCCGCACCTTGCCTTGGTGGATCCGCTGGCAACTTGCTCCTCGCAGTTAAGGTGTCGACCTGTTTTGAGCGAGGTTATCAGTTTGTCTGTTGTTCCGCCGCTCTATGGAGTGATGAAAGGACTTTTCTAGGGTCCTAATCAAATGTTGTAGAATACAAGATGTCAATCCAATTCTAAGAGATTCTAATGCAAAGGGAATGCAAGTTCATGCTTAATCTAAGTGCAATCAAGATGAGAGGATGATTATAAAACTAAGACAATATTAAAAATGCAATAAAAGATTGAACTTTCTTTCTTAATGAGGCAAGGGGGGTTCTTGGGACAAGGGAATTGACTTTGGGTCATCAAGGTTCAATCCAAGATGCCAACTCTTCAATCAATCTAATTCCTTATCCCTTGACAACAAAACTAAGCAAGCTCTATCCCTAGATGAATGCTCTTTTGCAATGATCACCCAAGTACACCAAATCCCTTTGGCTGTAATGATCAAAGCAAACATGGAGAATGAGTCTAATAGCAATCTTGGCTTCTTTGACAACTAATCCCTTAGGCAAAGCAAGCTAAAAGCATAGATGAGTTGGTTCAGGCATTTCATAGAACACCTTCCGGGCATGAAATGCCTATAGCTCTATGTTTGAGAGGCCAACTCAAATATAGCATGAAGAACACCAAATCAATGCAAGGAGAGGATAGATCTAACACTAAGCACTTTGGATCTACACTTAATCACCCTTAGTCTCCCAAGCCCATGAACCCTAGATAGATCTACTCACTAATAGCCATGGAAAACCTCAAAATCAATGATGATTCAAGTCTAAACATGATTAGAGAAGAAGATAATCTATTAAACACAAAAGAAATGAGATGAAAAGGATCAAAGATCCAAACTTTCTTCAAGATCTTATTATGTTTTGAGAAAAGAAGTTAGGTCTCTTAATGAGATTACAAGAGTATTTATAGGTTGCTTGAAAGCCCTTAAAACATAAGAGAAAAGTCCAAAAGGTCCTTGGTGCCACATGATTTTCGACCAATCAGAAGCCAAGAAAAGGAAGAAACTGGCCGATACCCGGGTAAGGTGGTCGAGTCCCGACCAGATGCCGACCCGTATCTCATGTTGATCCGCGGGTCCTTCAGGCGATGCCAGGCACATGTGAGCCATGCGTCCTTCAGGCCGCGTAAGCCAGGCCGGGTGTGCGGAGCCGTGCGGGGTTCTCATCCCGGGTGTGTGAGGCCGGGTACACTCCCTGGCGTCCATCATCTCTCGCCCAACCCGTGCGGGTAGGTTAGGTCGGGTGTCCAGGTCGGGTGTCTTGACATGCTTCCAATGAATCGATCATAACTTCTCCAATATGGCTCCAAATGACTTGAAACCACTTCCATTGGAAAGCTAACTCAAAATTCTGTGTCTCCCCAAATCTTAGCATTACAAGATATCTCCAAGGCCTCCGTCCATTCTCATCTTTGTCTTGACCAGATCATGGATTAACTTCTCTTTTCATGGCCAAACTTGATTCTTCATCTCTTTTTGGGCCATAAGGCTTCCAAACACCTCAAATCACACCAAACATTACTCCAACACCTGATAAGGACAAATGAATGCAAAATGGACCTAAAGATGCCTAATGCCTAACTTATATGATCAAAATGCATGAGATATGGATGTTAAAAACATGTAAATATGGAAGATATCAACTCCCCCACACTAGACCTTTACTTGTCCTCAAGTAAACTTTTCAAAACACAAGGAGGAGAGATATAAAGATGGGAGCAAAGCCAAAAGAAACACTCATAGCACTCAACCTGACATCCTAAAGAAACATAGCAAATAGCATGAGCAAACTCTCTTATTATGCTCTAGCTTCACAAGGCCTGTCAATTACTCTTATGTCTTTACACAAGATGCAATGCCTATCAACCAACATGCTCTCTTAACCAGCCCTCACATTGATTCACACACACACACACAAGGTGAAGTCTCACAAATGGGCACATGATCTCAATCATTTGGCTTGGTGATCAAATGGTCAAATAAGGATGAAAAGGAGGGTTCAATGCATCATTTCAAGGTGGCAATCACTCAAAAATCAAGGAGCTTGATCATTATGCAAAATTTATCTAAGACTAGGAGCAATTCATGCATACATGGATCCATCCTCATCATTCTACCCAATTCCTAAGTGATTCCAAGATCTACACCCTTTTTATTCATTTCATAACCCAAAATGAAGACATACTCACATCACTCACCCAATGAACATTTTCTTTCTCATGATTCAACCTCTAAGGACCTTTATTCACATTCTAAGCTCTAACTCTTAAGTTTTTCCTTCCCACTATCTTATTGAATCTTTCATTTTTCTTTTTCTTTTCCTTCTTTTTTTTTTTTTTTTTATATACATGAGGGGAAGGTCAAAACTTCAATCAAGAGCTTTTCATTTTTATTTCTAGGTCCCTAGGGTTTTCTTTCTCAAAACTTTCTTTGTTCATCAATCTCAACATTATCATATCCCCAAACCCAAAATGTAAACCATTAGGTAACAAACATTCCACTCACCATCCTAGAAGCTATCTCAAATGATGACCCTATGCTAGCAAGAGATGAGAACAAATCCATGTCGCTCCCAATACTCTCAAGATTTTGCACATGACAAGCTATAAAAAGAGGTCTCACTCAAGCAAATCAATGTAGGCTTCAAAGAATGGATAGGGTTCAAGGGTAAGGAGTGCCATTTGGGTTAACAAAGGGTGGTACAATGGAGAAAGATAACCCAAATGTGTATGAGATCCATGACTAAGTATGCAAATGCCCATATGCAAGAGAGATTATGTTCATTCAAGTCTAAGTTTAGGATGGAGCTGGTCTTAAGAACAATGCCAATATCAAGCAAGCAAGCAAGTTTCAAGAAGAGTTTTCAAAGCTCAAAGCATGCAAGCCTTCCAAAAGATGCTTAAGCTACTTGATATGCTTAACTAGGTGTCAAATTCAGTGCAAACGAGTGCTCTTTACATTGCAATGCTCCATATGCAAATGAATGCAACCTATATGCTCTAGACTCAATCCTAAGGATGCAAGTGATGCAATTTACATGGTTGAAAAATTTAAAATTTTTTGGATTTTCTATGCACTTATGAATGTACAATGCAATGCATGAGACTCAAAATCACAAAGCAAACATAATCAAATATCTGGTACCTCCCCCACACTTAAATCACACAGTCTCCTGTGTGAGTAAGAGAGTAAGAGATACCTCAACAAGGCAAAAGCAAATGTATATACAAGAAGGGTTGGAGTGATACCACATAAGGAGATTTGGGCATGGTGCTTGTGTCATGACTAGAAGCTGGCTTGGTTCATAGCAACTAGAGGAGGCTGCTACATGGCAATCATAAGGCTTAGGTGGTTTACCACCTTTCTTCTCTCCTCTAGTGCTTGGCTAAACCTGAAAATCTTGACCACTTTTATTAAAAACCTAAAAGGAAATTTGAAATTGCAAAGCTATATACAAGGATAACCATGGGACTTCCTCCTAATTGAGCTTGTTTTGAATCACTTAGCTTGACTACCTTGTCTGTTGAACTAGTGAGAAGGAGGATCCTTCCCACCTTCAAGAGTGATGGTGAGGACCTTAGAGAGAAGCTCTTGAAGCTTGATTGGGTCATCTTGGAGCTGAGAAGTGATGATGGCTCTAGCAGTTGAGAATGGTGTGGATCTGCCCTTGTGCTTGATCTTGTACTCAATGACTCCATCCGTGAGATTCTTTGGATGGAGGGTGAGAGTGTGTGGGAGAAAATCAAGAGGTGGAGGATGAGGCTCTTTCACCATCTTCTTCTTGCCATGAGTGGCCTTTGAGACTCCACTCATCCCCTCCTTTTTAGCACTTTCCAAGTGCTCACCACACTTCTCTTTAGAGGACTCTCCATCAAGACCTTCTTTCTTACCAACAACCTCTTCATCCTGGGGCTTCTCAACAACTTGTGCATCACGAGTGATTGTCCCACAATAGTCTGATTCCATTGGAGGTTGGAGAGGATAGGAGACAGCTTTGTTGACATGCATGAGGGTTACCTTCTTGTTGGGAAAGTCAATGCCAGCTCCAACTGTTGTGAGGAAAGGAGTGCCAAGGATCAAAGGGACTCTCTCTTCAGATGCCATCTTCAAAACAGTGAGATCAATAGGTATGGTGCAGGATCCAATCTTCAAGGGGAAGTCCTTGATTATGCCAAGTGGGGTTGTAGAAGAGTAATCCCCAAAGCTGAGAGGAAGAGTATCTGGTTCCATGCTTTCAATCCCAATACTTTGCACCATATCCAAGGAGATGACATTCACACTAGCACCTCTATCAACAAGAGCATCATCCATAGTTAGTTTACCAAGTGAGCAAGACAAGTTGAACTTCCCTTGAGACTCAAGCTTAGGGAGAGACTTTGGAGGGATTGGTGGATCAATCTTCAGAAGTGAGATGTCCAAAAGCTCAGCCACTTCAGCTTGGTGGGTGAGAATGTCCTGTATGAGCATCATTTGGACATGAGCAGCATGCATATTGGTGATCTCTGGAAGTTTGACTCCAATATCACTTAGGTCTTTTCTGAATTTGGAGACCACTTTTTTCTGGGCTTTGGTGAGGAACCTTTGAGGGAAAGGGAGCTTATCATAGGGTGATAGCTCAACCTCATAGTCTTCTTCCTTCACTTCTGTCAGCTTGAGGTTAGCACTCTTCTCAACTTGTGTCTCAACCGTAGGCCCATCAATCTTCAGAATCTTTCCTTGAACCTTCTTATCAGCTCTCTTCACAACTCTAGCTTCAGCTGTGGCCACAACAAGTCTCTTATCATGTTCTCTGATTTCCAAGCACTAGCCTCTCAATCTCATCAACATCATTCTTATGATCACTCAACGCAATACTAGAAGAAGTGGAGAGGATAACATTGCAAGTCTCCTTAGGGTTCTTCTCTGGTTTTCCTGGTAGAGATCCTATTGGATTCTTGGAGGATGAAGACATGGAGGCAAATTGGCTCTCCAAAGCTTTGAGGTGAGAGGCAAGTTGCATGTACTTGTTGTTGAGATCAGAATAGGTTCCATCAATCTTGGCATGGATGTTCTTGAACTCATCACAAATGTTCTTAGCATTTCTTTCTTGAGCTTCTAAGAGTTTCTTGAACATGGACTCCATTTTTGAGCTTGGAGCTTGTGAAGAACTTCCTTGAGGCTGAGATGACTGATTTGTTTGGTAGCCTCCTTGTTGATTGTTGTAGTGAGGTCTTGGCTGATAGTTGTTTTGGTATTGGAAGTTTGGCACCTTCCTATACCATGTGCCATTAGCATTGATGAAGCACAACTCCTCTTGGCCTTCTAAACCATCAACCTCATTGATTGTAGGAGGAACCTCTTGACTAGGAGCACCCACAAAATTCATCTGTTCTTGTTTAGCTTGGGTGGAGAGAAGCAAATCTAGCTTGTCTTACAAGGTCTTGATTTCCTTCCTTGTGTGCTGGTCATCACTTCTATTGGCTCTATCATGCTCCTCACTATAAACTGAGTCACTCTTGGCCATGTTCTCTACTAGTTCTTCAGCATCCTCTTCAGTTCTTCCCAAGAAGAAACCATTGCTAGCAGTATCAAGCCTATTTCTGCATTGTGGAAGAGCTCCTCTATAGAAGGTGCTAAGCAAGCTCTCTTTGGTGAAGCTATGATGTGGACACTGAGACCAATAGCCCTTGAACCTCTCCCATGCTTCACTGAAGCTCTCAAGATTCTTTTGTTGAAAACCAGAGATTTCATTTCTGATCTTAGTTGTCCCTGAGGAAGAGAAGAACTTCTCTAGGAATACCCTCTTGCAATCATTCCAAGTGAGGATAGAGTCACTTGGGAGAGCCTTCTCCCACTGATGAGCTTTGTCTCCTAAAGGGAAAGGAAACAGCCTGAGTTTGAAAGCATCTTCAGAAACTCCATTGGTCTTGGACAAACCACAATACTTGTAAAATTGATCCAAGTGATCTAGTGGATCCTCTACAGCCAAGCCATGAAACTTGTTGTTCTCTATCACATTGAGCAGCCCTGATTTGATCTCAAAGTTGTTGTTCTCCACAGCTGGTGCTCTGATTCCCAATCTATGACCATGAATGTGAGGTTGGTCATAGGCTCCAATGGCTCTTGCTTGGCGTGGTTGGTGATGTGGCTGGCGTGGTGGTCTAGGATTGTCAGCTCTTGGACCATTGCCCCCTAGGACATCACAATCTTGAGGCAGATTATCCATCTCAAACCCCAACCTTTGAAGACGAGCCTGTTGCTCTACTTCTCTTCTTTGTCTTGCTATCTCCCTCAAGTGCAGCAATCTCTTTAACAGTAGGAACCAAGTTAGATGCCCTCTGCTTCTTGTGATCATACACCTGAAAGTCAAAGATAGAAGAAGCAAGAGAACCAATATCACAAGATAATAAAAAAATAAAAATGACTTAGTCTCAAGCAAATGACTAAATCCCAATGTCAAAATCAACTTAGTCCCCGGCAACGGCGCCAATTTGATGAAAGGACTTTTCTAGGGTCCTAATCAAATGTTGTAGAATACAAGATGTCAATCCAATTCTAAGAGATTCTAATGCAAAGGGAATGCAAGTTCATGCTTAATCTAAGTGCAATCAAGATGAGAGTATGATTATAAAACTAAGACAATATTAAAATGCAATAAAAGATTGAACTTTCTTTCTTAATGAGGCAAGGGGTTCTTGGGACAAGGGAATTGACTTTGGGTGATCAAGGTTCAATCCAAGATGCCAACTCTTCAATCAATCTAATTCCTTATGCCTAGACAACAAAACTAAGCAAGCTCTATCCCTAGATGAATGCTCTTTGCAATGATCACCCAAGTACACCAAATCCCTTTGGCTGTAATGATCAAAGCAAACATGGAGAATGAGTCTAATAGCAATCTTAGCTTCTTTGACAACTAATCCCTTAGGCAAAGCAAGCTAAAAGCATATATGAGTTGGTTCAGGCATTTCATAGAACACCTTCCGGCATGAAATGCCTATAGCTCTATGTTTGAGAGGCCAACTCAAATATAGCATGAAGAACACCAAATCAATGCAAGGAGAGGATAGATCTAACACTAAGCACTTTGGATCTACACTTAATCACCCTTAGTCTCCCAAGCCCATGAACCCTAGATAGATCTACTCACTAATAGCCATGGAAAACCTCAAAATCAATGATGATTCAAGGCTAAACATGATTAGAGAAGAAGATAATCTATTAAACAGAAAAGAAATGAGATGAAAAGGATCAAAGATCCAAACTTTCTTCAAGATCTTATTATGTTTTGAGAGAAAAGAAGTTAGGTCTCTCAATGAGATTACAAGAGTATTTATAGGTGGCTTGAAAGCCCTTAAAACATAAGAGAAAAGTCCAAAAGGTCCTTGGTGCCACATGATTTTCGACCAATCAGAAGCCAAGAAAAGGAAGAAACTGGCCGATACCGGTAAGGTGGTCGAGTCCCGAGTCACAGATGCCGACCAGCGTATCTCATGTTGATCCGCGGGGTCCTTCAGGCCGCGTATGCCAGGCCGCGTATGTGAGTCGTGCGGGTCCTTAAGGCCGCGTATGCCAGGCCGGGTGTGCGGAGCCGTGCGGGGTTCTCATCCCGGGTGTGTGAGGCCGGGTACACTCCCTGGCGTCCATCATCTCTCGCCCAACCCGTGCGGGTAGGTTAGGTCGGGTGTCCAGGTCGGGTGTCTTGACATGCTTCCAATGAATCGATCATAACTTCTCCAATATGGCTCCAAATGACTTGAAACCACTTCCATTGGAAAGCTAACTCAAAATTCTGTGTCTCCACCAAATCTTAGCATTAGAAGATATATCCAAGGCCTCCGTCCATTCTCATCTTTTTCTTGACCAGATCATGGATTGACTTCTCTTTTCATGGCCAAACTTGATTCTTCATCTCTTTTTGGGCCATAAGGCTTCCAAACACCTCAAATCACACCAAAGCATACTCCAACACCTGATAAGAACAAATGAATGCAAAATGGACCTAAAGATGCCTAATGCCTAACTTATATGATCAAAATGCATGAGATATGGATGCTAAAAACATGTAAATATGGAAGATATCACGCAGGTAAACAGTTCCTTCATTTGTCTGAGCGCTGATGACAGGCCTTTTCAGGTCCTAATCAAATTTTGTAGAATACAAGATGTCAATCCAATTCTAAGAGATTCTAATGCAAAGGGAATGCAAGTTCATGCTTAATCTAAGTCTAAACAAGATGAGAGAATGATTATGAAACTAAGACAATATTAAAAATGCAATAAAAGATTGAACTTTCTTTCTCAATGAGGCAAGGGGGTTCTTGGGACAAGGGAACTGACTTTGGGTGATCAAGATTCAATCCAGGATACTAACTTTTCAATCAATCTAATTCCTTATGCCTAGACAACAAAACTAAGCAAGCTCTATCCCTAGATGAATGCTCTTTTGCAATGATCACCCAAGTACACCAAATCCCTTTGGCTGTAATGATCAAAGCAAACATGGAGAATGAGTCTAATAGCAATCCTAGCTCCTTTGACAACTAATCCCTTAGGCAAAGCAAGCTAAAAGCATAGATGAGTTGGTTCAGGCAATTCATAGAACACCTTCCGGCATGAAATGCCTATGGCTCTATGTTTGAGAGGCCAACCCAAATATAGCAAGAAGAACACCAAATCAATGCAAGGAGATGATAGATCTAACACTAAGCACCTTGGATCTACTCCTAATCACCCTTAGTCTCCCAAGCCCATGAACCCTAGATAGATCTACTCACTAATACCCATGGAAAACCTCAAAATCAATGATGATTCAAGGCTAAACATGATTAAAGAAAGAGATAATCTATTAAACACACAAGAAATGATGTAAAAGGATCAAAGATCCAAACTTTCTTCAAGTTCTAAATATGTTTTTGAGAGAAAAGAAGTTGGATCCCTTAATGAGATCACAAGAGTATATATACATAGGCTTGAAAGCCCTTGGAACATAAAATAAAAATTACTAAAAGGTCCTTGGCCAACTTGATTTTCAACCAATGAGAAGCTAGGAAGAAAGGAAGGGGGGTGGGACACCCGGCAGGCTGGACTGGTCCATTGCCGGTGTGACCAGCCGGGTGTCCTGGTGTTCGTCCATCTCCTCGTGCGCGGGTAGAAAGGAGTGGTCGAGATGCCCGGGTAAGTGCAGGTCGGGTGTCCATCCGTCCGTGATCTCTAAGCCGTGCGGGTCCGTTCGCCCGTGTGTCCTTGACCGGGTGCACTCCATACGCGGTAGTGGTGGCTGGGTGGACGTCCGGTGCCAGGCCGCGCGCGTGCCTTCCCGCGGGCAGTGCAACCCGCGTGTGCCAGGCCGCGTGCTCGTGCCTCCTTCCCGTGCGGGCAGTGCAACCCGCGTGTGCCAGGCAGCGTGTTCGCTCTCCTTCCCGTGCGGGCAGTGCAACCCGCGTGCCAGGCAGCGTGCCAGTCCCTCGTCCGTATGTCCTGATGGTCGACCTCGGGTATGGTCACCCGGGTGGCTTGACATGCTTCCATTCAAATGGCCATAACTTCTCCAATTTGACTCCAAATATCTTGAAACCACTTTCATTGGAAAGCTAACTCAAAATGCCATTTTTCCACCAAGTCTTAGCATCAGAAGACATTCCTAAGGCCTCTGTCCATGCTCATCTTTAAACCCTTCTTTTTCATCATAAAACTCCCAAACATCTTTAATATCTCCAAAGTGTGCTCCAACACCTAATAGGGACTTATGAATGCAAAATGAGCCTAAAGATGCCTAATGCCTAATCTAAATGAGCAAAAAATGCACAAGATATGATAGCTAAAAACATGTAAATATGCAAGACATCAACTCCCCCACACTAGACCTTTGCTTGTCCTCAAGTAAACTTTTCAAACACAAGGGGGGTGGATGCAAGGATGGGAACAAAGCCAAAGGAAACACTCATAGCACTCAACCTGACATCCTAAAGAAACATAGCAAATAGCATGAGCAAAACTTTCTTATTATGCTCTAGCTTCACAAGGCCTATCAATTACTCTTATGCCTTTACACAAGATGCAATGCTTATCAACCAACATGCTCTCTTAACCAGCCCTCACATTGATTCACACACAAACACACAAGGTGAAGTCTCACAAATGGGCACATGATCTCAATCATTTGGCTTGGTGATCAAATGGTCTAATATGGATGAAAAGGAGGGTTCAATGCATCATTTCAAGGTGGCAATCACTCAAAAATCAAGGAGCTTGATCATTATGCAAAATTTATCTAAGACTAGGAGCAATTCATGCATACATGGATCCATCCTCATCATTCTACCCAAATCCTAAGTGATTACAAGTTCTACACCCCATTTAATTCATCCCATAACCCCAAATGAAGACATACTCACATCACTCACCCAATGAACATTTTCTTTCTCATGATTCAACCTCTAAGGACCTCTATTCACATTCTAAGCTCTAACTCTTAAATCTTTCCTTCCCCACTATCTTATTGAATTTTTCTTTATTTTTATTTATTTTTTTTTTTCTTTTCTTTTCTTTTCTTTTTTTTTTTATATATAGGGGGAAGGTCTCAAACATTACACAAGAGCTTTCTTATTTTTTTTTTCTGTTCTAGGTCCCTAGGGTGCTTCTTCCTCAATACATTCTTTGTTCATCAATCTCAACATTGTTACATTCCAAACCCAAGATATAAACCATTAAGTAACAAAAACCCCACTCATTATCCTAGAAGCTAGCTCAAAAGAGGATCCTATGCTAGCAAGAGATGAGAACAAATCCATGTCGCTCCTAATTCTCTCAAGATTTTGCACATGACAAGCTATCAGAAAAGGCCTCACTCAAGCAAATCAATGTAGGCTTCAAAGAATGGCTAGGGTTCAAAGGTATTGGAGTGCCATTTGGGTTAACAAAGAGTGGTACAATGGAAAAAGATAACCCAAATGTGTATGAGATCCATGATCAAGTATGCAAATGCCCATATGCAAGAGAGATTAAGTTCATTCAAGTCTAAGTTCAGGATGGAGCTGGTCTTAAGAACAATGCCAATATCAAGCAAGCAAGCAGGTTTCAAGAAGAGCTTTCAAGGCTCAAAGCATGCAAGCCTTTCAAAAGATGCTTAAGCTACTTGATATGTTTAACTAGGTGTCAAATTCAGTGCAAACGAGTGTTCTTTACAAGGCAATGCTCCTATGCAAATGAATGCAACCTATATGCTCTAGACTCAATCTTAAGGATGCAAGTGATGCAATCTACATGATTCAAAACTTAAAATTTTTAGATTTTCTATGCACTTATGATTGTACAATGCAATGCATGAGACTCAAAAATCACAAAGCAAACATAATCAAATATCCGGTACCTCCCCACACTTAAATCACGCAGTCTCCTGTGTGAGTAAGAGAGTAAGAGATACCTCAACAAGGCAAAATCAAATGTATATACAAAAGGGTTGGAGTAATACCACACAAGGAGATTTGGGCATGGTGCTTGTGGCATGACTAGAAGCTGGCTTGGTTTATAGCAACTAGAGGAGGCTGCTACATGGATCGGGGCTCAAGTGGTTCACCACCATTCTTCTCTCCTCTAGTGCTTAGCTCAACCTGAAAACCTTGACCACTTTTATTAAAAACTTAAAAGAGAACTTAAATTTCAAAACTATGTACAAGGATAACCATGGGACTTCCTCCCAAGTGAGCTTGTTTTGAGTCACTTAGCTTGACTACCTTGTCTCTTGAACTAGTGAGAAGGAGGATCCTTCCCACCTTCAAGTGTGATGATGAGGACCTGAGAGAGAAGCTCTTGAAGCTTGATAGGATCATCTTGGAGTTGAGGAGTAATGATGGCTCTAGCACTTGAGAATGGTGTGGACCTGCCCTTATGCTTGATCTTGTACTCAATGGCTCCATCCTTGAGCTTCTTTGGATTGAGTGGCCCTTAAGGCTCCAGCCATCCCCTCTCTTTTAGCACTTTCTAAGTGCTCAACACACAACTCCTGAGAACACTCTCCATCAAGACCCTCTTTCTTACCTTCAACCTCTTCATCTTGGGGCTTCTCAACAGCTTGTACATCACAAGTGATTGTCCCACAATAGTCTGATTCGAGTGGAGGCTGGAGAGGATAGGAGACAGCTTTGTTGACATGCATGAGAGTGACCTTCTTGTTGGGAAAGTCAATGCAAGCTCCAACTGTTGTGAGGAAGGGAGTGCCAAGGATCAAAGGGACTCTTTCTGCGGATGCCATCTTCAAAACAGTGAGGTCAATAGGTATGGTGCAGGATCCAATCTTCAAGGGAAAGTCCTTGATTATGCCAAGTGGGGTGGTAGAAGAGGAATCCCCAAAGGTGAGAGGAGGAGTATCTGTTTCCAGGCATTCAATCCCAATACTCTGCACCATGTCCAAGGAGATGACATTCACACTAGCTCCACTATCAACAAGAGCATCATCCATAGTTAGTTTACCAAGAGAGCAAGACAATGTGAACTTCCCTTGAGATTCAAGCTTAGGGAGGGTCTTGGGAGGGATTGGTGGATCAATCTTCAGAAGTGAGATGTCCAAAAGTTCAGCCACTTCAGCTTGGTGGGTGAGAATGTCCTTTATGAGCATCATTTGGACATGAGCAGCATGCATATTGCTGATCTCTGGAAGCTTGACTCCAATATCACTGAGGTCTTTTCTGAATTTTGAGACCACTTTTTCTGCGCTTTGGTGAGGAACCTTTGAGGGTAAGGGAGCTTATCATAGGGTGATAGCTCAAACTCATTGTCTTCTTCCTTCACTTCTTTCAGCTTGAGGTTAGCACTCTTCTCAACTTGTGTCTCAACCTTAGGTTCATCAATCTTTCCTTGAACCTTCTTATCAGCTCTCTTCACAACTCTAGCTTCAGCTGTGGCCACAACCAGTCTCTTATCATGTTCAATCTGATTTCCAAGCACTAGCCTCTCAATCTCATCAACATCTTTCTTATGATCACTCAATGCAATCCCTGAAGAAGTGGAGAGGATAACATTGCAAGTGTCCTTAGGGTTCTTCTCTGGTTTTCCTGGTAGAGATCCCGTTGGGCTCTTGGAGGATGAAGACATAGAAGCAACCTGGCTCTCCAAAGCTTTGAGATGAGAGGCAAGTTGCATGTACTTGTTGTTGAGGTCAGAAAAGGTGCCATCAATCTTGGCATGGATATTCTTGAACTCATCTCCAATGCTCCTAGCATTCGTCTCTTGAGCTTCTAAGAGTTGCTTGAACATGGACTCCAAATTTGAACTTGGAACCTGAGCTGGAGAAGAGCTTCCTTGGGGCTGAGTAGGCTGGTTTGCTTGGTAACCTCCTTGTTGATTGTTGTAGTAAGGTCTTTGCTGGTAGTTGTTTTGGTATTGGAAGTTGGGCTCTTTCCTATACCATGTGCCATTAGCATTGATGAAGCACAGCTCCTCTTGACCTTCTACACCATGAACTTCAGTAGTCCTAGCAGGCAGTTTCTGTTGCTGGTTTCCAATGGAGTTAAGCTGCTCTTGCTTAGCCTTCTACAAGAAGCTTGTCCAACTTTTCTTGGAGAGACTTCAGGGTCTTTCTTGTGTGCTGATCATCTTCATCAGTGCCTCTGTTGGCCCTATCATGCTCCTCACTGTAGACTGAGTCACTCCTGGCCATGTTCTCCACCAGCTCCTCAGCATCCTGCTCAGTTCTGCCCAAGAAGAACCCATTGCTGGCTGTGTCCAATCTGCTCCTGAACTCTGGTAGAGCACCTCTGTAGAAGGTAAGCAAACTCTCCTTGGTGAAGCCATGATGTGGGCATTGAGACCAATAGCCCTTGAAACTCTCCCATGCTTCACTAAAGCTCTCAAGGTTCTTCTGCTGAAAGCTAGAGATCTCATTTCTGATCTTGGCTGTTCTTGAGGTAGAGAAGAATTTCTCTAGGAATACCCTCTTGCACTCATTCCAAGTTGTGATAGAGTCACTTGGAAGAGCCTTCTCCCATAGATGTGCCTTGTCTCCCAAAGAGAAGGAAACAACCTCAGCTTGAAAGCATCTTCAGAGACTCCATTAATCTTGGACAAGCTACAGTAGCTATCAAATGTGTCCAAGTGATCAAGGGGATCCTCCACAGCAAGGCCATGAAACTTGTTGTTCTCAATCAAATGCAGCAGCCCTGATTTGATCTCAAAGTTGTTGTTCTCCACAGCTGGTGCCCTTATCCCCAACCTATGACCATGAATGTGTGGTTGATCATAGGCTCCAATGGCTCTTGCTTGGCGTGGTTGGTGATGTGGCTGGCGTGGTGGTCTAGGATTGTCAGCTCTTGGACCATTGTCCCTTGGACATTACCATCTTGAGGCAGATTCTCCATCTCAAACCCCAACCTTTGAAGATGAGCCTGTTTCTACTTCTCTTCTTTGTCTAGCTATCTCCCTCTCAAGTGCAGCAATCTCTTCAACAGTAGGAACCAAGTTGGATGCCCCTCTGCTTCTTGTGATCATACACCTGAAAGTCAAAGATAGAAGAGGCAAGAACCAATATCACAAGATAAAAAAAATAAAAATGACTTAGTCTCAAGCAAATGACTAAATCCCAATGTCAAAATCAACTTAGAACTTGGCCAATTTGATGAAAGGACTTTTCTAAGGTCCTAATCAAATGTTGTAGAATACAAGATGTCAATCCAATTCTAAGAGATCTTAATGCAAAGGGAATGCAAGTTCATGCTTAATCTAAGTGCAATCAAGATGAGAGGATGATTATGAAACTAAGACAATATTAAAAATGCAATAAAAGATTGAACTTTCTTTCTCAATGAGGCAAGGGGGTTCTTGGGACAAGGGAATTGACTTTGGGTGATCAAGGTTCAATCCAAGATGCCAACTTTTCAATCAATCTAATTCCTTATGCCTAGACAACAAAACTAAGCAAGCTCTATCTCTAGATGGATGCTCTTTTGCAATGATCACCCAAGTACACCAAATCCCTTTGGCTGTAATGATCAAAGCAAACATGGAGAATGAGTCTAATAGCAATCCTAGCTCCTTTGACAACTAATCCCTTAGGCAAAGCAAGCTAAAAGCATAGATGAGTTGGTTCAGGCATTTCATAGAACACCTTCGGGCATGAAATGCCTATGGCTCTATGTTTGAGAGGCCAACCCAAATATAGCAAGAAGAACACCAAATCAATGCAAGGAGATGATAGATCTAACACTAAGCACCTTGGATCTACTCCTAATCACCCTTAGTCTCCCAAGCCCATGAACCCTAGATAGATCTACTCACTAATACCCATGGAAAACCTCAAAATCAATGATGATTCAAGGCTAAACATGATTAAAGAAAGAGATAATCTATTAAACACACAAGAAATGATGTAAAAGGATCAAAGATCCAAACTTTCTTCAAGTTCTAAATATGTTTTGAGAGAAAAGAAGTTGGATCCCTTAATGAGATCACAAGAGTATTTATACATAGGCTTGAAAGCCCTTGGAACATAAAATAAAATTACTAAAAGGTCCTTGGCCAACTTGATTTTCAACCAATGAGAAGCTAGGAAGAAAGGAAGGGGTGGGACACCGGGCAGGCTGGACTGGTCCATTGCGGGTGTGACCAGCCGGTGTCCTGGTGTTCGTCCATCTCGTCGTGGGTAGAAAGGAGTGGTCGAGATGCCCGGTAAGTGCAGGTCGGTGTCCATCCGTCCGTGATCTCTAAGCCGTGGTCCGTTCGCCCGTGTGTCCTTGACCGGTGCACTCCATACGCGGGTAGTGGTGGCTGGGTGGACGTCCGGGTGCCAGGCCGCGTCGTTCGCGCCTCCTTCCCGTGCGGGCAGTGCAACCCGCGTGTGCGGCGTTCGCGCCTCCTTCCCGTGCGGGCAGTGCAACCCGCGTGTGCCAGGCGCGTGTGTTCGTGCCTCCTTCCCGTGCGGGCAACCCGCGTGGCCTGCCAGTCCTCGTCCGTATGTCCTGATGGTCGACCTCGGGTATGGTCACCAGGGTGGCTTGACATGCTTCCATTCAAATGGCCATACCTTCTCCAATTTGACTCCAAATATCTTGAAACCACTTTCATTGGAAAGCTAACTCAAAATGCCATTTTTCCACCAAGTCTTAGCATCAGAAGACATTCCTAAGGCCTCTGTCCATGCTCATCTTTAAACCCTTCTTTTCATCATAAAACTCCCAAACATCTTCAATATCTCCAAAGTGTGCTCCAACACCTAATAGGGACTTATGAATGAAAAATGAGCCTAAAGATGCCTAATGCCTAATCTAAATGAGCAAAAATGCATAAGATATGATAGCTAAAACATGTAAATATGCAAGACATCATCGCCTCGGTGTTTGCATCAGCGTGATGTGGACGTATCTCCGTTGGAGTCTTCAACATTGGCGTCGACGGTGTTCCGTCTTGCGTTGGCTGGTCTTTTGTGACGTCAGTAGACATGATCGAGCGTGTGCGAGATAGATAGATCCGTAACCTTCCCCTCCTTCTAGCGCCAAACTGAGGGAACCAAAATTCGCACCGTCAATTTCAGATAAACGATTTGTGGAGGAAAACCGAGTTAACCCGATATTCCTTGAAGGTCCCGATATCTGCTGGGCCACACGATACAATCAATGGAGATTAAAGTTGCAAAATGAAAATCGTAAAAATAGAGAGAAAGAGATCTTATTTCTGAATTCGCTTTGGCGTGAACAACAGTAAAGAAATCGCTACAAGAGCTGTCGAAGGTCCGCTAGTCCGGCCGCCTAGATCTAACCTAGTTGAGTCGCAGCTCGCTAGTGAAAACAGAAAAGAATGCTAAATTGCTCTAAGTGCTAAGTGCTCGAAGTTTGGTGATGATTTGCTCCTCGCCCAAAGCTCTCCTTATATACTCCTCTTAAGACGGCTATCTCTCTCGGGCTGAGTTGGGCTTTTCCATTTCGTCCATCTTTGTGTTTATCGGAAACATGACATTTATCTTGGAAAACTTGACATTTATCTCTTATGTGAGGATAAGGATAAACCGTCATAGTTATCCTTCCTTTCGGAAAATCGTAAGTGGGCGTTTGGCCATGTCGGGCCACTTAGACGTTTTACGGTTTTAAAGATGGGACCGAGACCGGGCGAGGACCGCCGACGGCGTCAGGCGGCGCCAGGCCAGCTAGTGTGACGCGTGCTGCGGCGCCAGGCTGGCTTGCCGCCTCCAGCGGCGCGTGACGCGTGCCGCCGGCCAGGCGGCTTGCGCCGGGCGCCAGGCGCTCGCGACGCTGCTGCCGGTGCCAGGCGGCTCGCGCGGCGCGCTGCCGGCGCGCTTGCCGCCAGCGCCAGGCGGCTTGCCGCCAGCGCTAGGCGGCTTGCCGTCGGCGCAGGCCGCTGACGCCAGGCGGCTCGCGCGGACGCTTGCCGGGCGCCAGGCTGGCTCAGGCGGCGTCGCGGCGCCAGGCCGCTCGCGCGCCGCCAGGGGTTCTCTGCCGCCGTGGGTTTTCCGTTGCCCGATCTTTCCCGTTCGTTTGTGCGGGAAATCTTTGAGTTTGGAAGGACCTTTCGCCGTAGATTTCGGTATAACCGTTTTGACCCAACAAGATCTTCCGAGATTCCTCGAGTATCGGATCGAGATGGACATGGATTCGTAGACTTTCCGTCTTCAAGGGTTTGAGTAATGAGGCTTGAACTTAGACGCTTTAAAATATGAACTTCTAAACAATCGAGAGGCTTTGCGGATGAATCATTGTAGTTCTCGGACAATCCGGAC
Organism: Brassica nigra; assembly: GCA_016432835.1. NCBI lineage: Eukaryota > Viridiplantae > Streptophyta > Magnoliopsida > Brassicales > Brassicaceae > Brassica > Brassica nigra. The sequence goes on from CM028247.1 coordinate 47,260,392, forward strand.
ATGGGTTTAAGGGACCAAGATGCTGCCGTTGCCCGAGATCACGAGACGATTGCACAGATGGGCGCCAGGACCCTTGCCGGCGCCAGACGGGAGACGACAGGGCTGCCGCCGCGACGGACAGGAAAAGCTGCCGCCGTGCCAGGCCGCCGCCGGGCGCCAGGTGCGGCGTGGGCCCTCGCCGCCGGGCGCCCCGCGCCGCCAGCGTCCTGCCATCCGTGTCGTGTCCCGCTTCTGCCGGTGCCTGCTGTTGCTTGCCTTTGTTGATCCCCGGGGCTCCCGGTCCGTTCACGCCTTCTTGTGAGTTCATCGAGTGACGACCTGTTTCTTGGTTTCGATCGTCACTTAGTTTTCTTTCGAGGACTTTCAGGTGACGATTTCGTCGTTGACCGATTTTGACCCCAACAGTCCCTAGGGTTCTTCTTTCTTATGATACTCATTTGTTCATCAATCTCAACATTGTTACATTCCAAACCCAAGAATTAGACCATTAAGGAACAAAAACCCCACTCACCATCCTAGAAGCTAGCTCAAATGATGACCCTATGCTAGCAAGAGATGAGAACAAATCCATGTCGCCCCCAATACTCTCAAGATTTTGCACATGACAAACTATCAGAAAACGCCTCACTCATGCAAATCAATGTAGGCTTCAAAGAATGGATAGGGTTCAAGGGTATGGAAGTGCCATTTGAGATCCATGATCAAGTCTGCAAATGCCCATATGCAAGAGAAATTAAGTTCATTCAAGTCTAAGTTCAGGATGGAGCTGGTTTCAAGAACAATGCCAATATCAAGCAAGCAAGCAAGTTTCAAGAAGAGTTATCACGGCTCAAAGCATGCAAGCTTTTTAAAAGATGCTTAAGCTACTTGATATGCTTAACTAGGGTGCCAAATTCAGTGCAAACAAGTGTTCTTTACAAGGCAATGCTCCATATGCAAATGAATGCAACCTATATGCTCTAGACTAAATCTTAAGGATGCAAGTGATGCAATCTACATGATTCAAAAATTCAAAAAAAAAAAAAAAATTTAATGCAAATATGAATGAATAATGCAATGCATGAGACTCAAAATCACAAAGCAAACAGGATCAAATACTTGGTACCTCCCCCACACTTAAATCACACAGTCTCTGTGTGAGTAAGAGAGAAGGAGATACCCCAACAAGACAAAAGCAAATGTATATACAAGAAGGGTTGGAGTGATACCACATAAGGAGTGTTGGGTGTGGTGTTTGGTGCCGGGGCTAGGAGCTGGCTTGGTTCATAGCAACTAGAGGAGGCTGCTACATGGCAATCATAGGGCTCAGGTGGTTAATCACCTTTCTTCTCTCCTCTAGTGCTTGGCTCAACCTGAAAACCTTGACCACTTTTATTAAAAAAAATTAAAAGGAAAATGAAATTTGCAAAGCTATGTACAAGGAAAACCATAGGACTTCCTTCCAAGTGAGCTTGTTTTGAGTCACTTAGCTTGACTACCTTGTCTCTTAAACTAGTGAGAAGGAGTATCCTTCCCACCTTCAAGTGTGATGGTGAGGACCTGAGAGAGAAGCTCTTGAAGCTTGATTTGGTCACCTTGGAGCTGAGGAGTGATGATGGCTCTAGCACTTGAGAATGGTATGGCCCTGCCCTTGTGCTTGATCTTGTACTCAATGGCACCATCTTTGAGCTGCTGGGGATGGAGAGTGAGGGTGTGTGGGAGCAAATCAAGAGTTGGAGGATGAGGCTCATTCACCATCTTCTTCTTGCCATGAGGGGCCTTTGAGGCTCCACTCATCCTCTCCTTTTTAGCACTTTCCAAGTGCTCACCACACTTCTCATTAGAGGACTCTCCATCAAGACCTTCTTTTTGACAAACAGCCACTTCATCTTGGGGCTTCTCCACAGCTTGTGCATCACAAGTGATTGTCCCACAATAGTCTGATTTCAATGGAGGTTGGAGAGGATAGGAGACAGCTTTGTTGACATGCATTAGGGTGACCTTGTTGGAAAAGTCAATGCAAGCTCCAACTGTTGTGAGAAAAGGAGTGCCTAGGATCAAAGGGACTCTCTCTTCAGATGCCATTTCCAAAACAGTGAGGTCAATAGGTATGGTGCAGGATCCAATCTTCAAGGGGAAGTCCTTGATTATGCCAAGTGGGGTTGTAGAAGAAGAATCCCCAAAGGTGAGAGGAGGAGTATCTGGTTCCATGCTTTCAATCCCAATTCTCTTCACCATATTAAAAAATGACATTCACACTAGCGCCACTATCAACAAGGACATCATCCATAGTTAGTTTACCAAGGGAGCAAGACAAGGTGAACTTCCCTTGAGACTCAAGCTTAGGGAGGGACTTTGGAGGGTTGGGTGGATCAATCTTCAGAATGGAGATGTCCAAAAGCTCAGCCACTTCAGCCTGGTGGTTTAGAATGTCCTTGATGAGCATCATCTGGACATGAGCTTAACTCATACCAGCTATCTCTGGAAGCTTGACTCCAACATCACTAAGATCTTTCCTGAACTTTGAGATCACCTTCTTTTGAGCGTTGGTGAGAACTCTTTGGGGAAAGGGGAGCTTATCATATGGTGATAGCTCAAACTCAGTGTCTTCCTGCTCCACTTCTTTCAGCTTGTTGGCTGCTCTTTGCACAAGTGGTGTCTCAGCTCTAGGCTCAGCTTGCTGCAAACTCTTTACCTCAGCCTTCTTGGCGGCATCCCTCAGAATATGTGCTTCAGCTGTTGCCACAACAAATCTCTCCACATCCCCAAACTCAGTGCCAAACATTTCAATCTCATCCTTCTCTTCCTCATGAGTGCACATCTCAATCTTTGAAGACGTAGTAGAGAGGATGACATTGCAAGATTTCTTGGGATTTTTCTCTGGTTTTCCTGGTAGAGATCCCATTGGGCTCTTGGAGGATGAAGACATAGAAGCAACCTGGCTCTCCAGAGCTTTGAGATGAGAGGCAAGTTGCATGTACTTGTTGTTGAGGTCAGAATAGGTTCCATCAATCTTAGCATGGATGTCTTGAACTCATCACCAATGTTCTTAGCATTTATTTCTTGAGCTTCTAAGAGTTGCTTGAACATGGACTCCAAATTTGAACTTGGAGCCTGAACTTGAGAAGAGCTTCCTTGGGGCTGAGTAGGCTGGTTGGCTTGGTAACCTCCTTGTTGATTGTTGTAGTAAGGTCTTTGCTGGTAGTTGTTTTGGTATTGGAAGTTGGGCTCTTTCCTATACCATGTGCCATTAGCATTGATGAAGCACAGCTCCTCTTGACCTTCTACACCATTAACTTGAGTAGTCCTAGCAGGCTGCTGGTTCCCAATGGAGTTAATCTGCTCTTGCTTAGCCTTCTCTGCAAGAATCTTGTCCAACTTCTCTTGGAGAGATTTCAGGGCCTTCCTTGTGTGCTGATCATCTTCATCAGTGCCTCTGTTGGCCCTATCATGCTCCTCACTGTATACTGAGTCACTCCTGGACATGTTCTCCACCAGCTCCTCAGCATCCTGCTCAGTTCTGCCCAAGAAGAACCCATTGCGGGCTGTGTCCAATCTGCTCCTGAACTCTGGTAGAGCACCTCTGTAGATGGTACTAAGCAAACTCTCCTTGGTGAAGCCATGATGTGGGCATTGAGACAAATAGCCCTTGAACCTCTCCCATGCTTCACTAAAGCTCTCAAGGTTCTTCTGCTGAAAGCTAGAGATCTCATTTCTGATCTTGGCTGTTCTTCAGGTAGAGAAGAATTTCTCTAGGAATGCCCTCTTGCACTCATTCCAAGTTGTGATAGAGTCACTTGGAAGAGCCTTCTACCATAGATGTGCCTTGTCTCCCAAAGAGAAGGGAAACAACCTCAGCTTGAAAGCATCTTCAGAGACTCCATTAATCTTGGACAAGCTACAGTAGCTATCAAATGTGTCCAAGTGATCAAGGGGATCCTCCAAAGCAAGGCCATGAAACTTGTTGTTCTCAATCAAATGCAGCAGCCCTGATTTGATCTCAAAGTTGTTGTTCTCCACAGCTGGTGCTCTTATCCCCAACCTATGACCATGAATGTGAGGTTGATCATAGGCTCCAATGGCTCTAGCTTGGCGCTGTGGCTGGCGCTGTGGTCTTATGTTGTCAGCTCTTGGACCATTGCCATCTTGAGTAACTCTGTCTTGAGGTTGATGCTAGTGTTCATCCATCTCAAACCCCAACCTCTGAATGTGAGCCTGTTGCTCTTCTTCTCTTCTCCTTCTTGCTATTTCCCTTTCAAGTGTAGCTATCTCTTCAACAGTGGGAACCAGGTTAGTTACACCCCTGCTTTTTGTGTTCATACACCTGAAAATCAAAGGAAGAGGCAAAAGGAGAATCAATATCACAAGAAAAGAAAAATGATTTACTCTCATGCAAGTGACTAAATCCCAATGTCACAATCAACTTAGAATCTGGCAACAGCGCCAATTTGATGAAAGGACTTTTCTAGGGTCCTAATCAAATGATGTAGTATAAAAGATTGTCAAACCAGTTCTAAGTGACCACAAAGCAATGGGAATACAAGTCTATGCTTAATCTTAATGCAATCATTTAAGGAGATGATTATTAAACTAAGGCAATATCTAAAATGCAAGAAAATATAAAGCTTTCTTTCTTATGAGGAGAATGAGACCCATGGGTATAGGGACTTGATCTCAAATGATTAAGGTTCAATCCAAGATGCCAAATTTTCAATCAATCTAATTCCTTATGCCTAGACAACAAAACTAAGCAAGCTCTATCTTTAGATGAATGCTCTTTTGCAATGATCACCCAAGTACACCAAATCTCTTTGGCTGTAATGATAAAAGCAAGCATAAAGAATGAGTCTAATAGCAATCCTAGCTTCTTTGACAACTAATCTCTTAGTCAAAGCAAGCTAAAAGCATAGATGAGTTGGTTCAGACATTTCATAGAACACCTTTCGGGCATGAAATGCCTATGGCTCTATGTTTGAGAGGCCAACCCAAATATAGCATTAAGAACACCAAATCAATGCAAGGAAAGGATAGATCTAACACTAAGCACCTTGGATCTACACTTAATCACTCTCAATCACCCTAACCCAAGGATCTTTAATGAATCTACTCACTAATCCACATGCTCACTCTTAAACCCATGAGAGATTTAAGCTTAAACATGTAGAGAAAGAAAAGAGATGAAATCAAACAATCAAGAACACAAGATGAGATTAAGATTCAAAGATAAAACTTTCTCAAAGGTTTGTGTTCTTAGAGAGAGAATAACATAAGTCCCAATCTAGGGATAACATGAGTATTTATAATTGGCTTGAAAGCCCTAGTAACATAAAACGAAATTACTAAAAAGTCTTTGAGCCAAATGGGCTTCAACCAATGGGAGGAGGGGTTGGATTTTCGGTCAGGGGTGAACCAGCCTGTCCCAACCCGGTCTGGCCACCCTGGTCCAAGCTTGTCTTGGTCCTTGTCCAGCCCGTCCGGGTTCAGTTCCCTGGTTTCTCCTTCCCGGCCGTCCGGGTGTGCCTTGATCCATCTCTGCCGACCGGGTGTCCCTTCCCGGACTGTCCACCCCGGTCTGGTCTCCTCCAGCACCACTCAAACGACCGGGTGCCTGTACCAGGCTCAGTAATCCTGGACTGGACCACTTCCATCCATCTGCTCTTTTCCCGGCCGGCTGCTTGAACCCGGCCGTCTCTACCCGGCCAGCCTGACATGCTTCAAGGGAATTGATCATAACTCCTCCAATACAGGTCCAAATGACTTGAAACCACTTCCATTGGAAAGCTAACTCAATTTACTGTGTCTCCACAAAATTTTAGCAGCAGGAGACATCTCTAAGGCCTATGTCCATGCTAATCTTTGTATTGACCAGATCATGGATTGACTTCTCATTTCACGGCCAAACTTGATTCTTCATCTCTTTTGGGGCCATAAGGCTTCCAAACACCTCAAATCACACCAAAGCACACTCCAACACCTGATAAGGACAAATGAATGCAAAATGGACCTAAACATGCCTAATGCCTAACTTATATGATCAAAATGCATGAGATATGGATGCTAAAAACATGTAAATATGCAAGACATCAGTAGGAGGTTGCGTAACTTTGTATATTTCGGGACTGGCCGTTGGTGGCTTTGAATCCCTGACTTTTCCGCGGCTTAAATATATATTATGTGTAGATTTTGCAGAAATTTGCCTTGTGATTTGATTTATACTTTCGTCAAGTGTAGAGGGTAGAATACGAGTAGTCACTTCGTATTCTAACTCTTATTTTGTCGCTAGGTCCGTATACTACTTTGTATCGAGTGTTTTAGGTGTTAGAAATGAGATACATGTTTTTGGATCTCGTATCTGGTGTTGATACTATGTCTGTGAGATGTTAAGATCCAGCAAGGCTGGGTTTAGGGCAAGACCTAGGCTTACTCTCAGCTTTAAGGCTATGCGATGACTGATCGGCGTTCGTTTTGCCTGTTAGTGATTTCTTCCTGATTCTTCCTGATTAAAGTCCGCCACTTGGCGCCGGCTTATGAGACTTGTGTAGTAAGAATCGAGTTATCTCCAGAGAATATCCAGAGTGCTAAACCAAAATTTCGGGTTTTCTTGTATAGCGCGCTATGATATCCTTGTCGGATGTAAGAGGACCTTATTCTTGCGAAAAGGTCTGACTACGGATTTGTATTAGTGAAACGTTTCTGTGTTCGTCCGTCGGGGCCCATCGACGGGCGTTTGTTTTTTTTTTTTGAAGTCGCAGGTGGACTGTTTTGACGGATGATGCGATTTTGATACCTTTGGGAAATTGTGACGTCTCGCGTTTCCCTGAAGATATGATTTTCGTTTTTCCGAAGTTTTTACGCGTTACTGTATTAAGTACACATTGAAAGATCGATAGACAGAATTTTATTGAAAAAGCTTCGAAAATTTTGAATACATGTGCGGGTATTTCGCGTCTTTGTGGGAGTATAGGAGTATACGTACCCACTCCCCCCCTTTTTGGTGAGGGGGATAGCGATAGCTGAACGCGCTGGGTTTCGACGAGCTGCCTACCTACCTCTTTCGAGGATCAAGCCATCTCGTAGTTCTGATTGTTGCTGCGGACGCTTTTACTCCCCGTGTGTTGCCATTCCGATCGTACTAGCCGGATCGGTGGTCTGTGCGGGGGTCGAGTTGTCTGCTTTTACGGCGATGGACTCGGAGACTTTGTCGCTGTCTTGAATTGTTGCCTGTTCGGATGATTCTGGATCATCTTTTTCGAGTTTTCAGGAATGTTATGTGATTCCTTTTCTCGTTTTGGGTTAACCGCAGGGGTGTTTCGATCTTTTCGCAGTTTGTGCTCGGCTAGGTAGCAGAGTCTCGACTGTTTCTGACTCCCCCAGATTACTGCGGTTCCGGTTGGAGTTGGAAATTTGATGCTGAGGTGATATGTGGACGGTACTGCCTTCATGGAGTTGATCCAAGGGGTTCCCATGATTGCATTGTCGACTACTGCGAACTCGACGATCTTTGTAACTTCCTTAGCCATGACCGGGAGCTTGATGCTCCCGAGGGTCATGGCGGTGACGCCCGAAAACCCAGTCAAAGGTTTTGGCTCTGGGATGACTTCCCCCAAGTGGGATGTTAATCCTATAGAGGGTGTCGCGGAAGATGATGTTAACCGTACTTCCGGTATCGACAAGGATGCGGCTGACTTCGAGATCCTGGATCACCAGGTCGATAACTAGAGGATCGTAATGAGGTTTGTCGATTCCGACAGTTACTTGTTCCTCGAAACGATCGCGTGGTTGGGAATGTTGCTTTCCGGAAGCCAGTTGGAACTTGTCTCGGCTTTTTGCCTGTAGGCTTTGATCGACGAGACCGAGTCTTGGTAGAACTGCGACCCTCCGATAATCATATTTATCCTCCAGCGACTGCTGTTGTTCCCTTGGTCGTCCTGTCTCCTTCCGCACTTCTCACCCGATTGACTTTCAGGCGCGTGGTTCTCGGAGACGGTCTTGTCGGTTTTTGGGCGGTCGGATTCCAGGAGCAAGTCTTTTATACTCTTAGCCTTCGACTGTTCGCCGGCGAGGAGTTTTGCGGCGAGCCTGGCACCGAGAACCTTGCAGTTCGCGGGGGAGTGACCTCTGGTGTCGTGGAACTCGCAGTAGGAATTATCCTTGTACTGGTTCCTGGTCCAGGTGTTTCCGGAGGTTTTGCCCTGCCCCGAGTTGATGGTGTAGTTATGTTCGCCTTGGACGTCTTCCCCTTCTTGATGGACGTACTTGTCGTTACAAGAGAGTTTCTTCTTCGAGGACGTTTTCTGCGGTCCATGATTTTGCGATAGGACTCTCATCTCTTCCTCTATGACCATGAAGTCCGTTGCCTTGTGGAGGGTATCCTGGATCGTTCGTGGTTTTTCCAGCAATATCCACTTTCAGAACTTTGACTTGTACCAGAGAGTTTTTCTCAGGGCGTCGATCGTGACTTTGTCGCTGATACCCGTCACTCTGGCCATCACTAGTTTGAACCTTCTCATGAAGTCGCGGAGTGATTCATCTTCCTTTTGAGCTAGACTCCATAAGTCCACTTCGGAAGTCTCCCTATCCATAAACATGGAATACTGTTTGAGAAATGCCGAGGCCAGTTGGCGGAAATTTCCGATGGAGTTTCTATTGAGCCGAGAGAACCATTCGAGCGCGGCCCCCCTGAGATTCTCGACAAAGAGAAGGCAGTGGCCGGCGTCTCATTCATGCTTCGGGAGTTTGCATCTTCCCATTGCGATACGGAAGGACTGTAAGTGTGCCTTTGTATCTTCGGTACCGTCGTAGACAGGAATTCTGATCTTCCCAGGGTCTGAGACGCGTGTTTCTGTGATCCGAGCGGTGAACGGCGTTTTTCGTGCTTCCTCGAGAAGTCTATCGATCTCGGGAGCGGCACTAGTTGCCTGGTGGATTTGTGATTTCACCGCTTTTACCTCGGCTACAGTTTTTGCGAGAGACTCGCGGAGATCGTGGATCTCGCTATCGCTACCTGCGTTCTTCTGAGCTTGTCGGCGCTGGTTAAGATGGATCCGAGTTTGATCCTCCGCCAGTTCTTCCTGTTCTATCCAGTAGAGGTTTCTTCCTCTTCTGTCATGGGTTTTGAAGGACACCGCCTGTCGGGCAGACTGACTTCGTCCTTCTAGGATGAACATCAGCGCCATATCGTACGAATGATCGGATCGGTCGCTAATGTCCAAGTCGATTCGTTCAACGTCGTTTTCTTCGTTGTCCCCAGCGGGAGGTGGAAGATTCTCCGTAATCGTTCGACGTCGTTTTCTTTGTTTGGCCTGAAGAAGTCTTGTCCGCGCGTGCAGCTTGATCGCCCGTAGTCTCGAAATCGAGTCTTCCGCTGCTGCGGGCTCTTGTGATCCCTCGCGTGGCCTTGCTCTTGGCCTTCGCCGTTAAGGTTTACACCTATTTTGCGAGAGAGGCCATGAGTTTTCCTTGTTCGTCCGCCTGTTTCTGAGTGGAGGCGAACAGTTCTTTCATCTGGGCTAATGCCGCGGCGTCAGTAGTCACCGTTAACATGTTTCCAGCTGTAATTAGACTGACATTGGGATCGACGGGAGGCCTGTCGGGCGCCTGTTTGTCTTTACCAGTGTCCGTAGCCATATCTGACTGAGCGTGCGTGGTTGCGAGTGAGAAAGATCCGTACCCCCCCCTCCTTCTAGCCCCAAACTGTAGGAACCGAAATTCGTGTGGGAACCGAAATTCACACCGTCAATTTCCGATAAACGAGTTAACCCGATCTTCCTTGAAGGTCCGAATTCTCTGCGTAATCACTTTTCGAATTTATAAAAGATAGATAGTAAAACAAAATATGAATGGTCGCTCACAGACGTTTTTATTAAAAGTGAGAGTACAAGGTTTCTCCGAGAGGAGTAGAAAAATGCTAACTTATCGAAATAATAGAACAAGAGGCGGTCAAGACGTCTAACCCTTGCCGTACTAGTCTAACCACCTAAGTCCTAAGTTCTCTAAGCTAGCAGGAGTTCTCTAAGTCTAAAATCTCGGATCCTCTTCTCTTCTGCCACAGCTCTCCTTACATAGTCACTTTATGTCGCTGGCCCGTTTAACCTTTTGCCTTTGGGCCTGAGTTTATCTCTTTTGGAAATATTCCATTTTCCGTCGATCATCGTTGCTATCCTCGAACATTGACATTTATCTGCGGAAACTTAACATTTATCCTACTGTGATAAGTTAGGATAAACCGTCATAGCTCTTACTGGGCTTGGGTCTCCAGAATCGTAAGTGAGTCCGTGGACAAGTTGCGAGCCCTCGGACGACCATACGATTTTCTCGAAAGATTATTTTTTCCGCAAAATAAATCGTATAGCCTAAAGGATCGATGTTCGGGTTGATCGTCCTTGTTTTACACGATAGTCTTTACGGAGGAACTAACCTTCCTAGCTCTAGTTGTAACACTTCGAGGATAACTCCAATCGAGTAGAACCGAGGAACGTTAGGTCCGTAACTAAGGTGATATGACTTTACGGAAGCCACGAGGTGCGATCTAAGTTGGACGGGCTAGGAACAGACTGGATGTACTGGCGCCTGGGATCAACACGGGCGAGCTGGCGCCCGGAGCATGGGGCCAACACGGCCGAGCTGGCGCCCGGCGCCTGGACGAGCTGGCGCCCGGGGGCAGCACGGCCGAGCTGGCTATTTCCCTCTCAAGTGTAGCTATCTCTTCAACAGTGGGAACCAGGTTTGTTTCACCCCTGCTTCTTGTGTTCATACACCTGAAATTCAAAGGAAGAGGCAAAAAGAGAATCAATATCACAAGAAAAGAAAAATGATATAGTCTCAAGCAAGTGACTAAATCCCAATGTCACAATCAACTTAGAATTTGGCAACGGCGCAAATGTCGTTGTAGTATAGTGGTAAGTATTCCCGCCTGTCACGCGGGTGACCCGGGTTCGATCCCCGGCAACGGCGCCAATTTGAAGAAAGGAGTTTTCAAGGGTCCTAATCAAATATTGTAATATAAAAGATGTCAACCCAGTTCTAAGTGATCACAAAGCAAAGGGAATGCAAGTCTATGATTAATCTAAATGCAACCATTAAAAGAGATGATTATTAAACTAAGACAATATCTAAATGCAATAAAAGGTAAAACTTTCTTTCTTTATGAGATGGAAGAACTCATGGGCTAAGGGAATTGACCTTGGGGGATCAAGCATCAATCTAAGGGTGGCAGCAAACAATCAATCTATCAACCTTAGGCCTAGGCACAATTCTAAACAAGCTCTATCTCTTTGGTAAGAATGTTAAAAGCTTAGGAGAGTTGGTTCAGGCATTTCATAGAACACTTTTCGGGCATGAAATGCCTAAAGCTCAACTTTAGAGTGGCCAACTCTAAAATAGCATTAAAAGCACTCTACTAGCAAGGAACATGATAGATCTACACTAAGACACCCTAAATCTAGCCTAATCACCCCTTAGTCTCCCTAACCCATGAATCCAAAGAGGACTACTCACTAATCACCATGACCACTCTTAAATCCATGAGGAATTCAAGCTTAATCATGAAGAGAAAGAAAGGAGATGAAATCAAACAATCAAGAACACAAAGATGAGATGCGATTATGATTCAAAGATAAAGCTTTACTCAAAAGGTTTGTTTTCTTAGAGAGAAAATAACATGATCCCACTTAAGGGTTAACAAGAGTATTTATACTAGGCTTAGAAAACCTAGGACATCATTAAAAATTGCTAAAAAGTCCTTGGAGTCAATTAGGCTTCAGCCAATGTGAAACAAGCTTAAGTTTCGGTCAGGGGTTGAGCAAATGACCCAACCCGGTCCAACAATCCCGGTCCAGCCTTGTTCTGGTCGTCCCTCGTCCCGACCGGGTTCAGCATCCCGGACTGTCCTACCCGGTCGTCAAGACGCGTCCTGCTTGGCTTCTTCCCGACCGGGTGCGTGCAACCGGTCCGTCCAGACGCGTTAGGCTTGGCTTCTTCCTGACCGGGTGCGTGCAACCGGCCTAGTCTCCCCGGTCCATCTTCTCCATCTCATGGGTTCACTTCTCCTTTCATGGCTAAACTTGAATCTTCACTTCTTTTTGGGTCAAAAGGCTTCCAAACACCCCAAATCACACCAGAGCATACTCCAACACCTGATTAGGACAAATGAATGCAAATGATCCTCAAAAAGCCTAAACCTTAGCCTACAAGACAAAGAATGCAATATAAAGATGGCTAAATCAATGAAAATATGCAAGACATCAATAGCCTATGTAATAAAATAGTTACGACTATAAGAAAGAGTATGAATACCATAGTACTTAAAGGGGCAAACGAGGTTGATCAGGTCAAAGAGACCTCTGATCCTGGCCACCCCTCCATGACAGGTGGCATAGCCACTTAAAAAAACAAAAACGGGTTTGAGACATAAGGTAGGAATGGGTCAATACTACCTAAAACCCCTGTATAGCCTCAGGCATATCGGGGTCCCAAACAAGCATATACCAAAATGTGATTGTACATGTGTTAAAACGCTACGTGCTAAATTAGCACAGGGGACACGAGGTATAATTGCCACTGTGCAAGTGCAAAAGTCCGGGAGCACCCTAACAATATCATGTTTCTCCAGACGTGGAAAACAGCGTAAGCCTGACATGATGGTTTTCACCACACCAGCACCCTTTAAGTCTGATAGTGGCTTTCTGCAGAAAGCAGAGTGCAGCACGGGAACTCGATAGTGACCAGCCATGAGCGGTAGCAAGCGATACCCAACAGGTACCGAGAGAGGCCACACCTAGGGTGGCAGAATGCGGTCCCTTTAAAAAACTTTATTCCGGGTTCTGAGAAAGAATCCCGGGCTCTGATAGGCTTTAGGGCCAAAAACCTACAGGTTCCCCAAAAGGATCTCAAGGTCCCAGGACCGTGAGACTAGTACGAGACCTCAGGGTCAGGAACCTAAGGGTTCCCTTCTAAAAATTTATTCCGGATTCTAAGACAGAACTCCGGGCTCAGATAGGCTTCAAAGCCAAGAACCTAAGGGTTCCTTACAAAGACCTCAGGGTCCAGGGGCTACGAGTCAAATCCGAGACCTCAGGATCCAGAACCTAAGGGTTTCTTCCAAAGACCTCAGGGTCTAGGGACCATGAGTCCAACTCAAGACCTCAGGGTCCAGAACTTAAGGGTTCCTTAAAAAGGGGACCTCCGGGTCCCATGATCATTACACATCTCTGAGTGATCCCCCGATCCCCGAAGAGATCCAATTCTACAAGACCCACGAGGTCTGATCACCAACAGGCCTAGAGGATCTAGAGACCCTCAGTGCCCAGGATCCCTGAATCCTTCGAAAAACCATCTAAGCCTAAAAGGGCTCATAGTCCTACTGAGAAATTATCGAGCAAACGGATCAACATCCAAACTCTCTCCGACTACAACTCAAGATCTAAGAGATCACTCAAGCAACCCTGCATTTCCGAAGGAAGCAATCGCAGAAGCAAGCATTATGCAAAAATTTCAAAGACAAGAAGAATGCAAAGCCAAAAAAGTACTTTAAAGAAAAGGAGGCCACAGCAGGGCCATTGTGCAAGTTTACAAAATAAAGGCCCGAAGGACAGAATAGAGTTTCAAACCCCCACCGGGGGCAGGTATAACATCAAAAGAAGTCTCGTCGAGGGGTTAAGAGTACTAGCGACATAGATCGGGGTCAGTTGACAGGAGGGTCGTCAGTAGCAGGCTCCGGCGTCTTCACCACCTCTTCATTCCTAGGAGGGCGAGGTTCGTTCTCGAAAGAGGGAGGTGGGAGTCCCAGGAATTCAGCTTCAGAGGTCTTCACCATCTTGTACTGCACCATAGTGGTCTCCGGATCCCAGCCGCCAGTCATACCGCTGAGCCATTCCCGCATCAGCTCCCAGCGAGCCACAACCTTGGCACCATTCACGGCCATGGCTTTTTCAGACTCAAAGGTTGTCGCTACGTCCTTCACCTCGATCAGCTCCTCCTCCCTCACCTTTAACTTTCCCCTCAGAGAACTGTTCTGTGCCACTGTCAACTCCCCCGCTTCTTCCTGGTTCCTCACCCTCAACCTCAATTCCTTGATCTCCTTGTCCTTGGCTTCGGCAACATCTTTCTCCTTGTGCAGCTGGTAAGTCAGGTTGTCTATCTCAGCCTTCGCGGAAACCGCAGACTCCATCCTGGTCCCAAGATGATGAAGTTGAGACACTGCCTACAAACAAGATATAATCAGCAACCAGAATCGAAGAAACCATAAGGTCATATCAAACGTTACTTTAATCAGATCACCCTGGAGCAAATCGATAACAATGGAGGAATCCTCTTCGGAGGCTAAGAGCACTGGAGTAGAGGGAAAGCCCTCCAAATTAAGCCTAGTCACCAGTGCAGCCCAATCGAAATGAGCAGGAGGAGAATCCTTTGGAGAAGAGTCGGACACCTTGGATTTCTTCTTGGAAGAGGAAGGAGCAGCGGTCTCACGACTCATACTGCTAACAAACTGCACCTCGTTGTCCTCAACTGGAGACGCTCGCTTTGAAGTAGTCTTCCTTGCAGACATCTTATCAAGAGCCTTCTTGTATTCTGCCAAAGCTTCATCACCCTTGGATCCTGACATATCGCCTAACATACCAAATCAAGCTCAGTCAACAATCACAAGAAGAGATGAGAGAAAAAGCCAAGATCTTACCCCAAATAGTACAACGCTTCAACCCCGCTTTGCTCACCAGAAAAGGAACCTCTCGACACTCAGAAGGGGATCTCAATATTTGCTCGATGATATCCCTCCCCAAAGAACAATCGATGCGAGGCAGATCTCCATCAAGAAAACAAGAAACATTAGCACCTCAACATCCATATAATCCTCGTAACTCGTACGACTAGCCTACCCTCTAACTGCCAGATGGTCGAAAAGCCTGGGAGATACATAAAGGCAAACTTCTCGCCCCAATTTCCATCAAAGACCGGAAGCTTCTTCCTCTCTTTCTTCTCCACATCGATGACTAGAGGTTCTTGACCTCGAGGACGAAAATAATATCTCCATTTCGCAGCATTCAAGAGAACAACAGAGTAAGAACACAAGATCCCGGTTACCCTGATCGTAATTCCGAAGAGATCGCCAAAATTTTGCAGAGCTATCAAAGTTCTCCAAGCCGGAGGATTTAACTGACTTGAAGAAATACCCATAGTCTCAGATAATTTAGCTATCAGAGAGGGAACCCGATCTCTGAAACCTGACTCGAAGTAACCCTCATATACGGCCACCTCATCAGCTTCAAAATCCGAGACCCTGTCATCAGGACCGGGAACTCGAATAGCGACATCGTCGGGAAGATTATACCTCTTCCTCCAAATCGCAACCTCCTCGGTTCCTATTATCGAAGGAGGGCCAATCAGAGGGTATCGCTCTCCCTTAGTTGGCGAGATATTCCGAGGCACGAGAGCTTGGGGATATGGGATTGAGGGAAGAATCGGGGGAATCCATGGATCTCGACGGAGAAACCTTCAATTTGCTAGATCTAACTCTACTACCAATGGAAGAAGGATCTGGAGAGAGACCCGACTCAGTTCTCATCTCGAAAGGTCTAAAGATGAGCGTGAAAGAAAAAAGAGAGGAAGAAAAAGAAGATTACCTGCGAAGTCGGAACCGGAGTGGAGATATGAAGATCGCAAGAATTTTCAAGAAACAGAGAGAAAAAGAAATAAAAGAAAATCAGGGGAAAAGAGAGAGAAACCCTAGACACGCGTCCAAGGGAAAAAGCACGCGCAAATACGAATCTCGAGACAACATCGCACAGTTCACCCCGTTTCCCACCAATGTTTTAAATCAGAGGACAGGGATCCTGTAGGTCTTTTCCTCCTCTCTCCAACTCAAAGGTCGGAACCCTTCTTAAAAATCCAGGAGAATCAGCTACCAGCTCTAATCCTTCGGTCCGCGCGTGGATTGCACGACAAGACTCCAGCCTCATCATCTCCAAGAAAATAGAAAAATGAAGGGATCAGTCTTTGCCTAGGTTCAGAATGAGTTCCGACTTGAGTGGAACCTAGGCTTGCGGATAAGGTCCTGCCCAAAGGGAGCCTGGTGAGAATGAGCAACCCCAGTTGACTTGTGTGCGCATGTTATCTCTCAACTACGATGAAAAAATCAAGGCATAAGAGGCAAACTGTTGGGGAAAAATATCCCGGTATTATTTCCCCCAGCCTCCAGGCAGGACCTAGATCCCCGGATTCCTGAAAAACAGATACCTCGGGTCCCTATCCGAGGGAACCTTTAGCCTGGGTCCTTGAACCCTGAGCAGGGTCCGTGAACCCTGCTACCTTCCGCAAAATGGAAAACTTCCAACAAGGAGAATTCTTCCATATTTCCGAATATGGAAGAGTAATATGGAAGAGTTTAACCTAACTTAGACGGCTCCTAGATGACTATATAAAGACGGCTACTTCCCTACATCAAAGGATCAGCTTCTCCAAGGCTTAGAGACTAGGGTTAGGCAGCTAGAACTAGGGTTTATCCTAACTTCATTGTAACCTCTCTTGTTCTTGTTTGTCTGCTCAATAATACGTCTCTTCAAGACTATCTCTTATTATTTCTTACCACAACTTTCTACTTCCAAGTCCTCTTCTCCAAGCTTCTCATGTTTCACCACTTGCCAGAAATCATCATCTATAATGGCATTGACGTGGTGGTTCATGCTTTCATCCCCTGCCTCTCTAGTCAAGGCTTCCTGCCTCTTAACAACTTCTCCAGTCTGAATAACCTGCATCTCAAGTTTCCTAACATGAGTGCCTAGATTCTCCATCCCAGTGTTCAGATCATTGTTGGCAGAATCAATCTTCTCATTGAAATCCACTGCTAGCCTCTGCTGTCCTTCAAGAACTCGATCAATCATACTCTCAATCTTGCTCTTCTGAGTCTGTGGTGGTTGATTCTGGTAAGTTGAATTCCCATAGCTTCTACTGTTGTTGCTGTAAGGCTTCTATAACTGTGAACTCTGGTTGTAGTTACTCCTCTGACCATTGCCATAAAAGTTCATGTTTCCACTCTCGTTTCCAGACCTCTGAAATCCAGTACCTCCAATATAGTTCACATCTTCTTCTCCTCCTGTATATACAACTTCTTCTTCTTCAGCTGAGCAGACCTTCTTCTTGAGAAGTTCATGAACAACATCCAACTTTGCTCTAACTTCTTCCATCTGATCCTTCCTTAGGGATGCAACAGACTTCTTCCTCTAAAAGTCAGTGTTCTTGGTGTTGCTGCTGTTTGCTAGATTCTCTATAAGTCTAACAGCCTCTTCTGGATTCCTGGTGTTGAAGTTTCCCTCACTAGCTGTATCAAGAGCCATCTGATACCTCAAAGCGATACCTCTGTAGAAAGTGCTAAGCAGTTGCACTTCATTGAATTCATGGTGTGGACACTCTCGCTGGAAGAACTTGAATCTGATCCATGCGTCCTTGAAAGACTCTCCAGTCTTTTGCGCAAATGTAGCAATTTTGCTCCCCAAGTCTTCAGCACGTTCCTCATCAAAGAAATTACGCAAGAAAACATTCTTGATTTGGCCCAGGACGTAAGAGATCATGTAGGTAGCTGCTTAAGCCAATGCGAAGCTTCTCCAATAAGAGAGTATTTGAAGAGCTTGCAGAGTAAGTAGTCCTCAGAGACTCCATCCACGCGGATAGCAGCAATAAGATCCTCGAACCTCTCAAGATGGTCCATAGGATGCTCGTGTGGTAACCCAGAGTAGGGTATTTCGTGACACGAGTGTTTAGTACTGTGGCTTTAGCTCAAAATTTTGCTTCTGAATCTCTAGAAGGCGAATGGCTGATCTGTTGGCGTAGTATTCGCCGACAGTGAGCCAGTGGTCTTGTTCGAGCAGCCTTATCTGCAGGTTGAATAGCTCTTGCAGCTTCAGTATCAGGCTCAGGGATTACATTCCCTTTGCATCTAGTTTCTGACCTGTTGCATTACGCAGAAGACCATGCTGGTCATACAGGTTTCCATTCTCATCCTGTTTGAGAATAACAGTCGCAACCATGCTTCGCGACTGAGTATCGATTGATGTACGAGGTGTGTTGTCGATCGATGTCGAGGTAGAGTGGTCGACGGTAGAGTGGCGGTTGGATGCGAGAATTGGTCGACGTGAAATCTGTTGTGTCGATCGATGTGGAACGTAGGTCTTTGATCGGCGAAAGCTCTTCGAGAATAGTAGTTGCTTATCCTTGTTGCTTTTGGTACTGCTGGGTATGCACCTGGAAAGACAAGAAAAGATTTGTATTAGAAAGGGGGTAAAGAAAAAGAAAACCTAGAATCAATCAAATTAAATCTAATGGCGATCAAAGCTCCCCGGCAACAGCGCCAAATTTGATCTCACTGAAATTACCCTAAGAAGTGAATTACTCCCTCAAATAAGAGGTTCAGTTGTAATACTTAGGGATCGAATCCAAAGAGCTAGGGAACCAATTAAATTTAATCGAAGAATCAATTCTAAGTGAATTGTGGTTTTTATGGTTTAAAGCAATGAAACAATCCTAATTGAGCAAGTCAGTTGCTCGAATAACAAGATAACTGGTTTGAAACTTTATTTGGAAAACGCTAGATTTAGGGTTTTTTCAGGTATTCAGAGATTATAATCCTATAGATGCCTAACAGTTGCATGCATAATATATTAGAGCTCAACTACTATATTTAACAACAAGTCAATCAGCACTCGCAATTTCTTGGACGGGTCTATTAACAGGATCTAATGACCAGAACAAGAATGTTCGATCACTAGCAGTGTTGAACGATGATCTTATAGAGATATCGATCGATACACCTTTCACACTGTCGATAGATTGTCCAGTAGGGATATCGATCGATGAGCTTCAGTTAACCTTTACGAACGGGTTGAATATGCTCCCTAAGCTTCCTAGATCCGTGGATAACGCAATCTAGCAATCTTAGCTCAATAGATAGATCAGGACAGTATTCTTCAAGGATGCTCAAACATACTAATTCTTAGGGTTCAATATTCTACTTAGCAATTCCAGAACAAGCATTAAGATCAACCTATTGATGAATATCACAACTTAGCAATCTATAGTTTGGGGCTAATCCTTTTAACCTATTTAAACCCTAAACCTAACAATGGAATTACTCAGACATGGTCAAGCAATTCATAACACAAGCAAGGTAAGAAAACTGCATAGTATAGATAATAAAAATCAATGGATTTCCAATCACAAATCTCTCTAAATCTTCTCTCCAACTCGCAAAATCTCTCTAAACTTTGCTGTGAAAAACAAGAATACAAAAAGGTCTCTTGCCTCCTAACACCTAGGCAAGTATTTATCTATTAGGTTAAAAAATTTTCAGGGGTAATCTTGTAATTTGGTGAAGTCTTGGGCTGTAAGTCGGCTGGAACCAAATCAGGCTTTTCGCGCTTTGATATCGATCGATGACCTAGGATGTGCATCGATCGATTATAATCTTCATATGTCGGGTCTTTTCTTCCGTATCGATCGATAGCACATGATGTGCATCGATCGATTATTGTCTCTGAATGTCGACCTCTGTATGGTTTGATGGTCAGCTCGGATGAATTCTCTTTTGTACTTCAAAATGCTCCAAAATCATCACTTTACTCCAAAACACTCATGAACATGAAAACATACCTAATAGGCTAGAAAACATAATAATTATGTAGTACAATACCATTATACCATGGATGAAAATGGGTCAAATCCATGGTATATAAGTGAACCACTCTCTATGTCGACTGGATGTGGGCAAAGGTCGAGGTTGCCCTCGTAGCCTTTTGTGGATCCGTTCTTGATGTCTCCAAGCTTTTATAGGACAGCTTCCTTGTTCAAGACTGTTGTGGGATGCATGGTCCTGAAGATTATGGGAAATATCATCCTCAAGCCTAGAGTTTCTTAGTTGTAACCTCCTGAAACATGGAGGTCGTGGGATTCACCCTCTCGGAGCCCGGAAGTTCTGGCATATATCCTTCTGAAACCCGGAGGCGGTAGGATTTAGCCTCTTCAAACCCGGAGGTTACAGGTGAAGCAACAAAACTGATTTGTCACTGAGCTTGGATAGCAGGGGCTGACGCAATATGGTATGGACCGGTTCTGGAGACGGACCTGTTGTTTGGATAGTAGGGGTTGACCCGGCTAAGAATGCTTCTTCGCATGGATTAGCGTCTTCCACTGCATACTAGGACGTGGTTAACCCATTCCTGCTGTTGATCTTCCATACACACTTCTTCGCTCCTATTCTTTGGATTTTCTCTTTTTGTAGGTGTTGTTCAATGACTCGTTCTAGGTGCTCTCAGCATTTTGTGATGTCATTTAATGATGCGTCCTAGCTGTCCTCTGCTCCCGCTTGGGTGAGCCACTCTCAGCATTTTACAGATGTAATTTGATGACTCGTCGCCTCGTCTTGAATCTCCCCTGCCATGGGCATGTTGATGAGATTTGTTGATGCGTGTTGCCCCTTGGGTTAACGCTCGGCTCATTTGCCCCTGATTTCCTCGTGGTCATGTCCTACTTAGAGGTTCATGAAGGCACGTGGCCTTGGACCTATTTTGTTGGAAGCCCGTAGAGACACGTACCCTTGACTTCCTTCTTGGGAATGCCTTGTTTTTAAGAACTTGTAGTGGTCGTGTAGCTTCGAAAACTTGCAAGGCACGTGGCTTAGGCTTTCTCGGGAACTTGTAGAGGGTACAAGGCCTCAATTTCCTTTAGAGGTATATCAGGGTACATTGCCAGGAAAAGCGGTAGTAAGGTGGTCGAAGCTTGCTTTTTTTGTGGAGCCATTGGATTTCACCTCCTTGTAAGGTGAGCAGCTGAAGACCCAGAGCCTGGGATCCTGAACCTGGAAGCTGGAACCCGGAACCCGGAGGTTTGGCTTTTTCTTTCAGGTGAATAGTAGCTGGAACGTGTGTTCTCCGGCTCCTTTGCAGTAGGCCAAGCAGCGGTTTGCTCGGCGTTTGGGCAGGGTTCCCCCCACTTTTGGTGGTTTCATAGCTTTCCCGCAGGAGCTCCATTGAGGAATTTCCCTCAGAGATTCAGTAGTCCGTATCTCTAATGGGATGAAATTATGTATTCTATGACACTGGTCGTCGTTGCTTTTGTGGAACAACTCCAAAGGAATTCGCCGAGTAGTCAAAAGGCGTTCTATAGCTATTCTACCACCTAGATACTAGAACCTAGAAAGAAAGGTGGTTCCATAGTTACCTCTTAGTGGTTGTCTGGTATGCCCGCAGTATTCCCAAGAACTCTTCTTCTGACTCCTCCTGTCATTGGAATTCGTCAAAGTTGTAAACCCGGGCGGAGGATGTTGTGTCCTGCTTGAGAACCTTGCATATTTCTTATATGGGCCAGAGCTGAGAGCCTGGATGCATTGATGGTGTCTAGGGCTTGCCGGATCGTTGCTAGTCGATTACCCGCTAATATTGACGTTGGTGTCGAATGCTCATGTTGGGTCCAAAGGTTGTAGATGCTTGATATATAGTTAGGACCCGGAACCTGAAGGAACCAAAGATTGTAGAGGTCTTCTTTGAGGTCAGGACCCGGAACCAGCAAGAACCAAGGACTGTAGAGGTCTTCATTGAGGTCGGGACCCGGAACCAGCAGAAACTCGTACGTAAGTCCAGCATAGGATCTTGCTACTGCTGTTAGCAATGTGTTATCCTCTCTTGAAGAGTTGTTTCCAGCTGTGTGAGCTTTAGATCCGGTGAGAATGCGTCGTTTCTTTCCCCAGATAGTTGGGGTCAAAATATTTTGAAGGAATAGATGTAATGTCTCTTCCACCTATCATCATCATCTCGTAGTATATGACTGCCCCTCCATCTAGCGCCAAACTGTTAGGGTATTTTTGTGTACAACCGATCCGTGCTCAGCTCTACGGAATGATAGGGAGAAGGAGACATGTCGTCGTAATGAATTCTCCCGCCTCGATAGTTGATGAACCTGGAGATCTTGGTCTTGGGATACTGCCATCGGGGTATGGGCCAGTATATGTCGTCAGTGCTTAGTAGCAGCAGGAGAGAATGGTCGTGAGGCAGGAGCCGCCTGTCAATTGTGAAGATCGCAGGATCTTTTGATCTGGAGTAGATGGTTCCGACTATAGGGGTCGATCTTGGGGTGTCCCCTGCTCTATAGTCGAGTCCGACTACCAAGGTCGGTCCTTGGATATCTATGCGCGAAACTATGGAAGGCGTTGGGATTTATAGCTGCATCCTTCAGTGGGGATTGCCTACGTACCCTTCAGTGGGGGATCAAGCCATTCGTAGTTCAAGTTTGTGGAGGTGATAGACCATAAATTTGACCGATTTTACCCATGATATCTGAGTGCTTTAGGATATACCTAGTATGTTTTGGGGTCTATTTAGCATATTTTCAGGTTCAGGAGCAATTGGAAGAAAGATGGTGTTTTGGAGCATTTTAGAGCACTTTAGAGATTTTACCTGAGATGACCATATCGACCCCCTCCTGGTCGACACGGAGAGAGACGTGTCGATCGATACCCCTCTAGTGATATCGATCGATATTTGAGACACAGAAGCCCATTTTGGTCACGGCCGACTTGATACCCAAGCATCCATCTATTTACCAGAATGTCCCTAACGAGTTTTAACCTAATTTTCCTAAGTATTTAAGTTTTTCTAAGTGTTTTGTCAAAAGACACAGAGTTTTTACAGAGAGTTTTTACACTGCCTTTTCATAGTTTCTTTTCATCTTTGTTTTGTGAGAGAGAGAGAGTTACAAATTGATAGCTTTCTTGAACACCTTTGTTTCTATCTATTCTATCTATCTATGCAGTTTTATATTATTGTTATGATGTTTTACTTGGCTATGTCTGAGTAAACACCTTTGGTTGATTTAGGATTCAAATAGGTTGAGGGATTAGCCCCAAATATGAATACTTGAGCATGTGATATTCATCTTAGAAGATTGTTCTTAATGCTTGTGTAGGAGTAGCTAACCTAAACATGAATACAGAGATAACATCCTTGGATCTATCTTCTCTGAGCTGGGAATTTACTAGGAACAAGGGACAGCTGACTTGGCAAATTCTTTAGTAAACTGTATTCAACCACACGCTTAAATCTTACCAGTAGCATATCGATCGATACTCCTATAGAGTAATCGATCGATAGATGCGGGGCTTTGTCGATCGACATCGGCGACAACACACCGATCGACGCCCTAATCTATGATTCACCAAAGGGAGTTTCATCTGTTCTAGTAATAGATGGTCATAACAACAGTTAGGCTATTGCATCGTTGCGTTCTTTAATATCATGCAACCATCTCACATAAGCATTCACACTATTATAATCCTGATAACCTGACTAGTAATCCTAGATCTAACACCTTCGGCATATTAGTTAACACCCAAATCAATCACTTGAGTAATTGTCTTGTTCAACAGTTTTAAGTTTACTTGCAATTTACGTCTTTGAAATCTTTGACCTAGCTTAGTTATAATAAGATCTATTGTGTTCCATCGCTCCCTGTGGATTCGATCCCTAAGTACTACAACTTGACCTCTTTTAATGAGAGTAATGTTGCTCTAGGGTAATTTGAGCACGTATCAAATTTGGCACCGTTGCCAGGGAGATTTGATCGCCATTAGATTTTATTTAAGTCTAGGTTTTCTTTTTTTTTACTACTTGTTACTGATAAAATTTTCTTTTCTTTTCAGGTGCATGCCCAGCATAACCAGAAGCAAAAAGAACAAGGAACTTTTATCTACTGATCCAGCTGCTTTGGAAAGTTCAATCCGCAAACAGATTCGTTCTGCATCGATCGATACATAAGCTTGTGCATCGACCGATATTCACTCACAACCGTCTACCGAGTTTCAGACACCGCCGACCGATACCTGTTCACCAACTTTGACCGATAACCGTTCACCAACATCAACCGATCTCATTCATCTGACATCGACCGATATCCGTTCATCTACATCGACTGATACTTCTCAGTACCCGTCTACCAACATCTTTCATCCAACATCGACCGATACCGCGAACCGCACATCGATCGATACCGAGTCACCAAACATGGTCGCGACACTGATACTCAGGCAAGACGACAAAGGTAACCTGCGTGACCAAGAAGGTCACCTGCGTAATGCAGCAGGTCAAAGAATCAATGATCAAGGGGCTGCAATCCCTGATCCAGAAGCTGAAGCTGCTGCAGCAACTGCTCGAGCTGTAGAAGAAGCCAACAGGAACAGATCACTGGCTGACTACAACCGTCCAGATCTATTCTATGCCAACAGATCTGCAATCCATTCTCCAGACATACAGAGGGCTGATTATGAGGTGAAGCCTCAATACTACACACTTGTAGGACAGACACCTTACAGTGGAGCATCCAATGAGCATCCTATGGACCCTCTAGAGAGGTACGAGGATCTCATATCTGCTATCAAAGACAATGGAGTCCCAGCTGACTACCTACTTTGCAAGCTTTTCAGGTATTCTCTTTCTGGAGAAGCTTTGCAATGGCTTAAGCAACTACAACCAAGATCTCTCACATCTTGGGATGACATCAAGAATGCTTTCTCGATTAATTTCTTTGATGACGCACGCGCAGAAGACTTGAGAAGCAAGATTGCTACATTCATGCAGAAGCCTGCAGAGCCTTTCAGACACTGTTGGGTTCGTTTCAAGTCCTATCAGAGGATTGTCCACACCATGGATTCAATGAAGTGCAGCTACTGAGCACTTTCTTCAGAGGTTTAGATCTAACCTACCAGACAGCACTAGACACAGCTAGTGAAGGAACTTCAACACCATGAATCCAGAGGAGGCTGTGAGACTTATTGAGAACTTGGCAACATCAATAGCACCAAGAACACTGATTATGAGAGAAGGAGATTCGCCAATGCTCTTGGAAAGGAACAGCTAGACGATATGAAGGCCAAACTAGACAGTGTTCACAAGCTTCTAAGGAAGCAGGTTAGCTTTGCAGAAGATGTAGAAGCTATAAAGACTGATGAGGAAGGATGCGAGGAAGAAGTGAATTACATAGGAGGATCTCAAAGATTTGGAAATCAGAGTGGAAACTGGAACTTCTATGGCAACAGTCAGAGGAGCAACTACAATCAGAATTCTCAGTACCAGAAACCCTTCAGCAACAGCAACTACAGCAACAACAAAAATCTCAACAATTCTTTCTACCAAAATCCACCACCACCTACTCAGGAAAGCAAGATTGAAGCAATGCTTGATTCAGTTCTAGAAGGTCAGCAGAGGCTTACTGTGGATTTCAATGGAAAGATAGATGCTGCATACAATAGCCTGAATGTGAAGTTTGACACCTTGAGTATCCATGTGAAGAAGCTAGAGACACAGGTGATTCAAACAGCAGAAGCTATTAAGAGGCAAGAAGCTTTAATAAAAGGGAGAGAGGAAGATCTCATCAGACACCACATCAACGCCATCACAGTAGATGAATTATGGCAAGTGGATGGGGATGAGGAGATTAAGGAAGAAAACTTTGAAGTCGAGAGCACCATGAGTATCGGCAGCTCTCACTCATATCGATCGACACCAGACGATACTCATCGATCAACGTTCGAAGAAGAATATCAATCGATGTTCGAGATACCACATCGATTGATAGAGTCTACCGAGTCTACGACTACGAATAGAGCAGTCCGGATTATGACACACGCAGAGTTCGCAGCGAGACACCTGAACCCACTCCACCCTTTCATCGATCGACAAGACGAAGCAGATATCGGCCGGCAGTCACAACCAGACGTCGATCAACATACATTACCAGACATCAATCGGTTTACAACCATCAAACAGCGAGTGCGGCTACCAAAAATAGATGTTGCCCTACTCTATGCAAACAGATCTCGACCCAAAACTGCAGAAAACCCACCAGAAGAAGTTGAGGATACATCAGAGCCTATGGTGATTGAAAAGGAAAGTGCAAAGAGAACGCTACGAAAAAGGAAATAGAAGATCCCTAAGCACCTTAAAAGGGAGGCTAATGAGAAGGAGTTTGAAAACTTCAAGAAGAGAGTTCTAAGGATTCCAGCAGAGAGACCCTTTGTAGAAGCATATTTCACACACAGATTGTTGATGTTCTTCAGAGAAACAAAAGGTTTATATTGAGAAGATGTTCAACAAGATCAGAGAGGATCTCCTAAGGAAGATCACATTAAAGAAGAAGAGTGATCCTGGAGAGTTCATTATTTCATGCCTAGTACAAGGCATTGAATTCTCACATGCACTATGTGACACATGAGCATCAGTCAGCATCCTACCAAAGGTTATGGCAGACCAACTAGGTCTGAAGGTAGAACCTTCCAAAGAATCCTTCTACTTTGTGGATTGTTATAGGAGGAGTTCATTAGGAATCATCAGAGATCTTGAGGTACAGATTGGTAATGCCCTAGTTCCAGTTGACTTCCATATCCTAGACATCAAGTTAAATTGGATTTCCTCTATACTACTTGAAGAGCATTCCTAGCTACTGTGGGAGCCATCTGTGACTTGCAAACAAGCCAGATGTGTTTGACTCTCATCGACCCAAAGGTTTACTATTACCCAGTCAAGGTTATCAGACCTCCAGAGTTCTACAGAAAGCCTCCAGATGAAGCAACACTCGTAGCTACATGTTACTGTGCAGAAGAGTACGAGAAAGAGTACACAGAATCGATTGGCACACATACAAATACATCAATCGATCCTATTGATCTCACATTGATCGACCAGTCAGTCATCACATCGATCAATACAGGCAACAATTTTCACTCCACGTCGATTGACAGTACACCTATGTACGAAGTTGATCACTTTACAGGTAGCTACTCAGATGAGAGTTGGGAACCAGACTACTATTAGCCAACATATGCAGTGGAGACAATAGAGGAAGATTATGATGAGGATTACATGAGGGAAAGAGATATTGAATACTCTTTCATCCGCAGAAAAGAAGAGTATGATGAGGACTACAACAGGAACATACCATATTCATACATCCACAGAGAAGAGAATGTATTCCACCCTATAGTGGAGACAGATTATGAAGACTTGTGGGAAGAAAAAGGAAGTTCTTTCATTCATGAGGATGAGGTACCCACCCAGTATGTTTCTCAGCAGTTCATTCCATCAAGATCATATTCATCATGCTGCAGAAATTACACCAGCATCCAACCGATTCCGAGATCAATCAGAGCTACATCTATCGACACCACCATCTATGGATCGATCGATACGACAGTTTCAAGGACGGGAGATGATTGGCCAGCACAATGCTATCCGATTTTTTCCCTAGAGGCTACTACACCTTCCCAACATGTGGAAGAATGCTATGAGGACCGTGAGGAAGAGCCAGCTACAGACCACCAGGAACTTCTCACTAGAGATGGATCCCGATCACATTGAACCATGCTGCTCACATCGATCGAGGCAACATCATCAGCATCGATCGATACCAGTTCAAGACGAGGGCTACACAAAGAAGAATCGATTGACACACGCCAAGATGTATCGATCGATACCAGTCAAACCGACTCATAGAAGAATGGAAATTTCAAATTTGGAAACTTGGTGGATTATTACTACTATAAAAAGAGCCACGAGGTAGAAGCAGTTTCACAAACCACAGAAGCAGCAGATTCACAAACCCTAGAAGCAGACAAGATGCATCAGCCACCTTCCAACCCTAAGCCATATGGAGAAGACTTCAGTTGCAACCTTCCCCATCGGCTATACAACACGAAATCGATCGATGAGAACACTACTGCATCGATCGATACTCAACCGTTACCATTCGATCTAAATAAAGATAATGGGTTAGATCATGGATATCTAACACCAGATGAGTTTGGTATTTTCAGGGATCCAGAAGGCAATGCAAGAGCTATGGATGGTCGTATGCTACAAGTTTCAAGAGAAGACATCTCAGACATTCTTGCTATGGCTAATGGACCAAACAACCTATTCTACAAGCAACGTGATGATCCGGCCTATTAAAAGATGCTAGCAGATGCAGACTATGCAATAGCCTGTAGGAGAGAGCCTTACTTCAAATACAACTAGCAGCTTGAATATGACAAATCGATCGACGGTGATACCTCCACATAATCGATATGCTACCTCCCGAGTACCAAGATGAACAAGATAAGTATGGAGTCTACAGAGACATGTATGGACGTCCAAGGGGTATCACAGGGAAGGTCATTCCAGTATCCCATACACACATTAGAGACATACTACAAAGAGCTTCACTAGACAAGCCATCATTCTTATGCCTACCATAGCATCGCGAAAGGTTCACTCCAGCTACACCAGCTGATCCAGATCTTTATAACAAAGCAGAGATGGAGGAGAAGCTCAATGACATCTACACCATTCAGTGTGATTCAATGAATGATTTCAAGTGAAAACTTGATAGTGTCTACCATCCACTCAATGACAAGATCATACACCTGACCCAGACCATGGAGAACCTTGCAGATGATGTCACCACCTTGATAAAGATACCATCCGTAGGAGGATCCACTGTCTTTGGACATTGAGGGAGTACCCGAGATGCCTGTGCCGCTCCTGGAACTAAACTCGGCCTTGGTTTAGGTAGGATTTCAGTTTGAATTTCTCAAGGCCTCTCTGGTTTCATGAATCAGTGGAGGAATGTATGAGTCGGGATCCATGATTTCCGAGAAGCAAAGTCTTGGCATTCATATCTTATGCATTTTGATCATATAAGTTAGGCATTAGGCATCTTTAGGCTCATTATTGCATTCATAAGTCCTTATTAGGTGTTGGAGTGTACTTGGGAGTTATTGAAGGTGTTTGGGAGTATTGTGATCAAAAAAGGGTGAAATATGAACATGTAAGGAAGCCTTAGAGATATCTTCTGATGCTAATATTTGGTGGAGACACAGAATTTTGAGTTATCTTTCCAATGGAAGTGGTTTCAAGTAATTTGGAGCCATATTGGAGAAGTTATGATCGATTCATTGGATGCATGTCAAGACACCCGACCTGGACACCCGACCTAACCTACCCGCACGGGTTGGGCGAGAGATGATGGACGAAGGATGTACCCGGCCAGGACTACCCGGAGACAAGGACCCACACGGCCTGATGGCCTGATGGATGCTGGACGCCAGGGAGTGTACCCGGCCTCACACACCCGGGATGAGAACCCGCACGGCTCCACACACCCGGAAAAGACCACCCGACCACCAGAACCCGCACGGGTTGGACTGAAGCTTGGACGAGGACTGCACGCGGCTGAACACACCCGGCCTAGAGAGACCGCACGGCCTGGACGATGGACCAGCAGCATGATACGCGGCCTGGACATACCCGGGCTGGACTGCATCACCTAACCCGGGTGGCTAGAGCTTCTTCCTTTTCTTGGCTTCTGATTTGTCGAAAATCATGTGGCACCAAGGACCTTTTGGACTTTTCTCTTATGTTTCTAAGGGCTTTCAAGCCTTGTATAAATACTCTTGTAATCTCTTTTGGACATCTAACTTCTTTTCTCTCAAAAACACATCTAGATCTTGAAGAAAGTTTTGATCTTTGATCCTTTTCATCTCATTTCATTTGTGTTTAATAGATTACCTTCTTTTCTAATCATGTTTAGCCTTGAATCATCATTGATTTGAGGTTTAGCATTGCTATTAGTGAGTAGATCTATCTAGGGTTCATGGGCTTGGGAGACTAAGGGTGATTAGGTGTAGATCTAAGATGTTCTAGGGTAGATCCTTCTTGATCCTTGCTTGTAGAGTGTTCTTCTTGCTATTTTGGAGTTGGCCTCTTCAAAATAAAGCTATAGGCATTTCATGCCCGAAAGGTGTTCTATGAAATTCATGAACCAACTCTTCAATGCTTTTAACATTCTTTACCAAAGAGATTTGTTGTTAAAGGTGTTAAGATAGCTAATAGACTAGTTCTTAATGACTGCTTTCATATTATTCAACCTAAGAGATTAGATGCTTGAGATATGTTTGTGAATGAGCATTCATCTAGAGATAGAGCTTGCTTAGGATTGTGTCTAAGCTTAAGGTGTTAGATTGATTGAATGTTTGCCATCTTAGATTAAAGCTTGATCACCCAAAGTCAATTCCCTTGTCCCAAGAATCCCCTTGCCTCATTTAGAAAGAAAGTTCACTCTTTTATTGCATTTTTAATATTGTCTTAGTACACAATCATCTTCTTATCATAGGCTTGCATAACCTTTGCATTAGAATCACTTAGAATTGGATTGACATCTTGTATTCTACAACATTTGATTGGACCCTTGAAAAGTCCTTTCATCAAATTGGCGCCGTTGCCAAGTTTTAAGTTGATTTTGACATTGGGATTTTGTCATTTGCTTGAGACTAAGTCATTTTTTGTTTTATTGTGTTATTGCTTCTCCTTGCTCTTTCCCCTTTGCATTTCAGGCTCCAAGTTCAAATATGAAGTCCATGTTCAAGCAACTCTTAGAAGCTCAAGAAAGAAATGCTAAGAAAATTGGTGATGAGTTCAAGAACATCCATGCCAAGATTGATGGAACCTATTCTGACCTCAACAACAAGTACATGCAACTTGCCTCTCATCT
The DNA here is from genome assembly GCA_016432835.1 of Brassica nigra. Taxonomy (NCBI): domain Eukaryota; kingdom Viridiplantae; phylum Streptophyta; class Magnoliopsida; order Brassicales; family Brassicaceae; genus Brassica; species Brassica nigra. The sequence continues at coordinate 47,290,926 of CM028247.1, forward strand.
CAAAGCTTTGGAGAGCCAGGTTGCTTCTATGTCTTCATCCTCCAAGAGCCCAATGGGATCTCTACCAGGAAAACCAGAGAAAAACCCCAAGGAATCTTGAAATGTCATCCTCTCCACTACTTCTTCAAAGATTGAGATGTGCACTCATGAGAAAGAGAAGGATGAGATTGAAATGTTTGGCACTGAGTTTGGGGATGTTGAGAGATTTGTTATGGCCACAGCTGAAGCACATATTCTGAGGGATGCTGCCAAGAAGTCTAAGGTAAAGAGTCTGCAGCAAGCTGAGCCTAGAGCTGAGACACCAACTGTGAAACGAGCAGACAACAAGCTGAAAGAAGTGGAGCAGGAAGACACTGAGTTTGAGCTATCACCATATTATAAGCTCCCCTTTGTTGGGGTCAAAAACGGTTATCTCGAAATCTACGGCCAAAGATCCTTCCAAACTCGAAGATTTCCCGCACGAACAACTAGCGGGGGAAAGATCGAGCAACGGAAAACCCACGGACGGCAAGACGGCCTGGCGCGAGGCGACACGGGGCTGGCGGGCCTGGCGCCGGCGGCACCCGGCCTGGCGCCCGGCAGCGGGGCGTGGGCGGCCTGGCGCCCGGCGGCACCCGGCCTGGCGCCCGGCACCAATCCGCCAGGCGGCCTGGCGCCGGCAGCAGCGGGCGCGGGCTGGCTGGCGCCGGCACCCGCCTGGCGCCGGTGGCACCGTCCGGCCGGCCTGGCGCCGGCGGCACCCGCCTGGCGCCGGCGGCACCCGGCCTGGCGCCGGCGGCATCCGTCCGCGGGCGGCCTGGCGCCGGTCCACGGCCCTCGTCCTGGTCTCGGTCCCATTGTGCTCGGTCCGATCCCATCTTGGCTTGTTCGGATCAATCCTCGTGAGTTTGGTACAATCAAGGCTACGGAATAAACATCTTTCGATTCGGTTGGAATCATCCTCAATGTTTTACGATGGAAACTGGAGGGATTGGATTTCTCGTAGAAGATATCGATAAAACAAAGATCGATTAACTTGAACATCGATCCTTTAAGCTATCGGTTTATTCTCCGAGAAGATCATTTTCGAGAAATCGTATAAAACGTTTAACGACTTAAGACAAGTTCACAGACTTACTTACGATTTTTCAGAATTCAGGCCCAATCAGGCTACGACGGTTTATCCGATTTCCCGAAAACATCGGATAAACATCAAGTCATCGAAAGATAGCGGAAAACTCGAAGATGATTACGAAGACCGACGAAAATGGAACATTTCCTGAAGAGATAAGCTTGGGCCCAAAGGCGAGGCCCATCATCCTAAGGCAAACCGACCTAGGAGTGGGTATATAAGGAGAGCAAGAGCAGAGGAGAAGAGCATCCCGAAAATCCGAGAATTAGACTTAGAGCATCCTGCTAGCTTAGAAGAACTAGGGTTTAGGTTGTTAGACTAGCGGAGCAAGGCTTAGGACGTTTGGCTGCCTGCGACTCTATCTTTTTCTTTAAATCGCAAATCTCTTTGTCTTTCGGAGAATCCTTGTACTCGTTTCTCTTATCTAAAAAAACACCTTCGGGCAAATATTTCCAATCCCATTTTTTGTCCTCTGTTTACTTTATCGATTTCGTGTGGCAACGCAGAGAATCCGGACCTTCAAGGAAAGTCGGGTTTACTTGGCTTTCCTCCGCAATCTTACTTATCAGAAATTGACGGTGTGAATTTGGTTCCCGATTTGGCTAGAAGGAGGGGACGGATTCTCTAACTTCGAAAACCACCGATCGATCGAAGTTCAGTATGACTTCTTCGTCAGCCCGCAACATCGTATCTTTCGAGGATCGAGCAATGGCCCGTACGGCCAAACCTCACAACAATCTCCTCGTAATAGAACTCACGATCCAGGATATTGACGTAGCAAGGGTATTAGTCGATTCCGGATGCTGGCTAATATTATCTACAAAAGCACCCTCGAGATGATGCGTCGATCTAAGCATCCTTACAGATGACCCCAGCCCAGTATTCGGACTCGGGAGAAATTATGACCCTCGGCTAACCTCCTAGTCAAAGCCGGGAGCGTCGCCAAAAACACGGAATTCCTGGTGATCGATGGTCCAACATCCTACAATGCGATAGTTGGAACTCCCTGGCTAAACTCCATGAGAGCGATCCCATCAACATTCCACCTATTCCTCAAGTTCCCAACGCTTCGAGTCGAAAAATACATGGTAGTCACGGAGCAGCGCAGATCTACCTCGCTACCGAACTAAAACGGAAAAACTCGAAATCGAGACCTCTCGGAAAAAGCAAATGATTCACGACTCGCCGGAAACCTTCTGGCAGTCCCAAAGAGCTGAGGCTCTGGAAGGGAAGCGTGAACCAACCTGCGAACCGGTGGTCTCAATTTGTCTCGGCGAGTCTTTCCGGAGCGGTGTCGAGATCGGAGCTAACCTCCATGAACCAATAAAAGCAGAGCTCATCGCATGCCTCAAAAGAACCTCAGTACGTTCGCTTGGGCTGCGGAGGATATGCCAGGAATCGACATTAGCGTAACATGTCACGAACTTAACATCGACCCAACTCACAAACCCGTAAAACAAAAGAGACGAAAGCTGGGACCTGAGCGTGCCACGCAGTCAATGAGGAAGTCGAAAGACTCCTCAAAGTAGTCGATAACAGAAGTCAGGTATCGGACTGGCTTGCCAACCCGTCGTGGTTAAAAGAAAACGGCAAGTGGCGAGTCTGTGTCGATTTCACGATCTGAATAAAGCCTGTCCAAAGGATTGCTTCCCGCTCCCACACATCGACCGACTGGTCGAAGCAACCGTGGGAAACAAGCTTCTGTCATTCATGGGCGCTTTTCTGGATACAATCAGATCATGATGAATCCCGCGACCGCGAAAAACTGCATTCATCACAGACCGCGGAGCGTATTGCTACAAGGTAATGCCTTTCGGTCTTAAAAGCGCAGGTGCAACATATCAGCGACTTCGTCAACAAAATGTTTGCCGAGCAACTCGGAAAAACTATGGAAGTATACATCGATGATATGCTCGTAAAATCTCTTGACGAACACGATCATATAGCCCACCTAGAGGAATGTTTTGCACGACTCAACCAGAATAACATGAAACTCAACCCGGCAAAATGTAGATTCGCGGTGGCATCGGGAGAATTCCTCGGATACCTCGTAACGTATCGCGGAATCGAGGCCAACCCTAAACAAATCGAAGCACTGATAGATATGGCCTCCCGAGAACCAAGCGAAAGTCCAGAGGCTAACCGAAGAGTCGCGGCTTTGAACCGTTTCATCTCGCTCCGCGGATAAGTGCCTACCGTTTTACGAGACATTGAAGGGAAACAAGAAGTTCGAACGGTCCGAGCAATGTGAAAGAGCTTTCCAACAGTTGAAACATTACCTGGCCACTCCACCAGTCCTCGCAAAACCGGTGGAAGGTGAACCCCTTTTCCTCTATATCGCAGTTTCCGCAATAGCAGTCAGTGGCGTCCTGATCACGAGAAGAACGCTTAACAAAAGCCAATCTTTACGTAAGGAAGACGCACTGGATGCGGAAACTCGATACCCTCTAATGGAAAAATTAGCATTCGCCGTCATAACCTCGGCAAGAAAACTAAGACCATACTTCCAGTCTCATGCTATAGTGGTTCTCACCACGTTCCCGCTGCGGATAATCCTGCATAGTCCGAGTCAATCCGGTAGGCTCGGAAAATGGGCAATCGAACTGAGTGAATAAGACGTCGAATATCGCCCAAGGACGTGTGCAAAGTCCCAAGTACTTGCGGATTTCTTGGTAGAGTTGCCCACTAGAAACATGACTAACGAGGAACCAAACTCAACTTGGGTCCTCCACGTCGACGGATCTTCATCCAAACACGGATCCGGAATCGGAATACGGCTCACCTCTCCTAACGGGGAAATCCTAGAACAGTCTTTCCGATTGGCTTTTCATGCTTCAAACAATGAGGCGGAATATAAAGCACTCATCGCAGGCTTGCGGCTGGCCCATGGGTTAAAAATCTGTAATATTCACGTTTACTGCGATTCTCAGTTAGTCGCCAATCAATACAGCGGAGAATATGAGGCAAGAGACGAAAGGATGGACGCATATCTAAAACTCGTCCAAGAACTGGCTCGAAATTTTGACCAGTTAAGCCTGACCAGAACTCCTCGGAAAACGCCCAGGCCGGCGCCTGGCTGCCCTCGCCTCAAGCTCAGATCCAGGGCTCCAAAGAGTACTCCCGGTCGAATTCATCGAGCATCCGAGCATTTGACCACCAGTGGTCGTCAATCTAATCCGAGACGAGATTGAAGATACGGAAGAAGTCGAGGATCAACCGGAAGCGGATGTGAACCCGACCGAGTATGGCTGCGACAGCCCTTGGTTAGAACCAATCCGAGCCTATATCGTGAATGGAACCTTGCCCGCCGAAAAATGGGCGGCTCGTAAAGTGAAAACCCAAGCGGCACGGTACGTCACGATAGAAGGAGAAATTTATAAGTGGTGTTTCTCTGGTCCTCTCATGGCATGCGCAGAAAGGGAAACAGCGAGAAGAATCATGAAGGAGGTCCATTCTGGATCGTGCGGAAATCATTCTGGCGGAAGATCTCTCGCGGTCAAAATCAAACGCCACGGTTATTATTGGCCAACCATGGTAAAAGACTGCGAGAAATTCGCCCGGAAGTGCGAGAAATGCCAAAGGCATGCTCCAACAATCCATCAACCCGCGGAGATCCTCTCCTCAATCTCGTCCCCCTATCCTTTCATGCGATGGTCCATGGACATCGTCGGACCTATGCACCGATCAAAACAAAAGCGCTTCCTCCTAGTCCTTACGGATTTCTTTTCCAAATGGGTAGAAGCAGAATCCTACGCAAGTATCAAAGACACACAAGTCGAGAACTTCGTCTGGAAACATATCATAACTAGACATGGGGTCCCGTACGAAATCGTAACAGATAATGGATCTCAATTTATCTCTACTCGATTTGAAGCATTCTGCTAAAATGGAAAATCGACTTACAAAGTCAGCTCCCAGATATCCGCAATGCAGCGGACAGGCAGAAACCATCAACAAAACCGTCCTTGGCGGACTCAACGCCTAGAAGCGCCAAGAAGGCGATGGGCGGAGCTCGAAGGAGTCCTTTGGTGCACAACCCCAAGGCGGACTCGGGTGAAACTCCATTAAGCCCTCGTTTACGAGCGGAATGAATGATCCCGGAAGTAGAATTCCCGAGATGCGGAGAAGATTCCTCCCGAAAGAGAGGATTTAAGCGGCGCTATGATGCTGGACAATCTCGATCTCATCAATGGCGCCGCGACCAGGCACTCATTGAATCCAGAATTACCAGCACGCTCCCGCAGGTACTACAACTCGAGCGTCGCCATCGCGGGTTCAAAGAAAGCGATTTAGTCTTACACAAAGTCTTCCAAACACTGCGAGCGAAGCGCAGGAAAGGGAGCAAACTGGGAAGGACCGTACAAAGTCATAAAAGTAGTCCGACCAGGCTCATACTAAATCGCAAACATGCAAGGCGTCAAAATCCGAGAACTTGGAATGTGATGCACCTCAAAATACTACCACTAAACAATAAAACGTGGTACAAAAGAACTTCTGAGATGGCTTGATCCTAGACAAGGATCGTATACTCGTATACTCCCACAAATTGAAGACTCTAAAATTTTGAAACTTTTCGACTTTTCAAAATCAGCGAAGCGGCCACAACAACGGATCTAGTATCCACTAGCGATTATCACATCCAAAACAAATCCCGGATGGCCAACACTTCCACGAAGCTGTGAATGTAGGCGCTTCTCCTTAGGTCAAACTTACGACCCCTTGGTCAGCGTCCAAAGCGGAAACAACAGTTTTCTGGCTGCGAACATTGCAAAGACATCCCAAAGCCATGGCGTTTCAACACGAGATCGGGCATAAGGAAAAATCAACCTTCAGATGCGAGGCGTCGCTAGCGGCGAAGGATATTTTTCCATAAAACATTACTGACGAAATCTTAGTCTCTGAACATCTAAGCGCACCTCAAAGCGGTATCATTTAGTTGTTGCTGATCACAACAAGCGAACTCTAACGTCTAAACGGACAAATAGCAGCCCTTGAGGGTAGGCTCTCTTATCAACAAGGATAAACATAGCGCTATACAAAAATCAAAATTTTGGTCTAGCTCTTACGTAAAGGAAGTAGCTCGACTCCGCGCAAACAAATCATATAAGCCGACAACAATTGGCGGTTTTAAGCGGTGCGAGTCAGGTTAAAATCGCAAACAGAACAAAGCGAAAGCCGATTTGTCGCGCCAAAGCCTCAGTCGAGGTAAACCTAGGTCTTGCCTAAAACCCAGCCAGCTGGATCTTGACATCTCCACAGACATAGTATGGTATCACGAGATCCAAAATTTGTCTCTTCACTTAAGCCTATCGTTTCCACGAGTTTTTGCGTAATCGGTAAGCGCGGAAAATCTGGCTTTATGCTGACAATAGATGCGGTGATCATCGGGGAACTAGGAATGAGGCGACAACTCACACCCTCTTTCTCATACTTGAAAAACTGAAGTTCATAAATGTCAAAAGCGTTTCATAGATTGAGACTGCGAAATTCAAACAAAACCCCAAAAGGGGAGGGGATTGAAGCCACCAGCGGCCAGTCGGTAAATACATCATCGCCTCTTAAGCGGCGAAACACATAAAACGAAATCCCAGATGGGATTGATAAACCTAACGCTCGGGGCGTCATCTTCATCCTCACTTTCGCGACGGGGACAGCCTGCGCCATCGCCTCCCTCGATCGCATCGCCACTTCCCTCGTCGCGCCAACCTGCGATCTTCTCCCGGCTCCTGATCTTTTGAGTTTTGGAGGCGGAGCTAGGGTGCATTCGGCTTGCAGGCGGCGGATCGAATCGAAATCTCCCTCGGTGGCCGCCCACTCTCCTTCTGGGGCGATAATTTGGCTTCCTCCAAGAGTCAAAGGCGGGGCCTCATTACCTCGAAACAGCTTCGAGCTCATTCAAACTCCCCGATCCCGGCAAAAGCAAGTCCCTCTTGCGGATGGCTATCAAGGACTCAAACAGGATGGACATCGTCAGGCGACCAAAGAAGTCGTCGCTGGCATCGGCAACACCAGGAGGATCTACAGTTCATCTCCTGAGAGCTGAACCTTCTCTGAAGGCGGGACTTCGATGATTTACTCCTCTTCTCTTTCTTCACCTTGAGTAACGAACTTCGCGGTCTTCCCAAAGGTCGGCTCAAGATCGCTGATACAAACCTGGGGCGTGGGCAGCATGGGTGTCCTCGGCGTCTGCAATGCAGCCTTAATGCGCTTCAGCGCTTCCTCGGCGACTCCAGTTCAGCCGATAGGCGAATGACTTCCGACCGCTTTTCGCCAAGCATTCCGTCAATCAGCGACACAAACTGCCGCCAAAGGAAGGGTAAGTATCATCGTAAAAAGGTGCAGAATTGCGGACAAATTAAATCCCGAACCTTGGAGCGATGGCGCCAGCGGCTCTAAGAGTTCACTTTCGCTCTTCGCGCCTTCTTTTTTAGCTCCGGACCCGTGCCAGCCCTTGCCCTTCCCTTGGGAGCGGCAACCGCTGGCAGTCAAGACGAGTTCCCTCTTTCGGGGAAGAGGTGCAGATTCTATCAGCGTCCTCTTTTCGGAGATCCGCGATCGAACGAGTCGAAGAACCGATTGATGGACCTGAACATCAAGAGTCTGTTCAGGAACAATAACCTCTTCTGTAGGCGGAGGGCATCGGATGGGACGGGGCTGGGAACGAAGAGCAGGCAAAGGAGTTGGAGCAGCGGAAGGAACATCGGTCTCAGTCCTCGCCCGCTTTGAGCCTTCGCAGCACTATCACGGGATAAGCCTTGAAAGAATCAAACCCATCAATCAGGGATGGAGTAGCCTCCTGAGCGGCCTGAGCGGCGGGCTTGACTGGCGGAACCGGAAGACTTGGCGGCCTCGCCCATCTCAACATCAGAATCACTCTTTCAACTTGGGATGAAGCCATTTTCTTTCTTGAGAGAGAAGAATTTGAAAAGATGTGAAGAATGAGAAGGAAGGCTGGCTATTAATAAGAAAAAGGGGTGATGACCACGGGTTTCCTCGCGGAAAAATACTTAGCGAAAATTGATTTTCAAAAATTCAAATCACTTTCGCCCGCCGTCTCGATCTTCACGAGCTGGGGCTAAGCGTTGGGGTCAAAATGGTTATCTCGAAATCTACGGTAAAGATCCTTCAAACTTCGAAGATTTCCCGCGCGAGCGACTAAGCGGAATGATCGAACAGCGAAAAACCCACGGCGGACGCAAGGCGATGTGGCCAGCGACACCGACCTGGCGCCCGGCGACCGCTGGCGCCGGCGGCACCGGCGCCAGGCACGGCCCGGCACCCGACCTGGCGCCCGGCGCTTTAGCGATGGCCCGGCCTGGCGCTGGCGGCTTTTACTGGCGGCCTTGCCGTCCGCAGCGGGCGGCCTGGCGCCAGCACCAAACCTGGCCGCGGCTTCCAAATCCGCCTTGGCCCGCCTGGCGCCCGGCGCCGAGACGAGATGGCCTGGCCAGCGGCACCCGTAAGCCCGGCGGCCGTCGCAGCGGCGGCTCAGCGGCGTGCGGCCTGGCCGGTCCACGACCCTCGTCCTGTCTTGGTCCCATTGTGCTTTCGGTCAATCCCATCTTGGATTACGGATCAATCTCGTGAGTTTAGTACAATCAAGGCTCTGGAATAAACATCTTCGATTAGGTTGGAATCATCCTCAATGTTTCTGATGGAAGCTGGAGGTTGGATTTCGTAGAAGATATCGTATAAAACAAAAGATCGATTAGCGAACGCCGATCCTTTAAGCTATCACGGTTTATTCTCCGAGAAAGATCATCTTCAGAAATCGTATAAAGTTTAACTGACTTAGACAAGTCCACGGACTTACTACGATTTTTTCAAGATTCAGGCCCAATCGAGGCTCTGCGGTTTATCGATTTCCCGAAACATCGGATAAACATCAAGTCATCGAAGATAGCGGAAAACTTCGAAGATGATTACGAAGACGACGAAAATGGAACATTTCCTGAAGAGATAAGCTTGGGCCCAAGGCCCATCATCCTGAGCAAACCGACTGGAATTGGGTATATAAGGAGAGCAAGAGCAGAGGAAGCATCGAAAATCCGAAGGTAGGCTTAGAGCATCCTGCTAGCTTAGAAGAACTAGGGTTTAGGTGGTTAGACTAGCGAACCAAGGCTTAGGGCGTTTGGCTGCCTGCTACAGCATCTTTTCTTTAAATCGCAAAATCTCTTTGTCTTTGGAAATCCTTGTACTTTGTTTCTCTTATCTAAAGCGCTGCCGGGCAAATATTTCAAATCCCATTTTTGTCCTCTGTTTACTTCTCGATTTAGTGTAGCAGCGCGAAGAATCCGGACCTTCAAGGAAAAGTCGGGTTTGCCAGCTTTCCTCCGCCAATCT